>CM033641.1:300793608-300876129 GCA_019512145.1 Engystomops pustulosus | reverse complement strand
GATAATACACACAGTGATGTCACAGTACAGGGATAATACACACAGTGATGTCACAGTACAGGCATAATACACAGTGATGTCACAGTACAGGCATAATACACACAGTGATGTCACAGTACAGGGATAATACACACAGCAATGTCACAGTACAGGGATAATACACAGTGATGTCACAGTACAGAGATAATACACACAGTGATGTCACAGTACAGGGATAATACACACAGTGATGTCACAGTGCAGGGATAATACACACAGTGATGTCACAGTACAAGGATAATACAGTCAGTTTATTTCAGCTGTTTGATACGCCGATACACTCTGTGCTGCTGTGAGTCTAGAGCTGCTATAGATACGGGGCATGTAACATGCAGTACATCAGACACATGCTAGCCTACATTTCTAGCTTACATAGAACATATCCTCTAATATCAGTTATCTTTACTCCCGATGTGCAGTATAAGTGATGCAGGATGTAGTTAAAATGATAAAAATGCATAACAATCCTTGTGCAAGGGGTAACAGAAAGAACCCCTCTATAAGCTGTGAGCAATCTCTTTCCTATAAGTGAAGAGGATGTCCTATAGTTATAGTATGATCTTGAGGGTTGATATCTGATATAACGGTTACCCCATAAGGTAAGTTGCCATGGTAGTTAAAGGAAATCACAACGTACAAATCAACTCACCTCCGCTCCTCTTACCTTAACTATCCTGGCGCTGTCAGTCGCTGTCTTGAACATGCCGAGATCACTAGAAAACAAACAATATTGGACAGCCCAGAGCAGGGGACAAGATGTCCGGTGCCTCCGGCTGCTAAATCATGCACACCCTCACCTCCCTGTCTCAGCTCATGCATGATGTCACCTCCTCTCCCAACATGGGTAGGTGCAAGTTAACCGCAGCCCGGATGCTGGACATCTCACCCGCGCTCAGGTGCTTATTTTAAGTTTGTTTCCACAGTGATCAGGCCTTCAAGCGAGGCACCAAACAGCGCCCGGATACAAGGTGGAAGAGGAGCGGTAGGTGGGATTTAATACATTTTTTATAGTGTATCCACGGGGTGATTTCCTTCAAGAGATACCTGTCCCCCAGTTAATCCACTAAACTAACAGTTCTGTCAGGTAGGGTACAAAAGTGTCATTTAGATTCCCTCTTTTATGTGGAATATACCCATTTCAAAGTGCTTCAACAGTCATCAAATATGACTCCTTTCACCTCATTTATATGAGAGAGCAGTTTAGTGGTTGAAGAGTTGTGCACTTAGAAGCCCATGATCTTTGCGTTCTAGTTGTACTGGATGTCATGTTGAAGATGGATTTCATCTTTCAGATCAGATTAGGCCTGCTGGCTTTGTGAGCTACAGAACAAAATACAGACAGCTTAATAATATTAGAAATGGTGGCTGCCATATAAGATCCATTCCCGCCTACTTTTTACCTGCGTGTATGTTCCAGTTCTGGCCACAGAAAACAAAAGCGGAAAAATTATGGTTCTAGATGTGGTTTCTGAAGTTGAACAATGCACCGCGCTAAGCCTCTAAAGTGATGACTCATCTATGTGAAAATGAGTCATATTTACCTGGCATTGAGGGAGAAGTTTGGTAGGTAAGGGGGAGATTTCATATAAAGGGGAATTCTAGAAAGGCACTTCCTGCCTACCTTGGGCGGTGGGTTATAGTTTTAGTGGGTGACGAGTCCCTTTAGCTACCAACTAACGATTGCCAATAGTCTGATGGCGGAAGTCGGTCCCTGTTTGTGGACCTCACAAGGTCTCTCTTTTGGATGACTTCAATTATTTGAAACCTTCATTGAAGTAATGCAGGTTCAGGCAAACCATACACGTATATTTATCCAATTTTCCTCCACTTCATCCTGTAAACAGATGAAAAGAATTCATTACATATAAAATATAAGCGCCGCTCACTTGCGTCATCTCTCGGATGGAAGTGATACTGCTAGCGCTTTCATTACTGCGGTCGTAGTTCTTTTTCGCTTGGGAAAATAAGACAATGTCGAGATATTGTTCAATATGAAGGTTACACATTAACATTAACTTTAAAAACTTGTAGTGCTGTTCTTTTACTGACTTGACATACGCATATATCTGGGCCCAAACTCCCAACTTTAGTAAAGGTGTCCCATTTTCAGCTAACTTCAATTTGTGGTGAAAAAAAAAGTGCTGTAATCATATTCCTCTCCCTTTTTTTTTTTCTCCAAAATAGACAGCGCCATTGCGTGCTGCCACATCAATTCTCCCCTTCCATTAAAGGGAACCTGTCCCCCCACTACAATTTCACAATTAAGCTCGGACAGGTTTCCCATATAGCCCTATACCCCAAATGCCACCCTTGCTGTTAGTTAAAATAGTTTGGCCTCACAATCCCATAAAATCAACTTATATATCCTACTGCCCAACAGTATCGTCCTGATCTTGCTTGCCCTCCCATATACTCCTTCTATGCCGTGTGCCTCCTCCATCATCAGCACTTCATTTAGGTGGGGGGGACGCAGGGTGATCTTTGTTTTCATTACCTGCCATACATAACCAGCAGTGGATCCAGAGGGAGGTGTCCTGGCTGGCCAAGTCCAGTGACCCTGCCATTCTCCCTCCATCTAACGTCCTCCACATGACCAGGCCCTTCTCACTGTTTAGCACTTCATGGTCATGTGACCAGGGTGAGTCAATCTAAGGTCCGTTTACACAGTAAACATTAAATCTACCCCATCTTGTATCTTGACCAGGCCACACGTAGACCCAGCCAGTGGTCAGAAGGCAGTCATAAAGTTGCTTTATGAACGTGTTGAAGAGGAGCCTGGACGGGCTTGAAAATGCGTTTTATGACAAACCAAATTTAAAAAAAGACGTTTGATCGATGACAAAGTTGCACTTGAGTGATTGGCCGCACAGAATCCCAGCCACTGCTTAGCATGGAAATCCAGGAATGCTTGCCTGCCTAACTGGCTCGGATACGTGAACTAAAAACTGTGTTGTACCGTAGTCACAACCAACAAAGTGAGTCAAATTGCCTTTAAATAAGTGACAAAAATCTATCCAGAATTTACACATGCCGTATTCTTATCTTATTTTTTTTGGAGACTCCGTCTCACTGTTTAGCATTGTCATGTCATGTGACAGGCAGAATGTCATCTAAAATCTTTTATCCAGCAACATTGCAAATCGACCCCATATATGTATATCTGACTCACAAAACGTCACAGCACCCCTCTGAGTATTGGGGAGGAGCAATAGGTCATGGATTGCTGCAGATTCATGGGATCAGATACAACATGGGGTAGATTTTGCAATGTTGCTGGATACAAAGACTTAGCTAATGATTACAGACCATGTTGACATGACATGAACGCCTGACAGGAACATGGGGAGAAGTAGAAGTGACTGAAGTGCGATGTCAGGTAGACTGACAAAGTTGCGTTTATGGGGTGTGAGGGAACCAATTTTTTTAGCAATAAAGAAGGGTCGCCAGTTTAGTTAATAGGGCTCCGGTATGGAAATTGGGAAGTCCGTATTATCGAATATGGTGAAGGTTCCCTTTAACACATAAGCTCCACTTTCATAGTACGGTGGAGGTCAGATTATCCATTAATCAACGTGATAGGCAACGCTAAAACGAAGTGATGAAAGAGACAAGCTGCGGTCCGACCATGTCAGCACCTCATACCCGATTCATATCTCATAAATCTGCCGTGGAGGAGAGTCAGAGCCCAACACACCGATACACAAAGGGACACCAAATCAGCGGATTTGGATGATTTTCAATCTAGTTGTATAGACTAAAAGCAAAAAAATAAACATTACTCGTGGGTTAAAGGCCAGGGTCTGAGGATCGTTGGGGTCTCACCACTGAGGATATGGCTCAAATAAGACATTCTTCTCGGAGATTCCAAAGCAGACAGACACATCGACACAAGAATAACACACCTGGAAACAAGAACAGCCACAAATATCTATGAAATTGATCAACTATAGAACAACGAACATGGGGTCACTATCATTACACATGTCTATCTCTTTGTAGTTCCACTGCAATCAAGATCCCTTTTTTGCTAGAAGTCCCAGGTCTGAATGCGCTTTGGCACTAATAGTATTCTATTTTTATCCGCCAATTAATGAAAGAGTGTCAATGAAGCCTGTGAGATTTATAGACAGTGGAAACGTCTGAAAAAAAACCCTCATTTTGACTACTTTGACATCACAATGATGTCACAGTACAGGTATAATACGCAAGTGAGTCACAGTACAGGGATAATAACAACATGATGTCCGTACAGGGATAATACACACAGGATGGCAGTACAGGAAATACACACAGGGATGTCACAGTACAGGGTAATAACACACAGTGATGTCACAGTACAGGGATATACACACAGAATGTAACAGCACAGGGATAATACACATAGTGACTGTCACTATTACAGGGATAATACACACAGTTGATGTCAAGTAAGGGATGATCACACAGTAATGTCACAGTACAGAGATAATACACAGTGGATGTCACAGTACAGAGATAAACACACAGTGATGTCACAGTACAGGGATAATAACCACAGTGATGTCACAGAACAGGGATATACACAGTGATGTCACAGTACAGGGATAATACACACAGTGATGTCACAGTACAGGAAATACACAGTGATGTCACGTACAGGGATAATACACACAGTGATGTCACAGTACAGGGATAATACACACAGTGATGCACAGAACAGGGATAATCAAACAGTTGATGTCACAGTACAGGATAATACACACAGTGATGTCACAGTACAGAGAATACACACAGTGATGCACAGTACAGGATAATACACACAGTGATGTCACAGCACGAGATAATACACACAGTGTGTCACAGACAGAATAATTAACACCAGTGATGTCACAGTACAGAGAAAATACACACAGTGATGTCACAGAACAGGGATAATACACAGTGATGTCACAGAACAGGGATAATACACAGTGATGTCACAGTACGGGATAATACACACAGTGATGTCCAGTACAGGGATAATACACAAGTGATGTCACAGTACGAGGTAATACCACAGTGTGTCACTACAGGATAATACACACAGTGATGTCACTGTACAGGGATAATACACACAGTGATGCACAGTACAGGATAATACACACAGTGGTCACAGTACAGGAGAAACACACAGGATTCACAGTAAAGAGGATAATACACACAGTGATGTCACATACAGGATAGAAAATCACACAGTGATGTCACATACATGGATAATACACACAGGAAGTCAAGAACAGGGATAATACACACAGTGATGTCACAGTACAGGGATAATACACACAGTGATGTCCACAGTACAGAAGGGGCATAATACACAGTGATGTCACAGTACGGGATAATACACACAGTGATGTCACAGTACAGGGATAATACACACCAGTGATGTCACAGTACAGGGTATGCACAGTGCGTCACAGTCCAGGGATAATACACACAGTGGAGTGTCACAGTACAGGCGATAATACACCCAGTGATGTCACAGTACAGGGGATAATACACACAGTGAGTCACAGTACAGGATAATACACAGTGATGTCACAGTACAGGGATAATACACACAAGTGATGTCACAGTACAGGAGACGTACACACCACAGTGATGTCACAGAACAGGATAATCACACAGTGATCACAGTACAGGGGTAATACCACAGTGATGTCACAGTACAGGGATAATACACAACAGTGATGTCACAGTACAGGATAATACACACAGTGATGTCACAGTACAGAGATAATACACACAGTGATGTCACAGTACAGACATAATACCACACAGTGATGTCACAGTACAGGCGATAATACACAGTGATGTCACAGACAGGGTAAATACACACAGTGATGTACACAGAAACAAGGGATAATACAACAGTGATGCCACGACAGGGATAATTACACACAGGTGATGGTCACAGTACAGGGATAATTACACATAGTGATGTCACAGTACAGGGATAATACACACAGTGAGTAACAGTAACAGAATAAAACACAGTGATGTCACAGTACAGGGATAATACACACAGTGATGTACAGTACAGGGATAATACACACAGTGATGCACAGTACAGAGAGAATACACACAGTGATGTCACGTAACAAGATAAATACAGTCAGTTTATTTCAGCTGTTTGATACGCTGATACACTCTGTGCTGCTGTGAGTCTAGAGCTGCTATAGATACGGGGCATGTAGCATGCAGCACATCAGACGCATGCTAGCCTACATTTCTAGCTTACATAGAACATATCCTCCAACATCAGTTATCTTTACTCCCGATGTGCAGTATAAGTGATGCAGGATGTGATTGTTCCATATACCTGAGCACCGGTTGCAATTTCATCTGCAGCTTCATTCATTACGCCCAGTGTCTGGAAGGCGAATACACAAAGCTCTCGCTCACAAACAGTAGGCTGTCGATGGAAGAAAAACGAGAAATATCACTTTATTAATAACACACTTGGGCTTTTATGTCATTTTTATTAGTTAATCTTATTTTGCATCCAATTCGATAAAAACTTGGTTATACATACAAATGAGATGGATTTATATAGACCACAGAGATGAAAAGCCAACATAACAGATGTACACTTCCAGCGTGTGACCACCAGATGGCAGTGTAATAAGACGAATGGCCCATGTGGCGGTATTTAAAGCCGCTCCTGCAGGTTCTATTCATGTTTTAATTCATGAAACGCTTCTCCATTGCTCAGCACTTGTGAAATGAGATGTCAAATCCGTTGATGTACAGTACAGCGCCACACGATGGGCCCTGCTTCATTGCTTCCACTGAGACGCAGGGAGCGCCGCCTAATTTCATTACAAAATCGCAATTCACGGCTTTGTGCATTAGGGGGATCATCCCTTGCATCTTAAAGGGAAATGTTATGTCACAGTAATCGCGTTCTGCTACACAGGGAAAAACGCGGTTATCTGACCACAGAAAATGCTAATTTAGATGTTTATGTGATTATTAGTAACTGGGCTGTTATTGCATTTATTACACTAGATGCTGCTCCATTTTGACATTGTTTTTATTTTATTTTTTTATATTTATTTTTTCCTGCTCCTGATAGAAAACACAGAATCGTGGAAGGAAATGAAATCAGTATTGTAACTCAGAAACCACCGTGCCTTAGTGGTTAGCATTAAAGCCTTGCAGTGCTGGGGTCTTGGGTTCAAGTCCTAGGGTCAACATCTGCAAAGAGTTTGTGTGGGGGTCCTCCGGTTTCCTCCAAAACATACTGGTGGGTTGATTAGATTGTGACCCCATTGGACAAGTTCTGTGCAGCCCTGCCTAATATGTGTGCGTTATCATTATTATTAAACCTGCTGGTCCAATACAATTTTTTGGGTAACATATTCATTTTGTTTCAGTTCCTGGTCTTTTGCTAGATCTCTGCTTGCTGTAAGTGACTGACAGGGGTGAAATTAGGAAATATCCGTTACAAAATTGTGGTTGGACACCTTCCATAAGCATAACAGCTGTTGAAGGGTGTCTGAATTTTTTTTAACTTAAATATCCTGGGGGGCTCTGGTGGGCATTACTAGAGCTTTTCCATGCTTTTCCACAGGCTGTTACACTGTCTCCCCCTTAGCTACCTCACTACTTCTCACAATGGGAGGGGGGAGTGCTCCTGCGCAGTGTAACAGCCTGTGAAGCCAGGACAGTGGGGCTCTTGGAAAGTGCTATTTAAAACTCCTGACTCATTAGCAATATTTTAAAAGTTGCTTTTAGAAGGAAGAAGTTGTATAACACATATGAGAAGAGACCACAGTCACAGTGCCTAGATCTATGAGTAAGTGTCACCCAGAAGTTCTCAGAGAGGAGCAAACAGGGTCATGGCGCAGAGTGACCCCGGGAGCCCCGGGATTTTTCAGGACATAGAGCAAGTGATGTCACCAGGGTCACTTTTTGGCTGTATTGGGTCCCCTGAGACATCCGGCCTAATCAATAGTGTTAAGAAACCAAAGACCACTGCACTGCTGGAACCAGGAGCAGGGTAAGTGCACTCGTTTTTACCGTTTTCCCTGTTGGTTCCTATGGAATTTATAGAAAACATCTATAAGTTCTATCAGAGCTGGGGGTGGAGATCTAGCTGCTGTGACTCACTCCTGCTCCTCCCTCTCCATAGACTTCTATGTCATCTGACACCTCTGTGAGATTCCATCTATGTGGAAAGCAAGACAGAATCCAGCAGAGATTTCAGAAATAAAGTTTGCGAGAGAGAATAAGAGACAAGTAACTTTCCTCTTACTATATATTAAAATATTACTTTTATTGATTCGTACTATTGATTTCTGTAAGGTTTGTACACTATAAACTTATTCCCACATTTCCAGCAGAATGCAGGCGCCTAAGAAAAGATGTTCCGCAAAGTTTTTTTTCCAGCTGTTCTAGAACACTCCGTACATCACCCGAGACGCCGCGCTGCATATAATTCATGACATGAAAGTCCCAAATTTACGATCTCATGTTGTGCTTAGCATCCAATTAATACAGCAGCGCAACGATCCTTTCTGACCTTAGTCATAATTACATCAAACGAGGAGACAATAGGAACAAAAGACCTGTGTACAAGCCAACAAATAAATGAATGTTTTTACATTCTAACGCCAAGATGCGCGGAGCAGACGTGGCGCTAATTAACTAATCATCATCAGGCGAAGAACCGATTTCATCCCATAATCAAAGGCTACAACATGGGAAGAATAAATCATACGGAGCAGATAATCAGAGCCAAGGTCAAAGAGACTCCCATTCACTCATTTCTACTTCCCGGGTTCTGCCCCAAAAAGAGGTGGGACCCAATTATAACAGTACGTAGAGTGGGGTGTACTACCCGAAAATCCATAAAGTCCCTTCTGAGAAGGAGCCATCGGTGACCTGACAAATGTGCAATTTGTTGGGTGAAGGTAAATTTTTCCTGTGTTATTACCGTATATACTCGAGTATAAGCCGACCCAAGTATAAGCCGAGGCCCCTAATTTTACCACAAAAAAACTGGGAAAACCTATTGACTCGAGTATAAGCCGATTGTGGGAAATGCATTGGTCACAGCCTCTCCAGTATGTAGCCAGCCAGCCCCTGCCCCAGTGTATATAGCCAGCCAGCCCCTGCCCCAGTGATCGCACAGAAGATCTACGGGTGCCGCCAGAAAGGCAAGTTTTGATTGATTTATTTTTTTGACTCGAGTATAAGCCGAGTTTGGGTTTTTCAGCACATCTTTGTGCTGAAAAACTAGGCTTATACTCGAGTATATAAGGTAGTTATTGTTTTTCTTGTGCTTTTTGGGAGGTGGGTTCAAAAATCTGTGATATTGTAAATGGGTGTTAAAAATGTTGCCACTTTTTTAAAGTACAGTTCCGGCGCAGCTGTTCGTTCTACATTATATTTCTGTATATTGCAGGGAATCCTGTCCACTGCTCTGTGTGAAGCTCGTGAGATTGGGCCACCATACGGCACATTCGTGTTCAAGAGCCGTAATACGTGTATTTCTCGTGCATTATCGATTCTGGACATTATTTTCTTAAACTCTTGTCATTCTTCTGTTCCCTACTACAAATGGCTGTTTAGGCTGTACGGAGAGGGGGTCACAGGTTGAGTTCTCTCCATACAGTGAGGGTCTTCATAGGAAAACCCCTTTAAATATCAAACAACATTGACATGTGACTTAGGGAGCACTCACCCTCAGCATTGGTCCGTTTTGGAATACATGGGGTTCATCACACACCACACAGTACTCGTTCAGCACAGGGATTCTTTGTTCAGCAAATTCTATTGTCTAAAAAGAGGAGGAGGAAATAAAAAGAAGAAATAGAAGGTGTTTATAGCAAATTACAAAAAAGCCACTAAAAACCCTCATCCCCTGTCCACACAGTGGGAGATATGTCTAATTACTAGGGATCCCAACGGTTGGAGTCCTAGGACGGGGGCCATAAGACCATCCCCATATTACCTGTTCTAATAATCAATGGGGTCTCAGTCGTTGGGACCCCCGGTGTCAAAACTCGCCCCCGCCTTACAATAAAGGACATATTTTTAAACTATGGAAGACTGAATGAAAAAGTTCAAGCAGGTCCTGGACATGGGGGACCAATATCCAGCCGCAAACTATATTGATCCCCCTGGATGTCTATGGTGCATGGTCATGGTACGTTGTCTCACTGCTCCATGACCATGCACAGAAAACTATAGGAAACATCCTTTTTTTTTCTTGCTGCGATACGGCTCCGGCTGCTCGCTTCTCTATGGAGATGGAGGGGTAAGCAGCGCTTGGTGGGCGTTTTGGGTGACTATGGGCCCCCTAGAAGACTTGGGCCCCGAGTTACTGGCCAAACCGCTTATATAATAATTCACTACTGCTTCTGCACAATGTAACCAGTAAAGCTACAGCATGGAGGGGCTTTGGTAATGCCCCCAGAGCCCTTCTGTCTCATTAGCATAATTATGAAAGTTGATGTTATAAGGAAGGAGGCCACATATAACAAATATAAGAAGATTATCATAGTCACAGTGCCTGGATCTATGAGTAAGTGGGATTAATAAGAGCAGTAGCTATCCAGTAATTATCAAAGATTTGTCCGTAGCAAATCATAAAATATTTGGATATTTTTCTGTGCCTGAGAAATGGAAGATTTGTACCGATTCTATAAACCAAAAATTGAATATTTATAAATCTTAGATGCTACAGAACGTCATCAGTATTTCATTTCAACTAACCTTTGGCAAAGAGGAAGCTTCCTCTAATAATTTAAAAAGAGGTTCTGCAGCAGCATTGCCTAGTGTTATAAGGCGTCATCTACTTTCAGCTACTCTATAAACTTTGAAGAATATTAGGAAAAGTCTTTTATTTGTGTGACCTGTAAACGTTTACTCTTAGACCTAGTTCACACTGACGTGTAATATTACAGCGGGGGATGGGGGCTTATCTTGTATACAGTATATTGGTCTGTGATTGGACAATAGAAATGTACAGTATGATCTATTGTATAGTATAACATAACATAGTATAGCTGAACATACCTGCACAAGAAATCCATGCCCCCGCGCTGGAACACTTTTTGCACCATTATTTGGCTACAAGAAAAGATGAATAACATTCAATGATTTAAAAAATTTTTCAGAATATTTTTTTACTTCTAAGAACCTGGGTGTGGAAAAAGAGGCCGCACAGTTACAAGGCTCTCAACATGGATTAACAAATTAAAAAAACAATAATGCTGAACATCCAGGGAACCTGTCACCCCATTTTCACACATACAGCTGGTGACAGGTTCCCATAGAGCCCAGTTAACTAAATAGTAGGGAAAAATAAAGCAAAACAGCGCCCCCTATGGTAGACCAAGGAATAGTTAGGGTATAACATCACCACACCCTGGATGGAGGTTTACCTTAAAAATTCTTGTATAGTAGCCTTATGAATATCTATGTGATGGCTGCCAACGGTCAACCCAAGGGCGTAACTACAGTGGTAGCAGCCATTGCAGTCGCTATGGGACCTGCAGTGTCAGGGGCCCCCGTCATTCGATCTTACACTGAAGAATGGGGGATGTGCATCATAATATACATATTGGGGCTCATTTACTAAGGGTCCGCACGGCGCATTATCGTCGGGTTTCCCGACTATTTTCATTTGCACCGCATTTAAATGGGGTTTTTGGCACACGCAAACGGAAATTTAGCGCATGTGACAACCCGACTGATTCGGACTAAGCGCAGGATTTACAATTCAAATTGTGTCGCAAGACAATGCACTCACATACACCGGGAAGAGGTGAACTCTGGCGGACCTCAGCGGAGAAGCGACAGATGCGGAATATGGACGCACGATCTTGAAAAATCGCGCCAGACTTCATCCTCGTCGGAGAACGCACCTCGGGGATCACAACAGGACTGGGTAAGTAAATCTGCCCCATTATGCCGCACATTGTACATAATGCGGCAGATTTACTTACCCGGTCCTGGCGCGATCCCGCGGTGCGTTGTCCGACGTGGATTCAGGTCCTTGCGTCTGAGTCCCTTCCTGTGCCGCTGCTGCGCCGAGGTCTGCCGGAGTTCGCCTGCTTCGTCCAGGTGTATGTGAGTGCTTGATCTTGCAACACAAATCATTTTTTAAATTCTGCGGTTTGTCCGACGCCCACTCCCCCCGATTTCTGTCGAGTGCAAGCCAGCGGCGATGCGCCAAATACGGTCGTGTGCGCCAAAATCCCGGGGCAATTTGCCGCAAAGCAGAAAAATTCGGCAAACCCGCCGAAAGTGTGGCGTTCGGTCCCTTAGTAAATGAGCCCCAATGTGCAATGTGTACTATGTGCAGTTTGCCTGTGTAGTGTGCAGGGGGCGCCAGTGGGGATGAGTCACTGAAGTCATCTCAGCAGGACAGGACACACCCCCTATGACCCGTGGCTGCATCTGGCTGGCTGCTGGATGTTGCTTTTGCTACCATTTATTAAAAAAATCATTTAGAATTCTAAGATAACAGAAGTCTTGTAGAAAAAGAACGTGAAAGACCAAAGCCTGTTAAATGGATTGTCTCAAATTAGAGAAATATGATTGTCGTCTTCCAAAAACAGTGCCCCAGCTTTCTCTGGGATGGGAATGGTTTCCCATGGTACGGGAGCTTAGCCCCATTGACTTCAATGGAACCAGGGTGCAATAGTAGACACAACCCACTGACAGAGATGATGATATTTGTTGGCCATTTTTTGTGCTCAGTCTAACAACTAACATTAACCACATGCACATATTTTCTGGCCTTCAACATTATATGAATCTTCATCTTTTATCAAAAGAAATCTACCATCAAAATCCATCATGATAAACCAAGGACACTTACTTATAGATCCAGGCACCGGGACTGCGGTAATCTTCTTATACTGTATCTGTTATCCATGGCCTCTTTCCTTCTAAAATCACCTATTAAAATGATTCTAATAAGACAGAAGGGTTTTGGGGGGTGTTACCGCAGCCCATCCATGCTATAGATTCATAGACTGTTACACTGTGCAGGAGCACCTCCCCCTCCCACTGTTTGCTGAACCTCTGCTGCCCTGAGATTACATCAAGAAGAAGGAAAGTGCTGGGTGAGCAGAGGGGGAGACAGTGTAACGGCCAGTGGAGGTATAGCACAGAGGGGCTTTGGAAATGCCCCCTAGAGCCCTTCTGGCTCATAGCATAATTTTAAAAGTGCTTTTACAATGAAAGAGGCCATGCAAAATATAAGTATATTGCCAAAGTCACCTTGCCTATAAGTAAGTGTCCCTGCTTTACCATGCTGGATTTTGATAGTAGATCCCCTTTAAGGTCCTAAATCTGCCACTGGTAACTTATTAAAGGGATTGCCATAAGGATAAATATTGATGTACTCTGTAAGGTTATGCAAAACATAACAATTCTTTATATGGAATCATTTTTATATACTCCTGTTTAGATATTGTGCTAGATACTTGTTTTGGTGCCTCTTGGTGAAGCACTACAGCAATGTCCATCTAATGAGCCCAGTACCAGTAAAAACATGGATACGGATTCACCTTGGCTGAACTTTAGACTCCCAGGAATCACTTTGTCGCCTCTGTACTAGAGGAGCTGGGTAATAGAATCGAGCATGTGTGACCACCAGCATCAGACACATTTGATGGACATTTTAAGATAGTATTAAATTTACACCAGGGGGCGCTGCATAACAAGTATGCAACAGCAATATATATAGATCCAAGAGCATTTTTCCAATTCAATAAATGATTTTTCTGTTTTTATAAACTAAAAGAATTTATCTGACAAGCCCCTTAATGATACTTTATACTGCTATAAACTGAGTTATTTTGGCTACAATGTTTGTATTTTTTTATACATCTAAATCAGTGCAAGGGACTCGGAGCTCCGCATCATGAAAGTAGAGCTCTGACCACTAACAAGTTAAAGGGAAATTAAAAGGGGTTTGCACCTTCACCACCGTTAATAGGACAGGGGACGATGGGGCAGATTTATCAATCTGTTTACAACAGAATTTTAGACACTTTTTTTGGCTGATACTACAAAAGTGGCTTCACCGGGAATGGGACGTGCACCAATAAGTGTGCAAATGAAACAGATTTAATAAGTACTATATTAGACTGACCAGTCCTATGCTACGCTAGGTTTATAGTCCAGTACCAGATAAAGCGATAAAGCAGGTGTAGTATAAAACTGTCTAGTCTTACTTTTAGGGAATTTTGATAAATCCCCCCCCCCCCCAATGTTTGCCTTTATAAAAATCTTTTTTTTTACAACATTTAACACAACACATGCTAGATGCAAATTACCTTTTGGAAGTCAAAAAGGTGGTCCTAGCCAGAGGCGGATAAGACTGCCATGGGCTCTGGGCTGTATGAATATTATAGCCCCTACAAGTCTGGAATCACTTCCTACATATGGTACTAGAATCAGCTTCTTGTGGAATGGAAGATGTGTCCCTTCTCACTGCTTTCAATCTACAGGTTCAAAGCTATTGGAGGACCTTCAAAGGTCCTGAAATGGCTCTTGTGTACATGTTCATTGGGAGCAGGAACAAAGTACAAGGATTTTATGGGCGTTGGTCATTTTGAGTATAAAATTTGGTGGGTAGCCCGGGCTACCCCCCAAACCACCTATCCGTGGCGTGACTACCGTTGGAGCTGCCATAACGGCTGCTACAGGGCCAACATGTTATAATGGGCCCTATATGTCCCTGATCAGTGTCTATGTTCCTCAGCAGCGCAGGGCCTTGGACCCTTTTGGCGGCTACTCTCAGCAACAGAGACATAGAGGGATGGGCCGGGAGACACAGCATGAATACATTGGAGCTCATTTACTAAGGGTCCGAACGTCGCACTTTCGTCAGGTTTCCCGAATATCTCCGTTTTGCACCGAATTGCCCCGGGTTTTTGGAGCACGCGATCGCATTGTGGCACATCGGCGCCGGTTTTCACGCGACAGAAATTGGGGGCGTGGCCGTCGGACAACCCGCAGGAGGTAAGTAAAATAATATACGTACCTATGTATAATTACAGCTAATTTTCGGGACCACATAATTAACTTCTAGGTAGTAATTTGAATATTTTTCAAGTAACTTTGCATAAATCAGTAGTCCAGTGCTTGTACATGGGGTATAACACTGATTCTGGCTACTATGCTCTTATCTCTATAGTCTGCAGTCCTCACTACGCTGCGGGGACCCGGAGATCCAACATCTCATTGAGCTTCAGTCTTTTTGTTAGCAAGACAGAATTCAGCTGAGATGTCACAGTGAAAACCAAATTAGGAAAGAAGGAGGGAAGGAAGTGGAAACTTTTCTCTGATAAAATATTTTTCAACTTTTTTTGTTCTTTTCACTTGAACTATTAATATGTGCAAAATTTTATAACATTTTGTGACCATTTGATTTTTTTGTAGGTAGTAAAAAAAGCATAAAATTCTAATAGGCAAACACATATAAAAATAATAATCCCCTTCACTATAAAGTGGTGGAGGTAGGTCCCGGGGGTGAATATTCCAGACAGGATTTGTAACCTACAGTAGTTATCGATTTTAGGATAAAATACATACATTTTTAAGCGGTTTAAAGGGGTATTCTGTAATATTAGAGCTCTATCTGGGTCACTGATTAGTTACAAGGACAGGGGTTCTCTGTACCCTAGTATGAATGCAGTGACAGATTGAGCATGCTCAGGTGCTCCATTCACTCCTGATTGAGATCTGGCCTCCATAGAGATTGAAGGTGGCAGTGTGTACGCTCAACTTGTCACTCAATTCGAGTACCCCAATTATTGTGCTGGGTGGGGAGGCCAGTGGTTGCATCTCCACCAATTAAACATTTAGTATTAAAAAAAGACTAGAATACCCCTTTAAGATTAGCTCAAAGAAGAGAAGGAAGGATGAGAACATAGGCCTACAAGTAAAGACAAGTAGCATTTCCTCAGTGATATCGATGTACGCACAGCAGGTTGTGAAGATGCAGCTGGCGTTAATATACCAATCAGCCCTGAGGTAAGAGAGAGCCGCCTGCCCTCCGCGATAGGTTCTTTCAAAAGGTCCATTTTTGATGATTTGGGGGCACTGGAATAAGACTTGCTGAGAAGTTTGTGGTTCTTAAGCCCATCTAATTCTTCCATACGAAGATTACTAGAGTAAGACCTGCTTAGGAGTTTATGGGGCTTCAAGGTGCTGTTGTGCTCACATCTGGGGTCTCCAGAACAAGAACGGGTTAAGAGTTTATGTTGCTTCAGTGAGAGGCATTCCTCCTGTTTTAAGGTGTTGGAGCACTGACGACTCAAAAGTTTGTGTGGTTTTAAGCCCATGGGTTGTTCGGCCCTGGGGTCACTTGATAAGGACCGGCCAAAGTTCCTGTGAGATTTTGCGTTACACATGTCTTCAGCTTTGACTGTGCTAGAACAAGTCCTCCTCAGCAGCTTGTGAGTCTTAGAGATCCCATCTTGTTCAGACTTTAGTTTTACTTTGCTTTTCCCACATCCAGGAGGGGGGTAACTGGGCGACCTACAAAGAGGAAGGGACAGGAATTACAGATAACAAGACACTGGTCAATTACTTGTAAAGATAAATGAATCCAACACGACCAAGACCGTGTCCATCCATCAATTCATATCTACGATCTCATACTATCTCTATCGCATATCGATCTATCCATCCATCTATCTATCTCATATCTATCTATCTATCTATCTATCTATCTATCTCATATCTATCTATCTATCTATCTATCTCATATCTATCTATCTATCTATCTATCTATCTATCTATCTATCTATCTATCTATCTATCTATCTATCTATCTATCTCATATCTATCTATCTATCTATCTAGATATATCTGTTGTATCCATATTTGCAGCTCATATCTATATACTGTATCTATCTACAATATATATCCACTGATTATAATCTATCTATCATCTATCTATAAAAAGAAAATTCCAAGCAGAACAGTGTACCAACCATATATGGGTGAGTGCACGCCAATTAGACCAGGCAGCAAAGGTCCCTCCAAAATACCAAAAAAATAAAAAATCATGGCTTCAAATGTCAAAAAGAAAAATGGGAAAAAAGGTGTTTATTCCAAACGCTACATTTCGGCTAATCAACCTTTATCAAGTATGTTTGAAACCGGTTCATTAGCCAAAACGTAGCATTTGGAATAAACAACTTTTTTCCCATTTTTACTTTTTGCCATTTGGAGTGATGATTATTTATTCTTTGGATATTTATCTATCAATATTTTTCATATCTATCTGTAGATTATAGTCTATTCACAGTATCTATCTTCTATCTGTCTATCTTTTTCATATATGTATATATCCATTGTGTGCTGCAGCTTACATTGTGCAGAAAGAGGGGGAAAGTGCTGAAAGAACAGAGAAGGAGGTTGAGACATTGTAACAGTCTGTGAATCTACAGCATTGAAGGGCTCTGGTAATAACCCCCCAGAACCCAACGGCATCATTAGGCTGGGTTCACATCATGTTTTTTGCATCCGTACATGTTTTTGACTGCAAAAAACGTATCTAACATGTACTATGGCGTATTCATTAATTTCCATGGACATGACAGATGCCCAAACAGTGTACGATTGTTGTCCTGCGCATCTCTATCCCTCTTTTTTTTTGGTTGAGAAGAACGTGGGCTGCTATGTTTTCCATGTACTTTTTGAAAACGTATGAAAAAGTATACTTTTTTTTTAAATTGGTGCCTATGGAAGACTTATGCAGAAAGTGTTCAAGCGCATGCACCAGTCACACCCATTTTTATTCACAAATTATGGATCTTGCATTTTGAATTGTTTAAACTTTATTTCACAGTGGCAAAAAAAAAAATCTGTTTTTAAAGTGTAAAAACGGATGCAAATCGATGTGACGTATACGTCAAATAAATGTAGACAGATGACACAAAATGCATCGGTTTTTTTCAAATGTTTACGTTTAAGCCTACGTCATGCGGATGCCAAAAATGTGATATGTACCCAGCCTTAGTATAATTTTACAAGTTGATTTTAGAAGGAAGGAGGCCATGGATAATAAATATAAGAAGATACCAGAGTTATCATGGTTTATCATGTTGTTTTTTTTATGAAGATTTGTTTGTGATATTTCCAGTGATTCCATATACAGATACTATGTAGGTCAAAGCCGAACGCGCGTTCTTAAAGGTAACATTACCTGCGCAACGTAGAAAAAATGTGCAGAGGAGACTTCACCTTCTTGTCCGATATCTTCTTGTGCGAACAGTTGGATTTTTCTTTGCTCTGTTTCCATTGCTGTGTCACAAACGTCTGCATGATTCTGTGCACACATGAAAAGCAGCGGCTGGTTAGAGACTATCTGTGCCTTCTACTAAGCAAAAGAACCCCAGGCTAAAGCTTTTTACTAAAACAAACCCTCTCCCCAACTCATCAGCACATGCCGCAGGATCTGTGCCGGGGCCCCTATAGATTGCAGCGCTCGCCCCCTGCTGCGGATGGTTCACATGCTCTGTTCTCCAGAGACTGACACCCTGGAGGACTCCAAATAGACGGAGCGATGAAGATTAGCAAACATGATGACTGCACAGAACAGCGCTTGCTTTATAGATTCGGAGCTCCTTAGGGTTTGGATCCCTAGTTATAGAACATTAACCAACAGAGGTAAGGATGAGCGCTTCCTAAACTGTGAGGAGGTCTTCATTGGAGGGGAGCCCCCCGCTGCTGGTGAGGCACAGCCGGAAGGTGTTTTCGACAGATGTTACCAGAAGATGTACAATCTCTGGTTTAGGGGAGAAAAAAAATGACTTTTCCGCTTATTTCTAATTGTTATAAAAGTAATAGGAACAAATAGCAAAACTGATCAATGACCGGGTGTCACCTTGTTCTATCTGCTGAGGACCTGGAAGGAGTGCTATGAGGTCAAAGGGCTTTTTTTAGGAAGTCTAAAAATTTTGGGGACTCATATAATACAAGAAAAAACCCTATACTTACCCCTCTACTCTAGTCCAGCCCAGCACCCCTTCACTACTGATCTGCAGCAGTGACAAAATACCTTCCAAACGTCCCAAATTGAAAGGACATTCCTTGATTTTTGAGTCTGTCCCACACTACAGGGCATTGGGAGGAAAGTCCGCCAGGGGCAGATACCTTTTAATAGTAGGGCTGAAATATAAGCCATAGTTACAAGCAGTTATATCTTCTGAATCATGGCACCAAGAAACACAGTTCTGCTGTTATTGTAAATAGGGGAATGTCACAGAATCGGAGATATCTACTGTTAAATTTTAGTCTGGAGTATAATTTTCATATGCAGCTCCCGTCTGTAACTTTAACTGTAACTTAAGCACAATAGAGTACAGTAGAGATTCTCTTCTTTAAAATGACACCAGAATTGTGTTTCTAGGTGCCATGGTTCAGAAGATATTGCTATTTGAAGTTTGTCCCCCTCCAAGCTGTCAGCAGGAGGAAGAATGGAGAAGAAGAAGGAAGAGGGAGCTACAGGGAAGAGGGAGCGGACAGATTAAATAAACTACAAGGAGCTCCATGGACAAGAGGGACTCATGCCAGTGTTAAACATGAGAAATTGTGTCTATTATAGTGAAAGCAAAAGTGTAACAAGACATTTCAATGGAATTCACAGTTACGATGATGTTCCAGAAGATGATGACATGATTATATTTGGAATAGTTACATGAAAGAGAGCATACGTTGGGAGGCTATATAAAGGAGAGCATAATAAGTGGGGGGTAGACAAAAAGGGGGTATTTTATAGATAAGCTAGAGAAAAGGGGGATTTTTAAATGGGGTCAACAGAAAAGGGGGGTATTTACTGTGAAGTGCACAGGAAGATGGCATTATACACTGAGGACACATTTCGTGTGGGGGATGGCAATGGGGGCTGGTATTATTCTTTGTGGGCACATTAGGGGGTAGGGTTAGGGGCGGAGCAGGATTGGGACTTGTGACTTGGGGAATTCTATGTGCACCTTAACTTTTGTCCTTCTTTGGTCATCAAAAAAGTTGTAATAATGAGTAGACCCATAAAAATGCAGAATTTGAAAAATATGTACCAGAACCCCCACCAGTAGGACCCCCAATCAGGAGCGTTCATTGGCATAGTCGCTGACGGCATTCACTGCTGCTGTGTGCGCCATCGCTGAGCGTCGTCATTTTGGGGAGTGTCGTCGCTCCAAATTACGCCAAAACGCTGGTGCCCTGTGCCACCAGCATGTTAGTGCCAGTGCGCACACGCTCAATTGATTGAAATTGCAGGCGGGAGGAGATTGACTTCTAATGAAGTTTGGGTTCGGATCTGTTGGGTCAACTCAACACTAGTTGTGAGGTATGGAGACGACATGTGGACCACTGGGGATTTTCAATGGACACTTTGGTAAACAGGACGTTACTGTCACAGTCATAGACCCCTAAGAATTGAGGTACCATGCTACTTATCAGCTGGGGTCACCCTCCCGTGACTTTTCAACAGGAACCACGAGTGTCTGTAATAGAGGGGCAGTGGAGCATAAGAAACCATTATTTATTGTACTGTCCCCCTGTAGAGCCTCCTTAGCTATACTGTTATTACATGAGTACATTATAAAGCTGTGAGTCTATAGGAATCAGTTCTGGAGGGTCAATCTCTAAGTGAACTGATCAGAAGTCATAGAAATAGCAATTCCCTCATATAATGTAAGTGCTAGAACTGCTCCCTCTAGACGTATGATACAATATGAGAATAACCTGTAGGAAATTGAAATTCTTTCCATCCGCAGATTTATCTGCAACCTAAGCTGTTTTCACCGTAACATTGCAGGAGACAGGAGTCCATTTCAATTTGTTGCACTAGTTGCATATTTGAAGCTGGATTTGTTACCTGTCTGTAGAGTCCACTGAGGGGCTGGATTCTGCTGAACGTAACACTCCTATAGGGTGTCAATGGATTGCTCCATGCATAGGAGCAGGAAAAAGCTCCTGGGGTCTGACATGACAGGCCCCCCATTTATCATCTAGTGCTGATGTCCTACATGATAACATTGACCAGGAGACCTAAAGAAGGGGCAATGCTGCATCCACACAGGAATGGATAGAAAGGTAACAGACTATTGGCAGGGGTTAAAAAGAAATTAATTAGGGCAAACCCCACTAAGATCAAAAAATGATTATTGGGTTCATTCTATGTGGTCCCCGTTATCAGCTGTTTTGAGGGATCATTAAAAGAAGCCTACTGTCAGGATACTACCTATTAAGGTTCCTCCTTCCGATAGTTCTCTAATCCCTCTATATTGCCAAACCTGTTCTAAACTTTAACAGAGGCTACTGAGGCATGGAATAGCCTCCTTCCCATAGCCTGGAGAGGATATTCAATGCCCCAGTAGCCCAGTAAAGTTTAGATCAGGTTTGGTACTTTTACAAAGATTAAAGAAAGATAGTTTAAGGTGAAGGATGGAAGGAGGAACCTACAATCAGATGTACCTTAACTAATTTCTGAAGGAAGAACAGTGTATGTTGCGATAAAACTTAGCTGCTGCTAAGGGTGCACCAGCCAAGAGGCGAGTTGAACAACTTGCCTCAGGTAGCATCACATGCATCAAGATAGGAGGCAGCATTAGGGGAGAAATCACCTGCTACAAAACAGGATCTGCTACTTATGTATAATGTCTGGTCATACCAGATGTCAGCATGAGTGCGAGACATTGCATGGAGAACCCACTAAAATAACCTAATACATTGCTATCAGACTGGGCAGAGGGGGCGTCATTCTATAGCTAATCTCAGACAGCAGAGAGTTTAGGTTCACCCCTGGCTGCTGTGACCATTGCAGAGGCTGCAGCGATCACAGCACCACAGCTCCGAAAAACAGCTAATGGTCCAGACCCACAAATACTGATGTAATACTGATGGCTTCTCCTAAGTAAATCCCATCAATATTAAAAGGTTGGATAACCCCTTTAATTCCCAGCCTCTCAGTAAAGCTACTGCAGGCCAATTCCTCATTACACGGTAATTATAGTATAGGTAAATTATATTTGCAAATGACGGCATTGATCCACCCGATTATCTGCTTTGCCTGATTCAATGATTTCCTGGAATTAGCTATTAGCAAAGAACAAACATGTCTAATCAATTCCTCCAAGGTATGTAAATGGCAGAGGAGCAGGAATCAATAAGCTACAGGCGCAAAAACGTAAATTCAGCGTAAAGTGAAGCCTCCTGTCTTTTACTGCATCAGCCACACATTCATATCCATGAAATGGCTGCAGATGGAGGGTCATGTGATCTCTGTCCATGAACAATCACCCTGCCAGGACCTTATGATACTATTCATAAATATAAGATTATGGTCTTGGCAGGGCGATTGTTCATGGAAGGATAATATCACATGACCCTCTATATGCAACTGTTGTATGGAGAGGAATCTCTGGCTAATGAGGAGCAGAACTATTAAGAAAGCGGAGCAGAACTATTAGTAGATGTATATTGGTAAATTACATAATATCTTGCCCTCCATTTTTACACAAAAATGTAAAAAATCATAAAGTAAAGTGGCAAGTCCCTTTAATGGATTATTTCCAGGAAAGTGGTGTAAATAAATGAGTAAATTCCTGTTATAGTAATCCACCTATAGAGGGAGCTCAATATATAGAAATGAATTGGTTTTTATTGCACAAAAAAAAATCTCTTTGCATTGAGCTCACCCTAGTGGCCTCTTTCTTAAGAAATTAACTCTGGGAATCAGGTAGAAAAAGATCAGGGCTGGGCTTTCTGGACCCTAGGGCCAGCAGCTGCCTGTAGGTACAGAGGGAGAGAAATAAGCTTGGAGGGGTAGGTGTTTTCTCATACTTCCATACTTTGTGGTTAATGGTTGACCAATGTGGTTCTGGTTGTACCCTTTAAGTGGTACCCTTTAAGTAGGTACTGTACATGTTTAATAATAATTCCTTTATTTATATAGCACACACAGATTACGCAGAGCAGCACAGAACTGGTCAAATCAGTCCCTGTCTCCAATGGGGCTCACAATCTAATCCACCTACCAGTATGTTTTGGAGTGTGGGAGGAAACCGGATGACCCGGAGGAAACCCATGCAAACATGGAGAGAACTTAAAAACTCTTTGCAGATGTTACCCCTGAGACTTGAACCCAGGACCCCAGCACTGCAAGGCTGTAATACTATCCACTAAGCCACCGTGCCGCCCTATATGTTGCTATAGGTCTTAATACAGCTGTAAGCTCTGGGGCCAATGAATCTTCCCCTCTTTAAGTACATGGTCTTAAAGTTATAACATAACATCTGATTTTAAATAAACTTGCTTTGTGCTCAGGAACTATTTTCCTAGGTTTTGGCACAGGTATGTAATAAAAGATGCAAGCTCCAGGGGCTCAGCCCATAACTGGGCCCGTTACCCACCCTGACGCAGCCCCTAAAAGGTTCCATAACACATGATAGTTTTAGATATTTGTAACTTACTTTTTCAACTGATGTCCTAAACCAAATTTCTCTTTTGTCGATATTTGAAACACATCCACCGTTGGCACTGGAAAACAGGAGATATTATGAGATGACATATATGATAGAATACAGTACGCCTATGGGCTCCTCCACATGAGTGAAAGGGTTAAAGTACTCTAATGTGATGTTTTGTACTGAATTGCCCTGATTATAATGGGTATACACTGATCCAATGTCATTATATACATTGGTTGTACCACTTTAAGGTTCAATCCCTGCTAGGTTGAGAGGGAGAACCTGTATATGTAGCAGTTACCTAATATTAGGAGTGTCAGAGCAGAGTATATAAGGAAGGGACCACCCTCAGACATGTGCTCAGTTAGTATGTACTCAGACAGTGAGTGTGCACTCAGACAGTGAGTAGAGGGTCAGAGCAGAGTATATAAGGAAGAGACCACCCTCAGACATGTGCTCAGTTAGTATGTACTCAGACAGTGAGTGTGCACTCAGACAGTGAGGAGAGGGTCAGAGCAGAGTATAACTATATAAGGAAGGGGCCATCACTCAGACATGTGCTCAGCTAGTATGTACTCAGTCAGTGAGTGTGCACTCAGACAGTGAGGAGAGTAGTGATGGGAATTACGGCTCTTCTTACTGAGCTGGCTCATTAGGCTCCGCTTACTAAGAAGAGCTGTGTCTTCTGGCTCCTGAACGGCTCTCTGTTACATGTATAGAAGGGAGCCGCAGTCTAACCAGTCAGCCCATTCCACAACACTTTTAACCTGATTGTATTGGGTTATAGGGGGCGTGGTGAGTCGGTTAGGGGCGGGGTTAAGTGAGCTGAGGGGAGCTGGCTCTTGTCGTTCCCGTAAAAGAGGCGGCTCTCGGAGCTCGTTCATTCGTGAGCGACACATAACTAGAGGAGCGTGTCAGCCTGACATAGCAGTTTACAACAGGAAAAATCCCATCATCCACAGATGACAAAGGAGGAGAAAGATAACCCCATCACCGAGGTGAGAGACTAAGGACCCTCAAGTCACCCAGTCTCCAGGAGCAGCTGGATGAATGTCCCAGTATAGAGGCCACGGCCTACAACAAGGAAATCCTAGAGAAGCCAGAGGAGCTTAGGCCCAGATATAAGGGTCCAGAGAAGATAGAGAGTGGCCGCAGGACCAGGGGACTGCACCAAGTAACAGTTTTGGGGCTTGGATCTTAACTCCTTACCGACGCGCACCATAATAGTAAAGCGTTCATCGGGAGCAGGAGGATAGAGAGGGCTCCCGGGCTGATCCCTCTCCGTACCAGTTGGGTGTTTTCTGCATATTTGTTAATAATGTAAATGAATCCGGCAAAGCTGCGGGAGGCATTTAAATCCCGCCACCATAAATGCGTGCCACCATATTGGATTCGATAGCCACCCCCTGTGAGGTCATTGGGGGGCAGCGATCAGTTACTATGACAGCCGGAGTCTCTACTGGACTCCCAGGCATGATGTCTAAGCGTCTACTGGAGGCAAATGCTTAGCGATCACTAGAACATTTGCCATTGACTGCATTATTGCAGTATATGGTTGAAGCGATCAGGCACCCAAGGGTTAAATTACCCTTGGAGGTCTAAATAAGAATAATAAAAAAAAAAATAGAATAAAAAAAACTAAAAGTTCAAATCACCCCCCCCCCTTTCCCTAGAACTGATATAAAACTAACTAAACCAAAAAAAATCAAAAACATGTTAGGCGTCACCCAAAAAGCTCAAACTATCAAAATATGATAACGGTTATTCCCAGTGTTGAGTCCTGTAATGGAAAATAGCGTCAAAAAGTCAGAATTGGCACTTTTTTGCCATTTTGGTTGTACAGTCCCCAAAATAGTAGCAATGAAAACGTCATCTCATGATACCATACACATATCTGTATGCTGTAGTATGAAAAAGTTATTAGCGCAAATTTAAGTAATTTTTTTTTTTTACTGAAAAAGCCAAGTCGTTAAGGGGTTAGAGATACAGGACTGTATTTCAACAACTGCATGTGCTTCCATTTTATGGACGTTTGTAAACTTGAAGTTAATTGAGCTGGGAGCTGGGCCTAGATCACCGCTTCTGCCTCCTGGTTCTTATTTTAACATCAAGGGTTCCTCCGATTCACCACCTATTACAAGGTATTTTCCCCGGGGGGTCACACAAATCCAAAACCCCTTTCAATCGCTACAGCGAGCCCCACATCAGAAAACAGACAACAGAGACTGGTGGGATTAACCCGCAAGCCACTGTGACCCTACAGCTAGCGAATCTCCTGAAGAAGCAGACCGATACTCTAGGAATCTGCCATTATAGAGTCTCTGCATGGGCCACTAGTGTGCCGTGTTAATCCCTCTGCAGCCATTGCTAGAGAGAGGGGTCTCCTGCCTCCGGCCTGTTGACTGTCACCCGCGTGCAAAACTCAGATGCATGCCTGACATATGGCGGTGCACTGGTGAAGAGGAGGAATGAGCGCTGCTCACCCCTTCCCTCTCCATAGAAAACCACGCAGCATGGCACGGTAAGGAGACTTCTGCGTAATTTGCACAGTCAAATATGGTGAGCATTCAATTTTTTCAACTACAAAATGATACTATCCTATGAGTGTTTTGTTTTTTCTCTTCTGCCGTTTTATCCAAATTAATAAAATGTAGTTATTAGTGAATCATCCCATAACGTATAGACCCCAGTGCAAGAGATTGGTCATTGGAACATGGCCACTTGGATATATCGTCTGGATAACTAGTGGCCTCGGTGTTGAGCCTAACCGGGAGCAATATATATGGTATCTGTGATGTCTGGAAAGGAGGACTGTGAAATAATCTCTCCTAACAAAGGTTGGTAGACAAAGAAGAACTAGACTCTAAAACATGTTATCGAGGTAGTAGAGAGGAATTGTGGTGGTTGCACAAATCAAAGAATCTGTTATCAAATGGATAAATTGGACAGGCAAGGAAAGTTATAGAGAAAGTTCTCAAAAAGGCTGGGGTATCAGTTGAAGTTGAAAGAAATCTGTGGGTTAATGCTTGAAAACAGAAAGGTGGATCCCGGCACTGGACTAAAAAAATTCTTCAATACGTTATTAAGTTACGATACGTTAAAACAGGCTACACACAAGCTTGAAACTACGTACAAAACGCCCTTAGTCTTAGCATACGAATATTTGTACGCCCGAACCTCGTCATATTTCAAGCTTTTGTGTAGCCATGTTTTAATGTAACTTAATAAGGTATTGAAGAATTTTTTAGTCCATTGCCGGGAACCATCTTTCTTTTTTCAAGCATTTGCCTCAACTAACCCCGCTGCACGGACCTGGGATGTGATCGGTGCAATCTGCAGGAAGGGGTGAGCTGATTTGGTTTCTTTTTTTTGCTAAATCTGTGGGTTCTTGCTTTTCAAGAAACTGGTGGTCGGTGCAATTATGTGACCAATGGCCAGAGTAGGGTGGAAGATTGGGAATGGGCGCGGGACGAGACGCATCAACACTAAAGAGTCATCAGACATGGTCTTCTGCTGGACCTCTGGTTTTTGTGTTAGAGACTGGACTGCTGGAATATTGGTGGTTACTCTGGAGGGTTAAGGGTTCCAGTATGGTAAATAATGTGTAAAGTGTCAGAAATTTATGTGTGTTCTTCAGTATCAGGGACCATAGAATTACACAGTATTCCCTTTGCACTGGGTGATGTATAAATGTTATATATTCACATAAATAGAAGCAATTTACACCAATAACCATCATTTCCTACGGCCTGAGAAAGGAAAATTAATCTCTAGTAAGAATTGTAAGTGCGGAACGTCAAATCGTTGTGTCGATCATAATAGGTTTCAGAAGAGCGATACAGAATAATGGCTTCTGTCGAGCTGGAAATGGAAATTGCTCAGATAAAGAATTTAATAAGGTTATTCTGGACAAGGAGAGGGCATTGGGTCCTTTAGTATTTTTTACGTTATCATTAAATCCTAACAATAAAATGTACTGATACGTCAATCAAAGAGGTGGCACAAGGGTCACATGGGAGGTGGTCCATGAAGTGGCCAACTCAGGTCAAGGACAAAGTCCAAGAACATTTGTAATGGAAAGGCCCAGGCCAGGTTAGCTGTAGAGGGATCTAGTGGAAAAGCTGGAACACTTCCTATTGAATATTAGATTGTATGTAAATTCCTGAGCTAATGCATTTCATGGCTGACAACTTCTAACAGATTGTTAGGGATACATAATGATGGTGCTCTCAGATAAGGTTTGGGATAACAAGAAAACCCATACACTGCTGCATGGTCATCCTCTGCTATCTGTGGTCTGCTACGGAGAAGACTCTACATCAAACCCTAGAAGTGCGCTACTCACCTGGGCCATTTAAATACTGTGTTAGAGAACAATGCAGACGGACTACAATAGGTTCTGTGCGGATCACATCCCATGCTACAGCAATTTCTTCCTGAAATAATAAAAAAAAACACATGAATAATAGGGTTACCTAGGAAATAGTCACATTGATTTCGTAAAAATTTCCACAACCCATAAAGCCAATCCCAGATAGTTTATGACCAGATCTTTTATTCTGGCTGCACCAGTTTTCTGTCTGTGTTTGCATGTCTTCGGAGCATGTACATGTATTTGTAAGGTGTCTGCGCCAGTTTTGTGCTTAGTCAGAGTTTGTGACACGACAGAATTGACAGAACCGACAGAATTGTGCCGCACCCTGTATTCTAAATGTGCACCTAAAAAAAGAAGGTGCACACTGCCCGAGCACTGCAGGGGCGCCAAATAATTGAAGATAGTGCGCCAGTATTCAATAATCTGTTGGCCCTTTGACAATGGTAACAACCAGGTGTCAATTTATTCTTATTAGGGTCATTCATATGTGTCAAGTGGCATCACGCTGGATCAGCACTATAGGATTTAAAGGTTGAACTTTACTTATCTTCTATGACACCAAAGTAACTGGGAAAGAACTTGTTATAATCATAAGAATTATTTCTTGGACAAAACACATATTTCTGTCTGTCAGATCTTCTTGACCATATGGGGACCTATGACCTGGTTGCACACTTAAAGCGCCAGAACACAGCCCCCATAGAGGTCTTATGGTCATGGTGCAGTGAGCACTCAGGGACTCATTGCACCGTGACCAAGCCGGCCACTCGGCTTTCGATGGAGTGGGGTGGGGTGTGGAGCGCTCACCCACCAACCTTCCCCACATGGCCCCTGAAATCCAGTCCGGGTGACCACAAGGCCATGTGAACGGGGCCTTAAAGAAAGAAATAAAAATAAGCAATAAAAAGAAAGCCATTCACATTCTTCTTTTGAATAAAGTTGGGAGATACAAAGCTAATACTCTGTTGTACAGATAACAATACAGTCACTGATTTCTTCAGCCGCCTGTTTAATAAGTAATTTGTTTTGTGTTCTACCAATTACACACTGGGCAAGCAAGAAATTGTTACGTTAAATACTAAAAGTCAAAAGAAACTGTAGAAGCAGGAAAGCAGATCACCATGTATGGCTCTGCTGAGAGGCCCTTCTAGAGCACCCTTATAAATATGAGCACAGCAGGACTCATCTTTGGATGAATGACCATGTCCTGTATGTAGTTGAACACTATGTAGAAATCTCTGGTCACAATATGCAGAATGTCCAGTACTATGGTCAATATCAAATTGTAGGTTTGTTGGACTGATCATCTTCAGAGTTCTCAGCCATGTACAGTATATAAGGTAGGTTGACCATTATGTTCAGAAAGTTTGGAATACTTTAGATCAGTGATGGCAAGCCTTTTAGAGACCGAGGGGGCAATTATTAATATGGGCACAGGGTGGCGCTAGAAAAGTGCTGAGTTTGTGGCGCAAAAGATTAATGATTTGGTGCACAAACACAAAGGATTGGAACAGTCTCCACATTCATGAAGTTGAAATTGAACAACCCAAGACCATCTCCCAGTGCCAAAAATTGAGCCACAAAACCAGTCGGAAAAATAGAAGCTCCAGAAAAGTGTCAGATTCACAAGACATCAGTGTCGGAAAACCACCAAAATTGTGGCACAGACACTGCATATATAAGGCACAAAAGGCACAGCAAGGGTAAAAAACTATTTCACCAGCTTTCCATTTGAAAGTCGTTAATAAATAACCTTCCGAGTGCCCAAACTACAACCAAAAGTGCCAACATGGATTTTTAAGCAGTGACTTATTGCTCCCTGCTTTGTCATAGCTTTCAATCGTATAAGCGCCTTGAGGACAGCAATACATTATAAAGAAGGAATTGAAATTCAGATTATCATTGTAGCTTCTATTCAGATTCTCCTGAACAGGAAGAATCAGTGGACCCGAAGTAGGAGCTCAAATGATAATTCAGATCTGTGCACAACTTTTGCCTCATTTGGTAGTCACAAGCAGCCAAGGATGTGTTGTTTTAAAATATAACTTAGTGTGGCACATCCTCGGCTCCGTCGGACTGCAGGAGGAGACCTGGTCTGGCGAATTCTGTGCTGAATGTAATGGTCTGGGTGCCCACAATAGGGGCTCTGAGTGTCACATCTGGCACCTGTGGCATAGGTTCACCATCACTGCTTTAGATCTTTTTGGAGAGGGCAACTGTATCTATCTCCCTTTATGACTAGATCTGATATTTATTCTGACCTAAAATACATTCAAGAGATTTAAACTCCTGAACATAAAGGCCAAGAGTCTTTTGTTTTTCACCAATTTTCCGAGACATTTATTACTTTAATTTTATTCATTTTATTAATTCTTCATAAACATTGCCTAAGGCCTCAAACACACAAAAATCAGCTAAATCACAGCCCCATTGCTTTCTATTGGACTTGTTTATGGTGCAGCACGTTCGTAATGTACTGTGCAGTAATGCGTCATGAATGTGCCGAATGCCTCTGCTGTAAAACATTTGGAAGATCCTAATCCTTTCCATCTTTGTGGTAAGGGAAATCACTTTCTGTGAACATAAGTGGAGTAAGAAACATCAGGCAACTGGGGGAGGCTGCTGAGCATTACATTACTGGGGGAGGCTGCTGGGCATTTTATTACTGGGAGAAGCTGCTTGGCATTACATTACTGAGAGGCTGTGACCAATGCATTTCTCACCCTAGGCTTATACTTGAGTGAATACATTTTTCCAGTATTTTGTGGTAGAATTAGGTGCCTTGGCTTAAGTACTACTTGTATATATACGGAAAAAATGGAGCACAAATATAAGAATATCAAAAATATTAAACCAAACACAATTACAGCAAGGTTATGGTGGAATTTTACAGTAATATTTGCTTTCCTGGGATAATGTCCATTTAACTTTTTTAACCCAATTATTTTTCATATATTTTCCAATCATATCCTTCTCTACTTGATTTCATGTCAAAGCATTGCCGTCCTTAAGAAGAGTACATTTTATTTTTACATTACTTACATCTAGGAAGCTAACATCTATATGTAAATCAATATCCACGTCATCAATTGCTCCATATTCCCTGCAATACAAAATTATTATTATGTTACTAATATTAACAGCAAAGAGAAAACTCTGAACATAAACATGAAACTGGAGAGCAGTATATTCTTTGAAACATTGACTGAATTGATAGTAAGACATTGCTGATATATGGGTTGTACAGGATTTAAAAAATTATTAAATCTGTGGAAAGAAGGTTATAGAGCATAAGAAAGCAGGAGGAACTAAGCGTTGTACATAGTGCCCTATCTGCAGGCAGCATGTTATAGAGCAGGGGGAGCTGAGCAGATTGTACATAGTGTACTATATGTGAGCAGCATGTTATAGAGCAGGATGAGCTGAGCAGATTGTACATAGTGTACTATATGTGAGCAGCATGTTATAGAGCAGGGGGAGCTGAGGAGACTGTTCATAGTGTCCTATCTGCAGGCAGCATGTTATAGAGCAGGATAAGCTGAGCAGATTGTACATAGTCTCCTATCTGCAGGCAGCATGTTATAGAGCAGGAAGGGCAGAGCAGATTGTACATAGTTTCCTATCTGCAAACAGCATGTTATAGAGCAGGAGGAGCTGAGCAGATTGTACATAGTGTACTATATGTGAGCAGCATGTTATAGAGCAGGATGAGCTGAGCAGATTGTACATAGTGTCCTATCTGCAGGCAGCATGTTATAGAGCAGGGGGAGCTGAGCAGATTGTACATTGTGTACTATCTGGAGGCAGCATGTTATAGAGCAGGATGAGCTGATCAGGTTGTACACAGTTTCCACCCTGCAAGCAACATTATTAGAGCTACAGGAGATGCGCAGATTGTACATAGTGTCCTAGCAGTAGGCAGCATGTTATAGAGCAGGAAGAGCAGAGCAGATTGTACATAGTGTCCTATCTGCAGGCAGCATGTTATAGAGCAGGAGGAGCTGAGCAGATTGTACATAGTGTCCTATCTGCAGGCAGCATGTTATAGATCAGGAGGAGCTGAGCAGATTGTACATTGTGTACTATCTGGAGGCAGCATGTTATAGAGCAGGATGAGCTGAGCAGGTTGTACACAGTTTCCACCCTGCAAGCAACATTATTAGAGCTAGAGGAGATGAGCAGATTGTACATAGTGTCCTATCAGTAGGCAGCATGTTATAGAGCAGGAGGAGATATGGAACACATTGTACATAGTGTCCTATCAGTAGGCAGCATGTTATAAAGCAGGAGAAGCTGAGCAGATTGTAAATAGTGTTCTATCTACAGGCAGCATGTTACAGAGCAGGAAGAACTGAGCAAATTGTGCATAGTGTCCAATATACAGGCAGGATGTTATTGAGCAAGAGGAGCTGAGTGTACTAAAGTTGAGCCTCAAATCCTTTAAGGTGTATTCTGATTAAAATAAAATATATTCCATACACTGTATTTACCTGAGAGATACAGCGCTGGGTCCATAGATTTCTCTCACTGCGGCGAGGTCGGCTTCCAGCTGTGGGTGCTTATGGAGTTCCCCATCGTAACTCACCTGCATAGGAGACAAAACTTCAATTATAAACCTCCTACCACGATCACTGAGGGTCACAACTCCTTTAGATTGGACACTATGCCCAATATAATAATCTGAGGTCACCTTTTTTAATGACAGATGTAATAGACAGCTGGGCGTTACCACCTGGGGTGTGTCCCTGATCTGTTCTGATGGTTCATAATGTGCAGGGACACACCCATTTGACAAATGGAATAGTAACACCAAGTTGTCGATTCACTCATACATTTCTAGGAGTAATGTAGAGTTTTAAGGAAAGACTCTTCATGTTTTTAAATGACTAAAACATTCACATCAGGACAGATATTCTTTACAATCCAGTCAAAGTCAATTCTGCAGTCCTATGTAAAAAAACATTAATAAAGGATTAGAATATCTAGTTCAATCTCACAGTTCCAGAATGTAACGGAATCAGGAAACCCTTGGATTCTTTAGGCAATTAAAGAGGTTTTACTAATTCATATTGTCATAGATAAGTGACTCCCATTGATCATCATGAGAACGGGGATCCAATTCTCATTATTAGGTGAAGAGGTCGAGTGTACATACTGTCACTTACATGTAGCATCAATTACATGTAGCAGTGCTGTAAGGTGTTAGCTTGACCATTTTCAGACTTGATGCCTAATCTCCACAGGAAAGGAGAGAACAATCTGATTAGTGGGAGGTCAATGTTTGGGAGATCAAAAGAATAGGCATTTAGTTTTTTCTAACTGATGGAGCTGTAGGTTGAGCATACCTACTGCCAGTCCATTCAATGCTAAGCTATAGCTATTGTATAGCACAGCAGTCAGATAACTCTGTCACTCATTAAGACAGTAGGAGTATTGGAGATACCCCAACGCTGTGCTCTGCAATTACCGACACTCCCATTGTATTGAATGGACTGGCAGTAGGTATGCACAACCTATAGGACTTCTTCTTGTAATCATTGGCTTCCCACTAACCAGATTGTTCTCTACTTTCCTGTGCAGATTAAGTATGAAAGTGGGAAAATGATCAAGCCAAAATCTAACCGCACAACAAATTTCTGAAAGCAGTGAAGAATAGTTGAGCTAAATGGTAAAGTCAGCACTGCTACACATATGGGCTCTTTCACACTGGCGTGGTTTTTCACATCTCTTTTATTGTCTGTGATTTGAAAAAAATTTAAAACCTGTTTTTTGCGGATCACAGAAGCCAATATGCCCCTCCTCCAAAAAAAAAACTTGATGACCATTTCCACTTCGATGTTCAGTTGTTATGTTAAATATTAAAGTTTTCATTTTTTTTGTTGCAAAAACTGAATCATCAGGGACACACTGCGGACAAATAACGGAAGCAAAATACGCAACGGACTTGCAACACACACACCAATGCGAATCCACCCTATATTCCCCAGCAGCGGTGGTAACTTGCACTTGTATGGTTTGAAGCAACATCTTAAGGGCCCCATAAGCCTCTTGGGCCCGGTTGTGACCACCCCATTTGCCCCCCCTCAAGTTACACCCCTTTAACCCAGCTATGTGCTGTATGTCGTATGGGCAAACAGTGCAGTTAACATAGGGTTAAAATGAATGTAGCACCTGCAAAGCCTTTTACAATCACCGTACATAGAATATGATCTACACTAAGGGCCCCCTAATCCTCTTGGGCCCGGTTGTGACCACACCCTTTGCTGCCCCTCAAGTTACACCCCTTTCACCAAGACATGTGCTGTATGTCATATGGGAAAACCGGTCAGTTAACATAGGGTTAAAATGAATGTATCACCTGCAAATCCTTTTACAATCACTGTACATAGAATATGATCTACACTAAGGGCCCCCTAATCCTCTTGGGCCCGGTTGTGACCACACCCTTTGCCCCCCTCTCAAGTTACACCCCTTTAACCCAAACAGTGCAGTTATCATAGGGTTAAAATGAATGTAGCACCTGCAAAGCCTTTTACAATCACCGTACATAGAATATGATCTACTCTTCTGTAAAATGAATTTCCCATCTCAATAATTAATAGGCGCACATAGTCCTCGCTAGTTTATATACCTTTATTTATTATGCATAAGTTTCAAGTGGCTCTGTAAGGGAATTCATTTTAAAGTGAATTAAGAATGCATTACGGTTCTGTTTCACAAATATTGTGCATGATAAAACATATTGAACTTAAAGCTGAAGTCGTCATTTTAAGGAATCTATACATTAAATATGTATTCCCTAAGAAAACATAAAAATCAAGGTCCCGGGTGTTAAAACCTTATAATGTGCTGCACAGGAGAGCCCTCCGACCTAATAGAAGGCAGTTATAAGTTATATGGAGGATGATAAATAAAATATACACTAATAAAATATTCAGTCACACATAGAAAACATTAAATACGCTGCAGAAGTGTAAGTAAGGGTTAGACGTGTGACATCCCTAATCCAGGGCCATAAAATGTTCCATAAGGAAGTCAAACTTTAATTACCGGGTCTATAAAATTTAAAATTTAATAAAATTTTTTTAAAAAAATAAAAGAAGTCTTACTTATCTATCCATCTCTGCTCCGCGGCAGCGCCTCCTGCCACTACCGCTCAAAGGTCCGTCAAGGAGGACCGTCAAAGGACCGTCAAAGGTCCTGAAATGGCTCTTGTGTACGTGTGTATTGAGAGCATGAACAGATGTAATAGGATTTCATGGGTGAAGGTCTTTCTCAGCATAAAATTTGGTGGGTGGTTTGGGTGGCCATCAGCTCTGAGCTACCAACCAAATTACAATCCACTACTACCTGCTTGGTGCAATGGGGGCATGCACTGAGCTCCTAAAGTACCATTTCTGCTGCCTAACTCCTCTCCTACCTTTCCTATTTAAAATGCTCCTCCTATTAAGCAGGGGAGGGTTCAGGCCCCAGTGTACTGCTACGAGAGCCTGTAGTAAAGCAACAAAAAACAATTTCACATGTGAAGACAAAAACTGTGAATGATTAGTCATAAAATTCAAGGAAATTTACCATCAAAATCTTTCATGATAAATCAGGGACTCATAGATCCAGGCACCAGGACTGTGGTCATCTTCTTATATTTGTTATCCATGGCCTCCTTTCTTCTAAAATCTACTTTTAAAATGATGCTTATGAGCCAGAAGGGTTCTGGGAGCTGCAACAAAAGCCCCTCCGTTCTGTAGCTTCACAGGTTATTACACTGTCTCCTCCCCTGCTCGCTCAGCCTGATATAATCTTACACAATGGGAGAGGGGAAATTCTCCTGCACAGTGTTACAGCCTGTGGAGCTACTAACATCATTTTAAAAGTTGATTTTAGAAGGAAGGAGGCCATGGATAACAAATATAAGAAGATTACCTACCAGAGACCCTTTGTGTTGTAGCTTCAAGGGCTTTTACACTGTCTCCCCCTCTCCCTGCTTTATGTAATCCCATGCAGTATAAGGAGGAAGTGCGCCTGCACAATGTAACAGCCTGCGAAACTACAGCACAGAGGGTCCCTGGTAACACCCCCAATGCACTTCTGGCTCATTAGTATTATTTTAGTATGAGTTTGGAAGGCAGAAGGCAATGAATATCAGATATGAGAAGATTACCACAATCACGGTGCCTGGATCTATGAATACGTTTCCCTGGTTTATCATGATTGACTTTGATGGTAGATTTCCTTTAAATGGAATCATATAAGATATAAATGCATTTACCTACAAGTCATGAAAACAATTTATCCATAAGGAGCCAATACACATTAGATTATTATAAACTGAGACCAGCCAACCATCTAACATGAGAGATAAGTAACCATGGGAGATAAGTCAGGCAAAAGCTAAGTGTGCGTGTATTTAGAAGGGGTCAGGGGGAATAGCTGTCATATGTAATAGCCATGTAATAGCCAGCCAGGGCCCGACTGGGCATACCCGGACAAGTGGGTGACGGGGGGCCCACATAAGCTGTACATAAGGAATACATGGGGTGAGGGGCTTTATATAAAACATCCATAAGGCGGCTGTTTGGTATGATAAACTATGGAATACTTTAGGGAACAGGAGACTGTTTTAGTTTCTGAATTTTTAATGCCACCACATGAATTCACTGCAAAAGGCGCCCACTGAGGCTCTGTCCTCCAGGGGCCTACTGAAATCTGGAACCAGCCCTGTAGCCAGCTAATTTCTCACCAAAAAGAACTTTCTGAAGAGACAGGGTTGTGAAGTGAGGCTACCACTGATATTAGGAGCATAACTACAGTGGCAGCAGCCATAGCAGCTGCTATGGGGCCTGCAGTGTCATGGGACCTCACATTAAAAAATGGAGCATGTGCACCATTATATACATGTTATGCTGCACATTGTACAGCATAATATGTATATAACATACATGTGATGTATATATTCCGTACTTGTGTGTGTGTGTATCTATGATGTGTATATGCTGTATGTGTATGTACTGTATGTGTGTATATGTGATGTTTATATGCTCTATATATCTGTGTAAGAGTGTATAAATGTGTATATGTATGTATATAGGTATATATATGTGAGTATATATGTGTGTAATATGTATGTTTTGTAAGTGGAAAGGGGGGCCCCTTTCAGAAGTCTGCTATGGGTCCCTGCTGCTCTAAGTTAATATAGAGAAAAGCTTCTGGCTGTAAAAGAGATGTCTGTAGTGTTCAAATTTATTGCATTATGGAAAAACTACGGATTTAGTTGCAAAAACACTAAATTCACATAAATTTGAAAGCCAAGAGAGGCCTGAGAGTAGTAGATGTTGTGTAAGCTGTCTTTCTCAGCCTGTGGGAGGTTCAGCTTGTCTACTTGTTTCTTACCCTGCACTAATAGACAGAGGGCCGCCATCAGGGGGGGTTTAGTGTGACTGTACTGAGGGGGTCCCATGGAGGAGAAGGGGCCCCAAGTCACAGAAAACCTTCCTCCCTTGCCAGGTGCATGAAACTCACTGTGCACACAGGGAAAGATAATCATACTGTGGATGGGGGGGAGGGGGAGGCACAGAATGTGCCAGTTAGGGGTCCCAAACTTCCTAGTGGTGGCCCTGGACAGACACTTCATGGTGATGATGATGATAAATTGATGAAACATGAGCAACACATGAAAGAGACAAGAAAGAGGATGTAAAGAATGTTCTGCTCAGTTCTATGGACTCCAAAGGAGAGGAGTATGACCACTGTACCAGGAGAGGTGTATGACCATTGTCTTCCTGCAGTCCCAGGTAGAGCTGTCACTTTAAAATAGCTCTGTGCACAGCAAGTCCTGGGCTGTCTGGGACTGCAGGAAAATACCTGGAGTCATCTCTGGTGATGGCCTGAGTGCCCACAGAAAGGGCTCTGAGTGCCACCTCTGGCACCAGTGCCATAGGTTCGCCACCACTGCCTTAGAGGTTGATTTATAAGGCAGCTTAGAATGTAGGGTTTTTGCGACAATCAGACAATGTGGTTTCCTGGATTTGTTTTCTCATTTTGGCTCTTATAGATGAGTTCTACCTATGATGCCACTCCCTTTTTACATGGGAGCACAATTGGTGGCTGACTAAATACTTTTTCCTCCACTGTATTATACTGTATAATGTACAGTATATGTATATTACTGGGCACACTTCCATTATTTAGTGTGGCAGGTCATGTGCAGGCCCCTTGACACTGTGGGCCCCATAGCAGCTGGGATTATTTAAATGCCTACATCTCCTATGCTTTAGAGTCCAGTGTGGGGGGGGGGGGGGGGGTTGATAAGGACCAGCATGGGACTCCTAGACAGAGAATGACAAAATATTGAAACATATTAAAGTAAATGTGTTCCCATTAATGCTCAAATTTCCAAATCACAGAGAGAGCCCTTTTAGGACTGCCAAGGCAAAGTACTAATTTATTTACAAAGCTGTCCTAAGACAGGATAGAGCCTTAACGGTCAGGCCTAAAACGTAACTTTTATTTGGTCTATAAAAATTGTAGTAGGTTATTAACCCCTTAAGGACGCAGGGTTTTTCGGCTGATTTCTCGCTCTCCAACTTCAAAAATCCATAACTTTTTCATTTTTACGTGTACAGACCTGTGTGAGGGCTTATTTTGTGCGTAACAAATTTTACTTTCCACAGTCACGGTGCCTGGAGCCATGAGTAAGTGTACCTAGTTTATCGTGATGGATTTTGATGGTAAATTTCCTTTAAAGGGAACCTCTCACCAGGGACCTCATTTTCACCAAAGACAGTTTGCAAAAGCTTATTACTCCTGCAGTGCACATCTGCCTTTCTGCCTTTTCTAAAAATTTGCATTACCATATAATTGTGAGTTTTAACTTACTCTTGCACTCTGACAAAATCCTAGGGTAGTCACAGGGGCTGGACTTTGGTTTGGATGCATTTCAAAAAACAACATGTGACTTGTCTGTGTTACTCACTTCTCAGAGCTTATACCCCACCTTTGTGCTCCTGTATAGCTCCTCCCTCCTTCTCCTTCACAGAGGTCACAGCCTGGTCAGCCTGACATCAGTGGGGGAGGGACAAGCTGTACAAGAGCACAAAGATGGAGGCAGCCTGCAGCTCAGACAAGTCACATGTTGCTGTTTTTTTAAATGCATCCAAACCAAAGGATTTTGTATATATATTGTAAACAAATGCTTAGAAAAGACAGAGATGCATTTTTGCACTGCAGGTTTCATGGGTTTTTACAACCTGTCTTTAGTGAAAATGAGGTGCCTGGTGACAGGTTCCCTTTAAGACCAGTATCAGCATCAGTATCAGTATAAAGCAATAAGTTGCTTGATTGTAGCATTCTACAGGTTATATATGATGGATGGAGGTAGTAGATGATAAATCCTAAGGTTACAATGACAAAGCGTATGTGCAGGTCTTACTATATCACACATTATAACTTCACCTGCCCTCCATAGTAAAACTCTTCCGAATCATTATCTCCTTCAGAATCCTCTTCCACTGCACTACCGTGTCGTGATTCCTGGGGGAAGAAATAAAAGCCATGTGAAATATCACGTTATACTTCTGCTTTGTTGTAGTTTATTGAGTAGAAAGAGGTTTTCTCTGAGGCTTGGACCCCCTATAACAGTGATGGCGAACCTATGGCACGGGTGCCAGATTTGGAGCGAGAGGGAAAGCCTCGATTCCGTAAAAACTGAGCCCTCAATTTTGTTTATTTCTCCACATGTGTGTGGGAATTTTTTTCACGCTTCGCAGTACCGCATGTTGACAAAAAGGTTTTGTTGAAAGTAGACAAAATATAAAAGATATAACTCATGGGACATCTGGTTATCCGGCGAAACATGTCGGGGGGGCTATTGTTTGGCTTTTAATTTGACCTGTTTGAGGCTGCTTGTGTAACGGGTCACTGCAGAGACCCGTTGATGTACTTATAGGCTGAGTGAATACCCAGCATTATAAATGATACTAGGTTAAATCAGCAGCCTCGGACTTGCGAATTTTAAATTCACAAGTGTGATAATTGATCATTAATGCTCAAAGACTCATATGTAAAAAAGGGGGAAAAAAATGACTTTTTGGTATATAAGGTTTTTCTGGATGGGGGTGAGTTGGGTTGTCACCATGCAGTGACAGCCTTTTGGTAAGGACAGGGAGAGGACCTCCTGTCTGCTCAGGAGATTTGAAGAGACACTGAGCTTTCAGTCAAAAGAAGGAGGCGGGGTTTAGTCAGCTTGGATACAAACTGACTCTTTTCTTCAGTAGTTGACTCACCTATACTCATTTGCGTATCAGAAAATGGCTTTAATTAAGATGCAGTGCCTCAGTTTCCTATTCCACATTTCCCAATGATATGGGGGCCAGTCCTTTGCCTCAATTGGGGCCCATGGATACATTTGTATGAGATCAGACCCTTCCACCATAGAGACAGTGGAAATCTTTTTATACCGACACATTGTGAAATTGACAATTTTTATACTTCTGTTGATTTTGTAATATCAGATTGTGAAAATTTCCCTTATTTAAAGATATAAAAAAACCAATCCAACCTGAGAACAACTCTACGAGGCTGCTTACATTTGCATCTAAGTGCACGGCAATACATTACCTCGCCATTTTCTTTCTGTAATTTAGACTTTATGGACAAGCAGCTGGTAATGTCATTGGATTTCCTCAGCTCTGCAAGAGAAAATAAGAACATTATGACACAGCAGGTGCGGCCGTATTCTACCACATTACCCGATACTTTACATGATAGCGGCAGAACAATGGTGCTGTACTGACAACAGACGGGCCTAGAATGATGGGATGCTGAAATATGGGATCTGAGCCAGACTACAACCTGGTATCAGAGCAATCACAAGTGGCAAAAAGTTTTTGGTGGCAGTTCTGACAGTGACATATGTTGGCAGCACATTCCATAATTCAGAAAATTATCCAACACATTTCTGCTTCTTCAGTAGATTTCATATTCTAGGGCATTGACTTCCAAAGATGGGACATGGTTAATAAAAGGTATCTAAATAATTATGGTGCCTGAGAAGTCCTACAGAAAAAATGATAGTCTATCCACATGTCTGATCATGGAAAGGAAGGGGGGCTTACTACCTGGATTATCAGGTTCTCCTGTACTACCCTATACAAACCAGGCCTTAAAGGAAATCTACCATCAAAATCAAGTTTGATAAACCAGGGACACGTACTCATAGATCCAGTCACCGTGACTGTGGTAATCTTCTTATATTTGTTATCCATGGCCTCCTGCCTTCTAAAATCAACTTTTACATCTATGCTAATGAGCCAGAAGGAGACTCCCCTCTGTAATTTAGCTTCAGTCTGTGAAGCTACAGCATGGAAGGGCTCTGATAACAGCACCCAGAGCCTGTCTGGCTCATTAGCATAATTTTACAGGATGATTTTAAAAAGAAGGAGGCCATGGATAACAAATATAAGAAGATTACCACAATCACCGGACCTCGATCTATGAGTAAGTGTCCCTGGCTTATCAAACTTGATTTTAATAGTAGATTTCCTTCCTTTAAAGGACAAGTCCATCCCATATTTCCAATATAAATCAATGGTGTACAAGACAAAAAGGACCAACCAATGCCGGAAGATTGAAATTGAGAATTTTTCATGCCTTGCAGGCCAGAAATCTAATGTGCCGATGGGGAAACTTTACCAAAACTATTTAAAAGTAAAAAGGTGAAAAGTTAGACAAGATGGTCTTATGCTACACCAGATTTAATTGCCCTCAATGATAAATCTCACACAGTATAAGGGCTCATTCACACAGCCTCTATGGACCCGATCACGACACCCATAGACTTCTATGGCTACCGGTGACGGTGTGGTGAGCACAAGACTGCTCTTCTGTCTATGGCGGTAAGGAGGTGTGAAGAACGCGCACCCCTTCTTCTCCCAGCCCTATGATCACCTGGGATCGGTTCCGGGAGAGAGCATACCGCTGTGGGAATGTACCCTTGGACTGTAATGGGGAGATTTATCAGAGAGCAAAACTGTTCTGGTTGCTCATGACGATCAGAGCTCAGCTTTCATTTTATAAACTGTTGTGGGAAAATTAAAGCTGAGCTCTGATTTTGCTCTCAGACACTTGTAATAAATGTCCCAGTTTAGGCCAGAAAACTGCAGCAAAAGTTCTAGTGCACAACTGTTGGCAAACCCAATTTCCTGCTCAGCCACGCCCCTTTTACAAGGCCACACCTTTTTGTCACTCTAAAAGTGTATAAAAACTGAGTTATTCCCTCGATAAATGTGATGCGATTTCTTTTTACCACAAACAATGAAAAAATTCTGTCACAAATTGTTGGCAACTGAATGAGAATGGACTGTAAACTTTTGTACAAAATTCTCCCAATTCATTGCGGGCACCAAACTTGTATAACAATTCAGCATTTCCACTGCGCTTGGGAAGAGAAGTCAGTGAATTCTCCTTGGAAGGGGAATGGGCTTTAGGTTTATAGGCACATTTACACCTCCACACAGAAGGGGACATTTCTTTAGGCAGTCAGTAAGAGACGAGTAATACATGTGGTGACATTTACTTCAACAAACTGGCGAATAAATATGGAGAAATGTACTGGGGTCCCAGGAAATTGATTCGGATCCGATTTCTAAACCTAAGAGAACAACGAACTGAGTTGTGGGATCAACTACATAGGCAATTTGACAATTTGGGTCATAAAGGAATATTTGTGATGTAATGGCATGTAGAGAAAAGGCCTCAGATGTCCTAAGTAAGTTGAAGCTCTCGATTTTAGGATCCTAGAACAAAAGCTTTTTGGGGTCCTTAAATAATCACACACTGTCACGGGTACTGCCGTGACCCATATCGCAGGTCGTGGGCTCAACCGTGTCTGCATGCGCAGAGCCCGTGCGTGCGCGTCCCGCTCCGTAGCCTGTAGAAAGATAGGACATGTCCTATCTTTCTACGTAATACGGCGCCGTGCGCCATATATTCCTATGGTGAGAGGCGGGGGTGAGCTGCACTCATCCCCTGCTCCTCTCCGCAGCGCCGATGTATGCCTACCGTACTACGGTATGGTGGGCATACATCGTGTGAATGTAGCCTTAGAGAAAGCTTTCCTGATGACCTGTGCGATTATCCTGATTTCCCGTTGTGATCTCGATTCCGTTCCTGACCTCGCTCCTGTGCTGCCTGTCCTGATTTTCCGGTACGTTCCCATCTCCGATCCTGTGCTGCCTGTCCCGACAAAGTCGCGCTTGTGGAACAACCTGGCGGTACTGTGCAGCAGCAGGTCCAACCCGCATTGCGGCGGGCACTGGTGAAAACCGGGTGCCACTTAGACTCCGGTCCCTGGTGTCAGCTACCATCGTCCATGGTGGTCCAGAGGATCCACTACCACTGGAGCCTTACACACACCTACATATGTGTTTAAGAGCAGACACTTAGAGCAGAAGGTCCTTGTAGAAGAAGTGGGTTTGGGACCCCATGCCAAATGTACGAGTCAAAACCAGAGAATATGTCAGATATGGTCACAGAGCAATGTTGTTTTCATACCTCATGGTATAAAGTTGCAAATTAGGAACAACACATTTGGGGGTCTTACAGCAAGTGGACAACAATGTAAACATTGAGTTTTGGGGTACTAGGGTCTTGCACTGATGTCCTAGTACTAGTAGATTGATGTCACAGTTGTGCAGGTTTTCCATGGGTTTTTGCGCTCGCCATCTCATGAAAAGATGAAACCAAATCCTGTATTAATAGCCCGAGATGAAATCCATTTCAAGGTGTGTTGCTGACATTAGAAAGGAATATGAAAGCCTCTTGTGCTTCCCGGTGACAGCGAACAGAGAGTAATAAATTGCAGGATTACTTCAGCCCAGTGGAGCAAGAAAAAAAATATATACCCTGACAAGTGTTTCTTCATTGTGATTGATTCTAGACGATTCCAACTTAATGCAGCTTTAAGGACAGACTGATAGCGAGACCCTCATCTACGGATCAGGGTATAGGAAATAAAGTGCTCTTCAGAGCACCCAGGAGAAGGGACAGGGGCCATGACTGTCATTATCATACAATAGTAGGTCTTATACATTGAAGATGTCAAACTCAGTTTAAAGTTCATAGGTTTTAAAGGGATTTCACATAACAGACATTCATACACAGGAAAAGGGATAGGTTTTAATAATGTGGATAAAACCACTGGGTTCTTGGGAACCAGAACATATGTAGACAAGCAGGAAATGTGCATGCTTTGTTGGACTTCAACCAGAGAATTAGACTGTTCTATCCATACAAGCCAGATACATACAGTTTACAGGGACATTACTATTTCCTTTATCTGTAGGGTCTGTCTGAAACTATATGGTAGAAATATGTACAATGACACTGACTCATCATTACATCACTACTGACAATAGATGATGTCACAGCTTATCTCTTCCCCCTCCCTGTACAATGACTTCTATATAGATAACACTGATCCATCATTACATGACTACTGACAATAGATGATGTCACAGCTTATCTCCTCCCCCTCCCTGTGTATTTATACACGTATATATGTGTGTACATTTAAATTATAAAATTATATATTATGCTGGTTATATGGTATGTATGTATATGCTGTATATACTGAATGTGTGTGTGAATTTCCCGTATGTGTGTGTATATGCTGTATATACTGAATGTGTGTGTATTTGCTGTATCTGTGTATATACTTTATGAGTTTGTATATACTCTGTGTATTAGTGTATAAATGTATATGAGTGCATAAATGTGTGTGTATATATGGGTGCAAGTATATGTGTGTAGAACTTTATCTGTGTGTATATAAGTATATAAAGGTGTGTGTATATATCATTGTGGGGGATGTATATCTGGCCCCAGTATGTAGCTGTGCTACTGGGAATGAGCCGGCTGTATGTAGCGGTGTTACTGGGGATGAGCCGGCTGTATGTAGCTGTATTACTGGGGATGAGCCGGCTGTATGTAGCTGTATTACTGGGGATGAGGCGAATGTATGTAGCTGTGTTAATAGGGGGTGAGGCGCAGTGGCGTAACTAGGGTCCTCTGGGCCCCCGGGCAAAATTCCCAACAGGGCCCCCCCCCCCTAGTATGCATAAAAACATTGAACACCATCCACCAGTAGCCGTAATTAATGTCTCCCCCCCCCCCCAGTACCCAAAATTATGTCCCGCCCCCCCCCCCCCAGTAGTCATAAATAATGTCCCCCACCACCAAACAGGGCACCATATATTTAAGCAAAATAAAAAAACATAATTATTACCTTATCCCGCTCCTCTTCGTGCTCCCTCTCATCATGGGGATCAGGTGCAGGCGACGGCTGATGACGCGTCTGCCAGGTCAGGTGCCGGGTCATAGACCTCAGCAGACCCGGCGCAGGCAGACGCGTCACTAAGCCTGCGTCAGCAAAAGTGATGGATGGGGACGGGGGGCGTAAGTAGTGTGAGGTGGGCGGGACGTGGGGGGCGGATCGGGGGCCCGTTCTTATTTTGAATTGTGACAGCTCCGGGCCCCCCTGATCCTGCGCACGGACCAGATGCAGAACAGTCCGTGCGCTGTAACAGGCAGGCCCGCGGCTGTCACAATTTAAAACATCTGCCCGCTGTGCTGCGCCGAGTTATCAGCGCAGCGCAGGGGTCAGGTGCGGGCCTCTGACTGACCATGGGCCCGGTCTCAGTCGCGACCCCTGCGACCGCGATTGTTACGCCACTGGTGAGGCGGCTGTATGTAGCTGTGTTACTGGGGATGAGCCAGCTGTATATAGCTGTGTTCCTGGGGATGAGGCGGCTGTATGTAGCTGTGTTCCTGGGGATGAGGCGGCTGTATGTAGCTGTGTTACTGGGGATTAGGCGGCTGTATGTAGCTGTGTTACTGGGGATGAGGCGGCTGTATGTAGCTGTGTTACTGGGGATGCACATGTCTGATCATGGAAAGGAAGGGGGGCTTACTACCTGGATAATCAGGTTCTCCTGTACTACCCTATACAAATCAGGCCTTAAAGGAAATCTACCATCAAAATCAAGTTTGATAAACCAGGGACACGTACTCATAGATCCAGGCACCGTGACTGTGGTAATCTTCTTATATTTGTTATCCATGGCCTCCTGCCTTCTAAAATCAACTTTTACATCTATGCTAATGACCCAGAAGGAGACTTTGGAGGTGTTAATAGAACTCCTCTGTAATTTAGCTTCAGTCTGTGAAGCTACAGCACGGAGGGGCTCTGATAACAGCACCCAGAGCCTGTCTGGCTCATTAGCATAATTTTACAGGATGATTTTAAAAAGAAGGAGGCCATGGATAACAAATATAAGAAGATTACCACAATCACCGGACTTCGATCTATGAGTAAGTGTCACTGGCTTATCAAACTTGATTTTAATAGTAGATTTCCTTCCTTTAAAGGACAAGTCCATCCCATATTTCCAATATAAATCAATGGTGTACAAGACAAAAAGGATAAACCAATGCCGGAAGATTGAAATTGAGAATTTTTCATGCCTTGCAGGTGCATGCCAGCGCCGATGCGCCATAATCCGATCGCGTGCGCCAAAATCCCGGGGCAATTCAGGGAAAATCGTCGCAAATCAGAAATATTCAGGTAACATGTCGGGAAAAGGCGAATTGGGCCCTTAGTAAATGACCCCCAGTGTCTGTGCACTTCCAGTACTGACACTTGACCAACCCAGGACAAAGCTGCAGCTTCCAGTATTGGACACAGTTACATCCCAGCCTGCCCCTGCATCCAGGCTGGATCTGGCTGAATCTATTCCTGAGGATCACTCTCCATGACCACTCCAGTAATCCGGAATATCTGGCATCTGTAGCAAGACCGTTTGGTCCATTGCCTGCAGTTGTTCTAATAAAGAACTGTGAGTTATTTTGTATCACGTTGCCTCCGTCTGATCCCTGGATACGGCTGTCACCACCAAGAGCTCCCTATCCGTTACCCCGGGACATATACTACGGATACTAAAGGGTTGCCCCAGGGAGAACCAGTACATCAGCCTCTCCCTCATCTAATTTCTTGCACATACCACCTGCTGGAGACCTGCCAGGCTGTAGGACACCCTTCCAGTCCCCGAAGCAAGCACCGTGACCACAGCGTGCCTAGGCCGCAATCGCCAGCCACACCGGTATTCTGGGCCTCGGCTGCCTCCAGGCCCCAAGAAAAGGCTAGGCCCCGGTGGGGAATGTTGCAAATATATGGCCATGTTCCTAAACATCTCATTATCCATATTTCCAATAAAAACAATTTTGGCCTGTCTAGTGAATACACTGGCCTCTATATAACTGCTTATATTAGACTCCAACAGGAGAACACAAGTATCCAGCAACAATTGTCCATTAACTGAAAATTATCTGTTCTTATTGACCTGAAGTCGACATTGGGGCTCATTTTCTTAGTTCACAAAAGTGCAGTGTTTGACAATCATGCACTCTGCCGTGATTCACTGAGATCCTGCGCCCAATATCCTGCATGTGTCGCTTCCCCGCTCAGGTCCGGCAGAGTTCACCTTCTTCTCTTGGTGCATATGAGTGCATTGTCTTGTGACACAGTCCGTATCAGTCGGATCGTGCGAAAGCATGCCCCATAATTTCTTTCGCATGGAAGCCAGCGCAGCTGTGCCAAAAACCAATGGCGTGCAACACAATGCCAGTGCAGACACCTGTTAAATATGTGACTGTCATCGTCTTTTTTGCAGGCAGCACTGTTACAAACAGTCAGATATTCCAATTTCTTCTACAATATTAAAAAAAAAAACTTTGCATCATTGAATTGAATCAATTTTGTGATATTTTTCCAGAAAATGCGGTCTGCAATATTTGCAGTTTGCCTGTGTAGTGTGCATGTTCTTCATGAATCTTGCACCCCCTGCACTGCTCCAACAGAGTGCACCAACCTTTTTGGTGCACCTATAACATAGGGCGTGCAACACACTTCTGGATTTTGCATGATAAATGTGGCGCACGGTCCGACTGAGCACCGGAACCACCCTTTCAGAGCAGAAATTTGTGTTGCGTCGGGTATAGTACAGCCTTAAATACATGTACTAGCAGTTTGCACATAAAAAAACCCTGCAAAGTCAGAAAACTTTAGTAGTCAGGGGCTTTAGTAGATCTGGGCCATTGCATTTGAATTGTGTTTTAAAAAAATAGATGCTTTTAGACCTTAAAGACAGTCTTTTTGGGACACTAAACCACTGACCTGTATGAGATCTATCCGTGTTCTCAATTTAAAAAAAAAAAAAAAAAACTTACCTAGGTGTGAGACCGGAGAGGCACATCAGACTCACACAGCAGATCCTGGGGCTGTCGTCTCCACCTGCATTGCTTGAACGATGCTGGAATAATATTCCAGCTGCACTGCGCATGGACCGTACATACTGCTCTACGACAGCCTCACTTGTCACAATGCAAAGCCTCCGAGCGGAACGAGGAGTGAGGTAAGTATAAATGGTGTCACACCCCCTTGAGGAAGCGACGGCGAAATGTTCGTCGGGGTGCTGTGGTGGTGGCCTGGTGATTTATAATCTTATTGGTAGGCACTTGTTGGTCATATTATGCCCCGTTTTGGGCATTGTTAATACCTGTTACCATTTATTATGTGATTATCCTCATGTGCCTATGTGTGATATCCCACTGTGGAATATACTGTCGTTGACTTTTGACCACCACTTTTTGTGTTGTTTTTGTTGTGGTTTTATCATGCTTTTAATATATTTTTGGATTGTCTATTTGTCGTTTAATAAAACCTGAATTTATAATAATATGGTATTTGTCTATTGTTAGTGATACACCAAACTGATCCTACATACTGTTTTTTGGTACTCACCAGTCTACAAGGACCTGTGGATAGATTAGTGTCCCAAATGGCCCTGAAATCTTCCCTTTAATGTTTGCATTTGGGAACTAGCAACTCAACACAATTCAAGCCAGGCCTCGGGAATCCATTTCAAAATTGTGTTCCATCTGTAACCCATTCCAGGACCCACTGGATTCAATTCAGGCACCAGGTACCTCTGGAATCATGTCCATCATCTGATCCATCTGGTTTCCATTTCCGTACAGGCGCTCCCCTACTTAAGGACACCCAACTTACAGACGACCCCTTACAGGTCACCTCTTTACCCACTGTGACCTCTGGTGAAGCTCTCTGGATGCTTTCCTTTAGTCCCAGGCTATGGTCATCAGCTGTAAGATGTCTGTAATGAAGCTTTATGGATAGTCCTTGGTCCCATTACTGCAAAAAGTTTAGAAAATCCAATTGCCACTGGGACAAAAATAAAATTTTGTCTGGATCTACAATTATAAAATATACAGTATACTTACATACAAATTCAACTTAAGTACAAACCCAAGGACCCTATCTTGTTCGTAACCCGGGGACTGCCTGTACTTGGTTTTGGACTCCATTCCTGGTCATTCAGGAACCAATTTAAAAACCTGGTCCTACTGCAGGGTGTGTTCCTTCTGATTTATATGTTATCCCAGCTGATTCCATGTAATGTTTCATTCCTCTGGCTCCCGCCCTATCTTCTAATCCAGGATCTGCTTTAGGTGAACAATAATTTCCCACTAGTTCTGAGCACCTTGATCTTCTCTATCACTGGTTTTCATTCCAAATACTTGGTTCCATTCTTTCAAAGTCTCATTCCAGAATCAAAATTGTTCAACGTCATTCCAAAATCTCTAAAACTTTTTGATTGATTCTCTTTGGTTTCAGGACCTTGTTTTGCCATGGTTTTCTAGGCACAGTTTCCTACTGGATTGTGTCTGAGAATCCTGTCTGACTTCCATCCAACATCCATTCCAGTATTTTATGCTAATGACTTCCAGCATCTCATTTCATCACCCAACGTCCAAATTCCCAATAAATCTACTTCTATAAAGATTGATACAAATGTTTATTTTTGGTTATTATTATCCCGTATTCATTACTGAGTATGTGCTGTCCCCTTGTTCCTGATTATAATCGGAGCGGCTGTGTACCCTTAGTGTGACAGTATAATTCCGTTCACAAATCAAACAACTTTGGCTGCATGTGCACATTTTATTGCTGAATGTATAACCATAAAGAATGATGGATGGTTTATGATCGAGCGGATGGGAGCCTGTGTATTTAAATCTACTTTCTGTATATTTTACGTGGCATCAAAATTAGTGGCCCATGTAAAGAACTATAAAAATTTGAGCTGTGATCAGCCCTCATGAATGATGAATAACATACATTAAGGTCATACGGGTACAGAGTGTGCACTTTAAAATGTGTTCCCTATAAATGGCGCATCTGGGAGAGCTTTGTGACCTGCTTTACTATGGAAAGTACTGGCGGGTGATATTCTGTTCTACCAAATTGTGCACAAATAGTATAAGAACATAGGGGGAGATTTATCATCAGATTTCTGAGTTAAAACTATTCCAGTTGCCCATTGAAACCAATCAGAGATTAGCTTTTATTTTATAAACAGCTGTGGGGAAATGAAAGCTCAGCTCTGATAGCTCTGCTCTAAGAGACTTATGATGAAATTCCCCCATAAAGTCAATTTTGACTTATTGCACTGGTTGTTAGTATTTGCTTTTCTTGGTTATGAATGAATAAAACCCGGAAAGCCCTTAATCAAAAAACTGTGGGCACATTTATAAATTTGGGCACAGTGTGGCGCAGGAAAAGTGCTATCATTTTCAGTTTGTGGCGCCAGCGATTCATGATTTGGCGCAAGAACCAAAAGGTTAAGAACTGTCTCCACATTCATTCATGAAATAGAACCCCCTAGACCAGTTTTTAGTTGCTCTAATTGTGCGCCACAAACGGTGCCACAAAACCAGTTGGAAAATAGAAGCGCTGGAAAAATGTCGGATTCACAAGCAGAGCCGAGAGTGTCGGAAATCCACCAAAATCGAGGAGCACCACTCCATAAATAAGGCACAAGAGGCGCAGCAAGGAAAAAAAAGCGTTAATAATAAATGCCACCCAGTGTGTTTCGGATCTGCGTAAGGTGTCATTTTTGTTGGGATGTGATGATGTTTTCATTGCTGCCATCTTGGGGGCTGTACAACCTTTCGTAGCAAAATGTTTTTTGTTTATTTTTATTTTATCAGTGCTCTAAAAAAGGGGGGTTACTATTTTTAGGCCCCCTATGATACTTTAACCCTTATTGTACTTTAGTTTGGTTACTGATCTCCCAGCTGCCATAACAACTAATTGCCACCTCCACCCCTCCATAGTACGTCACGCGGGATGAATGGCTAAACGGAACAATGGGGCTCATTTACTGAGGGTCCGAACACTGCACTTTCATCGGGTTTCCCGAATATTTCTCTTTTACCCTGAATTGCCCCAAGTTTTTGGCGCACACGATCGGATTGTGGCACATTGGCGCCGGCTTGCACCCCACAGAAATCGGGGCAGGCTGTCGGACACCCCGATGGATTTGGACAAACCGCGGAATTTAAAAAAGGATTTGTGTCGCAAGATCAAGCACTTACATGCACCAGGAAGAAGCAGGTGAACTCCGGCGGACCCCGGGGCAGAAGCGACGGATGCAGGAACAGGCGCACGAGGTTAGTAAATCGTGCCGGACCTGAATCCTCGTCGTACAATGCACTGCCGGACCGGGTAAGTAAATGTGCCCCAATGTCACCTGATTTTATGCCATTAAACTACCAGTCCTCTCAGGTAGAGTATGAAATGTCCTTTCTGAAATGTATTCTTCCATGATAAAACTCACCTGTCTACCTATAAAAATAAATTGGCTGTAGATTTATATGCAAATGAGCTGAGAAGCGTCACTTTTTGTCTGAGCTGAGTTACTTTTAGAGACTGGAAGTGTAGTGCCACTTCAGATACCCCAATCTTGGGTTTTATAGCACCTACAACCATTTGGCATCATGTTAGAGTTATAAATATTTTTATTTCAAATCACATCAGGCTTGTGGTTTTGTGAGCTACAGAACCGGAGATACAGACAGTTAAAGGAATAGTTGGGATGGTAAACTGCACATAAAGATCCAATTGCTGCCTATGTTTTTAATGGCTTAACAGCATCCTTCAGCCTTTAAAAGTAACTTATATAAAACAAAAGTGACTCCTCTCGGATCATACAACTTTGGAGCTGTTTTTTTACCAGTAAATAAGTGTTAACATATAAGTGGGGGCTGTTAGTTTGGTGGTTTAAAAGGCGGTGATAGGTTTCCTTTCAATGACATCTGTCAGCAGGATGAAGGATTGTAAACCAAGCACACTGACATACTGGTGTGTGCCCACTCTGGCAGGATATGCTGCTCTTTTAGCTTGTTATTCTCTGTTTATAAAAAAAAAGGCTTAAATTATGCAAATGCACCCAAGGGGCTCCATAGGTGTTAATGGAGCCCCCGGGGCTCATTTGAATTTTTCTAAAGCCTTTTTTATTAAAAACTTGGGTATGGGAAGCTTAAAGAAGAGCAGATCCTGCCATAGGGGGCACACACCAGTATGTCAGTGTGCTTGGCTTACAGTCCTTCATCCGGGTAGTAGATGTCCTTTAAGGTATTCTCAAAAAGGTGGGCTTTTGGAAATATTTAATTGTACTTGTGAATACATTCATTGAAAATCCAAAGAGCGAAAAACCATAAAAATCATGACCCTATTTTACGAGGATTCAGTAATTTTATTATTTTTAAAGAACACTCATCTATTGTTACCTTTCTCACATCTGGGAAGCAGAATCCAAATTCACAGAGTAATAGCTGGGGAGCACCATGAAAGGATAAGCAATTATGGTACAGCACAGAAGTCTCCAAGCCGAGACCATCCAGCTGTTGTGCAATTACAACTCCCGGCACACTAGGGGACGCTTAGCGCAAGCACTCACTCCCCAGCAAACATCTGATCGCATGGAGAAGCACTGAATTCTCAGGGAGATACTGATATCTTCCACATTCTGGCTCATAGTATGAGGTCTTAAAGGGAACCTGTCATCAGAAATTGACCTAATAAACGCTAACTGCTTTCAGATCAAGTCTTTTTCATGGTCCAGTGTGGTGGCATCATCCAGAAAATAGTCTATGAATTAAGATTGGTTGCATAAAGTCAAGGAGGCGGAGAGTTTAGCACTGTCAAGTTCTCCCCACCCCTGAACGTCTCCTCCCATGTGATTGACATCATCCACCAGACTTCAGCAGATATGGATAGTGAAGTCTATGGGTGCAGGACCATCAATTACAGTGAAGTGGGTGTTCTGAATTGGAGAGAACCTGACTTCAGTGTTAAAATCTCCGCCTCCTTGACTTTATACAACCAATTTATATTTCACTTCAAAGTTGATTTTCTGGATGATGCCACCACACTGAACCATGAAAGAAACATTGGGGCTCATTTACTAAGGTTCCCCGGATCGCATTTTTTGTCGGGTTTCCCACCGATTTCTGTGTTGCGCCGCATTCAACAGGGGTTTTTGGCGCACGCGATCATATTTTGGCGCATCGGCGCCGGCTTTCATGCGACACAAATCGGGGGGCGGGCAGTCGGACGATCGACGGATTCGGACAACGTGCAGGATTTAATATTGTAAAAATAAGACAATGCACTCATATGCACCGGGAAGAAGAAGGTGAACTCTGGCGGACCTCAGCGGGGAAGTGACACATGCAGGATATCGGGCGCACAATGTTGGTGAATCGTGCCGGACTTTATTTTCGTCGGACCGTCCAGATTGGGGATCACGACAGGACCGGGTGAGTAAATGTGCCCCATTATCTGGTAGGTGTTAATCTGCTTCACAACATACTGGTAATGGTTTTTTAGGTCAATTTCTGATGACAGGTTCCCTTTAAGTGAGAGACTACATGTAAGACAATACAGAATATATCAGGTTTTGTGGACACTATATAGAACTTCCAGCAAGATCCGCAGGAGGTTTAATAATATAATACATTTAATAACATATAATAAATATTTATTTTTTTCATGCCAATATTTTTTTACATTTTATTTTTAATCCCTCCTTTCCTATTTCTGGACATTCAATGGAAGTAAAACAAGTTACAACTTTGTGAAATATGGAAACTAAGTGGGACATTTATAAGGACTTGTATAAGGGGGCGTGGAGGGGTGTGAGGAGGGGGGGCGGCTGGTGGCAGAGTGAAAGTTCTCAGGCTATAGTGCAATTCTATCTCTCTAACTGCCCCTTCAGTGTCGTCCTTTCTGGATCTTTCTCTTCTCCTCTTCCTCTCACTATCAGGGTTCCTCATGGACCAGTCCTAGGTCTCCATCAGACAAACCATCAGCAGATTTGGTTTCCAGTATCATCCCTATGCTGATGACACCCAGCTATATACTTCTGCATGTAACATCACCCCTGACTTACTGCAGAACACTAGTGACTGTCTCTCTGCTGTCTCTCACAATGGAGCTCATTTACTAAGGGTTTGAACGTCGCACTTTCGTCAGGTTTCCCAAATATTTGCGCCCAATTGCCCCAGGATTTTGGAGCACGTGATTGGCTTGCACGGGACAGAAATGCTGGGGGAGGGCCGTGGGAACAACCCGACGGATTTGGACAAACCGCAGAATTTAAAAAAGGAAATGTGTCGCAAGATCAAGCACTCACATGCGCCGGACTCGAATCCACGTCGGACAACGCACCTCGGGATCGCAAGGGGACCAGGTAAGTAAATCTTCCCCGTTATGTCCTCTCTCTTCTTGAAACTTAATCTTTCCAAATCTGAACTTCTTGTCTTTCCACCGTCTAGTAACCGACCCAACCCTGACCTCTCCATCTCGGTCTGTGGGATCACTATAGCACTGAGGCAGCAGGCCCGCTGTCCTGGGGTTGTGCTAGACTCTGCCCTCTCCTTTGCAGCGTACATTCAATCTGGGCTGGAGGGTAGGTCACTGGCTGTGCCACCCTATGTGTAAAAATGGGACGTCAGAAAGGCACTGGTCATCAGGGGTAAAAGGTTTCCTTTTATTCAGAGATATTTTGGACAACGCGTTTCGCACTCCAACGAGTGCTTCCTCAGGTCTAGGCTTGTTGTGCTGGAGTGGTGCAATTCATCGGTACATTTAATCTGTTGCATGGTCTTGCCGGATGCACCTTAAAAACATCTCTAGAATCCGCCCATGTCTTACAATGGAAACTTCTAAAACACTAATTGTCGCTCTGATTCATTAGGAGGCAGGAGGTGGAGGAGGGGTGGGGACTTCTCCTCTTCATGAATCGCGGCAGACTTCATTCTCGTCGGACAACGCACCTCGGGGATCGCACAGGGACTGGGTAAGTAAATGTGCCCCATAGTGTCACTAAGGCTGAATGTGGATGACTACACTCGGGGAGGTGTTATCCATTGTTCATAAAGTCGGCATTTTGTGATCAGGGAGTGTGCACTTTTTTACAATTTGCCTGATAACTTTAACAGATACAATATAGTGGGGGATCAGGGGTTAAGCATTTAAAAACTTGTTTGGGGCTAGCCCTGGGACCACGGTAGCCCAAATCCACCTCTGTTCCCAGTTCAGCCGGATTTATCCTCACATCTGCTGTAAATGTAGGACATTACTGAGTAATCGACACTACAGAATTTGTTTCTGAACCAATAGCCTCAGGTTAAGGTTCCAAGATTTCAAATGGCTGAACATAAAGCAGGGACTTGGCAATCGGTAACACAATCACCTTCAGCCCTTGTCATTCTGCTGTTGGGTTCTTGTATTTATGATTATTGCGGTTTTGCATCACCCATATCCTACCAGAAGACTGAGCGGAGAATTCACTACCTGGATAAATATTTCCCTTAGTACATGAAATACAGTACTGTGCTAAAGTTTTAAGCAGAGGTGGGAATAATGCTGAAAATTACCGCTTTACAATTCTCTATTCATAGTGGTAAAATATTTTCCGCAGCAGGACAATAATTCCAAACATCCGGCCAATGTCATAAAGAACAAGGAGTCCTGGAAGTGATTGCATGGTTCCTGCAGAGCCCTGATCTCAGCATCATCCACTGTATCTGGGATTACATGAAATGGGAAGAGGAGGGGAGCAACTACATCCTACACCCACTGAAGGTCTATACTTGGTTCTCCAAAATGGCTGGAACAACCTCCCTGTTGACTTCCTTAAAAACTATGGGGCAGATTTACTTACCCGGTCCATTCGCGATCCAGCGGCGCGTTCTCTGCGGTGGTTTCGGGTCCGGCCGGGATTTATTAAGGTAGTTCCTCCGCCGTCCACCAGGTGGTGCTGCTGCGCTGAAGAGCATCGGAACGCACTGGAATACACCGAGCTGGGCTGAGTGAAGGGAAGTGCAATTTTCGCGACACATTTTTTTAAAAAATGCAGCGTTTTTTCCGAATCCGTCGGGTTTTCGTTCGGCCACGCCCCCTGATTTCCATCGCGTGCATGCTAGCGCCGATGCGCCACAATCCGATCGTGTGCGCCAAAATCCCGGGCCAATTCGGGGAAAATCAGCGAAAATTGGAAATATTCGGGTAACATGTCGGGAAAATGCGAATTGGGCCCTTACTAAATGACCCCCAATGTGTGACTGTGCAACTAGGAAATTATGCTGTTGTGAAGACCAACCATGGACTCCAAATATTAATATGATTTTTATTCACTTTTGGTCATCTGCGTCTATTTGTGAAATCATTCTTACTTTGCAGCAATTTTTACTCTCACCTAAACTTTTGCGCAACACTGTATATGTTATGTCGGTGTCTTCTGCCGTTCTTTCTGTCAGGCTGGGAAGATTCTGCATTGTAATCTGATTCTTTGTAGTCAACAGTCTAAATAGTGCTCTGCAACTGGACTACTGATTGAAGCTACCTGGAATGGCTCTCTAAACCAGCAAGGGTTAACGCTCCTAACAGAGCCCTGCGACTCTCACCTGGAGGAGACTCCCTGCTCTAATGAATTCCCTGTGTGCCTTATATTGATTGCTAATTTAAGTTTGCCTTGCTAGTTTTCTTGTATGAGCTTTGCTTGCTATACGTTTATACTTCTGGTTTCCAATATTTGGTTTACGTTCTTGACTATTCTTCTGTGTATACAATTCTGTACTTTAAACACTTTCTCTGTTGTGACTCATTGTTGTGTTATTTTTTTTTTTGTTTGTCTTGTTATGTGTCCACATTTTTGCACATGGAGGGACCGACTTTCTTGGTTGTCTGTTGCCCAGGACTGTTGGAGGGATGAGGTTTTAGAAATCCCTGTCCCTTATTTTGTCCCTGGGTCCAGTGTCCCCATAACAATATATTTACATAACTTTCTTTTTTTACATTAAACAAAATACAAAGATTTGTAAAAAAAAAGGGACTTTACTGTACAATGTAAATAAAACATCACTAATATTTCTAAAGGGAAAGAAAGAAAACAGAAGGAAGGTACAATTGTATCTTACTCTACCATTAACCCTATGCTACCATTCTAACGCAATTCTTATGAGTATTTGATTTGTACAGTGTGATCTTCATGTATTCAATGGACAACCCACAACTGGCAAAGGACTTCTCTCACGGCTTCTGCCCCATCTCTTCAGGCAGCCTATCACAATCCCTAACTGCATGTAACTTCAACTCTATTCTCACTATCCCACCCTGTGCATCCCACCTGTAAGCAATAGTTACTAATATACAGCTTCCTCTGCAGTCATCTTCACCTTGGACTCTGTATATAAGATACCAGCTTATGGTTCATGTAGCAGCATTATTCATTTATTAAAGGAAATCTACCACCAGGTGGAAGCATTGTAAACTAAGCACACTTACATGGGGGCAGCACGGAGGCTCAGGGGTTAGCACTAAAGTCTTGCAGCGCTGGGGACCTGGGTTCAAGTACCAGAGTGAACATCTGCAAAGAGTTTGTATGTTCTCTCCATGTTTGCGTGGGTTTCCTCCGGGTCCTCCAGTTTCCTCCCACACATCCAAAACATACTGGTAGGTTGATTAGATTGTGAGCCCCATTGGGGACAGGGACTGATTTGGCAAGCTATGTGCAGCGCTTTGTAATCTGTGTGTGCTATATAAATAAAGGAATCATTATGATGGTGTATGCTCCTTCTGACATGACATGTTCTTCGTTTAGCTTCTAATGCCCTTGTTTTTACAAAAAAAGGCTTTAAAAGGCTCTGGGTTTAAATAACAGCTATGTAGACTGGAGCACCTCAGGCTTATTTGCATAATTTGTAAAGACTTTTTCTGTAAAAGTAAGGGCATAGCAAGATAATAGAAGAGCAGATCCTGCCAGAGGGGGCACACACCAGTATGTCAGTGTGCTTGGTTTACAATGCTTCATCCTGGTGGTAGATTTCTATTAAATTATTTTATTTATTCTGATCCCTTATAAAATATGACTGGACCATTACACAAGCTCCAATAGGTCCTGTCATCCCATCCTCCTCCTAGACTGTAAGCTCTTGGGATCAGAGACCTCACTCCTATTAGCATAATAATAAATCTTTCTATAGGCGCCATTATATTCGCAGCGCTTTACAGATCCACGGGGGCCATATAAAACAATATAAAGACATTGCGAGTAATAACATGGTCGTTGTTGGCCTGGATTGTCCCCGTCCGCGGCAAGATGGTCTGTAATTACCGCTGGATTCTGTCCATTATGTTCGGTTTGTGACAGGAGATATAGTTTATGTGACATAGTGTGAGTATAATGTGTGTAAATCCCTTACCTGCTGCCTCCTTCCTGTATGGGTACATTTAATGTTTTTCTCCTATTTCTGTCTTTGTTGAAGCATCCCTTAACCCCTTAACGACTTGGCCTTTTTTAGTTTTTTCACTTCCATTTTTCACTCCCACCTTCAAAAATCTATAACTTTTTTATTTTTCCACATAAAGAGCTGTTGTTATGGCTTATTTTCTGCGACAAATTGCACTTCGTAGTGACGGTATTAATATTCCATGGCGCTTACTGGGAAGCGGGAAAAAAATTCAAAATGCTGGAAAATGGTGAAAAACACATTTGCGAACGTTTTCCTGTGGGCTTGGATTTCACAAGCTTTCACTCTGCGTCCCAAATGACATGTCTACTTTATTCTTGGGTCGGTACGATCATGGGATACCACATTTGTACAGGTTTTATAATGTATTCATACATTAAAAAATAAAACCTCCTGACAAATTTTTTTTTTTGTATTTTGCCACTCTGGCGCTAATACTTTTTTTCATACTTGGTGTATACGAAGCTGGGGTGGTGTCATTTTTTTGCGACTTTTGATGGCGTTTTCATTGCTATCATTGTTAGGACGTGGCTAACCTTTTGATCACTTTTTATTAATTTTTTTATATTTTCCAAATGGCAAAAAAAATGTCATTTTTGACTTTGGACGCATTTTCCGTTACGGGGTTAAACGCAGTGAAAAACCGTTATTAATTTTGATAGATCGGACATTTTCGGACCGGTGATACCTAATGTGTTTATGATTTTTACTGTTTATTAATATTAATATCAGTTCTAGGGAAAGGGGGGTGTTTGAATTTTTGGTTTTTTAATATAATTTTTTTTTTTTAAACTTTTTTTTACTTTCACTTTACTATTTTTCAGACTCCCTAGGGTACTTTAACCCTAGGTTGTCTGATCGATCTACCTACTATATACTGCCATACTGCAATATGGCAGTATATGGGGGATTTTACTCCTCCTTCATTACAATGTGCTGATAGCACATTGTAATAATAGGTTAAAACGAGACAGCTTCGGGCCTTCGTGAGGAGCCGATGCTGTCATGGCAACGGATCACCGCTCCCCGTGGGCGCCGCCATCTTTTTGAGCCTCCGGCAGCATTGCGGAGGCATCGCGGTGAAAGACACCCGATCGGTTCTACACACCGATCGCGGGTGTTACCGGTAAGCCTTTGCTGCAATATGCAGCAAAGACTTACCGCTATGGAGAGGGCTCGGCCCCGCAGCCCTCTCCATGCACCGGGACCCGGCGCACTCCGTACTAGTACGGCGCGCGTCGGGAAGGGGTTAAAGTAAACACGAACCAGATTTTACCCAATTACATTACTAGTCCCCTCAGGTAGGGGAAATGTCCTTTCTAGTGTTCCCTACTTTAATACTTACCCCTCTATTTATTAAAATAAATCACTACAAAGTCATGTAGACAAGAGCAGAGAAGAGTAACTTTTGGCCTGAGAGGAGTCACTTTTTAGTGCTGAGGAGAGGTGGAGTGTCACTATCGCCATTATCTCAGGCTCTACCTCCAGGCTTTGGTGTCCAATAAAAATAAGAATCTTCTCTTTCAAATTATTTATTTGCTGCGGGTGAAGTTCCAATTCCATCATATTTGTAAAGCGCTACGGAATTAGATGGTGCGATATGAATAAAACATTACCATTATTATTATATCAGTTTCTTTTTCAACTGGAGTCTGGTACAGGCGCCCCCCACTTACAGACGACCCCTAGTTAACAAACGAACCTTCTGGTAATTGGTATTTTACTGTTCTTTAGCCTTAGGCTACAATCACGCTACCGTATATACATCGGTATAAGCCGACCCAAGTATAAGCCGAGGCCCCTAATTTTATAAAACCACAAAACCTGGTAAAACCTATATTTTGTTTACTCAAGTATAACCGAGTTTGGGTTTTCAGCAATATTTTTTGTGCTGAAAAACTAGGCTTATACTTGAGTATTAAAGTATATCAGTTATCACTGGTGTCTGCAAGTAAGCTATATTATTAATCCTGGTTCTAATGACAACCCAACATTTTCAAAATCCATTGTCACAGAGACCAAATAATCTGGCTGGATTGACAATTATAAAATATACAGTTCCGACTGCATACAAATTCAACTTAAGAACAAACCTACAGAAACTATCTGTATGTAACCTGGGACCCTCTGTATTTTAACTCACAAAACTCCGAATCTGGGTTCGTAACCAAACCAGAAACTAATTTCTTGTTCACATTCTCCCTCATTACAAGTCAGCGGGCCCCTGTCCATGTGAACCTTACCTTGGTGCCAGCGAGTACCCCCTTACCTACAGTGCCACCAGTTGGGCCCCCATTGTTTCCTCCCAGTGGCCCCGCAGATCCCAGAGCCATCCCCACGTGCTGTCTTATACTGCCAAAGTGTTTTTGTATAAAAAATAGGTTTTAACAGAAAAAGATTTTTATATTGTACCTTCATTAGCATCTGCTGTGTGTGACTAGGCAGTTGCCTAATGGGAGAGCTGGAAAGGAGCAGTCCCCCCCCCACCCTTGGGGAACATGTGACCTTTTCAATATATGAATAACTCCCCACACACGGGATTGGCTAAGGAGCAGGGGGCGTCGCTAAGGCCAGTTATGGGTGTTTTTCATATATTTGAAAAGGTCCATGGAGTAGCTGTTCCCCAAGGTGGTGGGGGGACTTCTCCTTTCCAGCCCCTCCCAGGGGGCAACGGCCTAGTCACACAGCAGATGCTACATGAAAGGTACAATATAACATATCTTGTTTTTCTGTAAAACCAATTTTTAATACAAAACACTTTGGCAGTGTATGCACTATGCTCTGTGGTGACTGGGGAGTGCTAAAAATGGGTCTCCTTGTGACAGGTTCCCTTTAAAGGGAATCTGTCACCGGAAGGTCATTTTTACTTGCTGACATTTTACAATTGATCAAATATGCCTTTGCGGTGCATCTGAATAATTCCAGTGCCCTTTTACCTGGCTCCCTGCCATGTGTGGTTGTGAGTCCCGATTGGTGGCGTTTTATGGCAGAATTCGTCTTCTGCTCAACTTCTCCTCCCTTCATCCTCACTCATTGCCCTTCCCCTTCCCCTCCTTCTCTCGCTACGCTTTTGGTTCCATCCCTCTTTTCCCGTGGGCCTTCTGATTTTTAGGAAGGAGCTTTTCTTGAAATGTTTGCCTTCCTGCAATCGATAGCAGATAATGCGGCTGAAGTTGTATGGATGTCTTTTTCCACCTTAAAGAACTAGTGTTTTACTGTGATATCATTAGCGCAAAGCACAATAACAATAGATTAATAGCTGTAGTACACAAACCAGATCAAGCCTCAATAAGATGATGGCTATAAGAATCCTAAGCCTCCGCAGCCCATCACCACCAATGCTCTAACCTCCGCTGTGCAGTGTGTTGGAGATACATTTTGATATCTTTAGAGCGTCTTGGATTGCCCGATAGGGACCTTACATTGTACATCCTACTGTTATAGATGAGTATGGGACCTACTGTCTTTGAGACCATCTTATGCATTTACTCATCTCTAGGCGTTGGGATCCCCGGTAATGCTTATTTGACTACATAAAGTGAATCCTCTTGACTTGGCCTCCGTACAGCGTCATTTCACTTTACTAAACTGCAATATAATAAATCTTTCTATAGCGCCATTATTTCCGCAGCGTCTTACAGACAGTCCACTTGCACATACTCTACAGACTGTTAGCATTCAGAGTATCACTTTCCTGCATTACTTAGGAGTTTGAGGTCTCTGATCCCAAGAGCTTACAGTCCTAGGAGGAGGATGGAGACAGGACCTATTGGAGCTTGTGTATGTCCAGTCTATTTTTATAGGGATCAGAATAAATAAAATAATTTATAGAAATCTACCACCAGGATGAAGCATTGTAACCAAGCAACAATACATACTTGTGCATGGCACCCCCACCCCTCTGCAGATCTGCTCTTCTATTATCTTGCTATGCCCTTATTTTTACAGAAAAAAGGCTTTACATTATGCAAATAGCCTGAGGTGCTCCAGTCTCCATAGCTTTTATTAAACCCGAGCCTTTTAAAGCCTTTTTTTGTAAAAACATGGGCATTAGAAGCTAAACGAAGAACATGTCATGTCAGAAGGAGCATACACCATCATAATAATTCCTTTATTTATAATTCCTTTATGTTTATAGCGCACACAGATTACACAGCGCTGCAAAGAGTTTGCCAGATAAGTCCCTGTCCCCATGGGGCTCGCAATCTAATCAACTTGCCAGTATGTTTTTGGAGTGTGGGAGGAAACCGGAGGACCCGGAGGAAACCCACGCAAACATGGAGAGAACATACAAACTCTTTGCAGATGTTGACTTTAGGACTTGAACCCAGGTCCCCAGCGCTGCAAGGCTGTAGTGCTAACCACTGTGCTGCCCCCATATCAGTGTGCTTCTTCCTGGTGGTAGATTTCCTTTAATAAATGAATAGTGCTTCTGCATGAACCATAAGCCAGCATCTTATATACAGAGTCCAAGGTGAAGAGGACTGCAGAGGAAGCTGTACATTGGTATCTATTGCTTACTGGTGGGATAGTGAGAATAGAGTTGAAGTTACATGCAGTCAGGGAATGTTATAGGCTACCTGCAGGGATGGGCTTTAAGTGTCTAAATCTTTAGTAGTTGGGTATTGGTTTGATAGTCAGGGGTAGAGCATTCCAGAAGAATTGGTGAAGCTCAGGAGAAGTCCTCGAGATGTGAGTGTAATAATTTGCCAGTTGTGGGCTGTCCACCGAATACATGAAGAACACAATGTATAAAAAAATTCCTCATAAGAATTGGGTTAGAAGGGTAGCATAGGGTTAATGGTAGAGTAAGATACAATTGTACCTTCCTTCTGTTTTCTTTCCTTCCCTTGAGAAAGGTTAGTGCTGTTTCATTTACATTTTCATTTTGGTTAAATAGACAGATTGTAATTTATTGTTTGGGGAAACTAGACCCAGACAAAAAATTACTTGAACCCTAACCTCCATCCCACAGCACGTGCACCAACAAACCGACCCCTATGACCCTCCATGTCACCAATGTGGACACCTAAACGACAAACAACAAAATAACCAAAAGGAGGTCAACAATCGGTCACCACAGAAACGTATAAAGTACAGAATTGTATACACAGAAGAATAGTCAAGAACGTAAACCAAATATTGGAAACCAGAAGCACAGAAAGCAAACTTTAATTAGCAATCTATATAACACACACCGTCGGATTCATTAACAGATTCTCCTCCAGGTGAGAGTCGCCGAGCTCTGTTAATAGAGCGTTAACCCTGCTAGTTTAGAGACCATTCCAGGTAGCTTCAATCAGCAGTCCAGTTGCAGAGCGCTTTTTTGACTGTTGACTGAAAAGAATCAGATACAATTCAGAATCTTCCCAGCCTGACAGAAAGAACTGCAGAAGACACCGACTTAACATATACAGTGTTGCGCAAAAGTTTAGGCGAGAGTAAAAATTGCTGCAAAGCAAGAATGATTTCACAAATAGACGCAGATGACCAAAAGTGAATCAAAATCATATTGAAATTTGGAGTCCATGGTTGGTCTTCACACAGCATAATTTCCTAGTTTGCACAGCACACCTAGTTTTTAAGGGAAGTCAGCAGGGAGGTTGTTCCAGCCATTTTGGAGAACCAAGTACTGACCTTCAGTGGGTGTAGGATGTTTTTGCTCCCCTCCCTTCCCATTTCATGTAATCCCAGATAAGTGATGATGCTGAGATCGGGGCTCTGCATAATAATACTTCCAGGATTCCTGTTCTTCAAACTGAGATAGTTCTTTATGACATTGGCCGGATGTTTGGAATTATGTCCTGCGTGGAAAATATTTTACCACTATGAAATGAGAATTGTAAGAGCGTAATTTTCAGCTTATTCCCACCTCCTGCTAAAACTTTAGCGCAGCACTGATTTCATGTACAGGGAAATATTTATCCAGGTAGTGAATTCTCCGCTCAGTCTTCTGGTAGGATATGTTGAGGCAAAACCGAACAATATCAAATACAGAACCCAACAGCAGAATGACAAGGGCTGAAGGTGATCTGTTACGATTGCCAAGTCCTGCTTTAATTTCAGCCATTTGAAATCTGGAACCGTTAACCTGGAGCTATTGGTTCAGAAACAAATTCTGAAGTGTCGATTACTCAGTAATGTCCTACATTTACAGCAGATTTAGGATAAACCCGCTGAACTGGGAACATCGTGGTTTGGGCTAACTGGTCCCAGGGCTAGCCCAAACAAGTTTTTAAATGCTAACCCTGATCCCCCACTATATTGTATCTGTTAAAGTTATCAGGCAATGTAAAAAAGTCACACTCCCTGATCACAAAATGCACTTTATGAACAATGGATAACACCCTCCCCAGTTTATTCATCCACATTCAGCCTTAGTGCCACTATGGGGCACATTTACTTACCCAGTCCCTGTGCGATCCCCGAGGCTTTGTCCGATAGGATGAATCTGCCGCAATTCATGAAAGAGAAGTCCCCACCCCCTCCTCCACCTCCTGCCTCCTAATGAATCAGAGCGACAATTAGTGTTTTAGAAGTTTCCATTGTAAGACTGGGCGGTTCTAGAGATTTTTTAAGGTGCATCCGGCAAGACCATGCAACAGATTAAATGTACCGATGAATTGCAACCCCTCCACACAACAAGCCTAGACCTGAGGAGCCACTCGTTGGAGTGCGAAACGCGTTGTCCAAAATATCTCTGATAAAAGGAAACCTTTTACCCTGATGACCAGTGCCTTTCTGACGTCCCATTTTTACACATAGGGTGGCACAGCCAGTGACCTACCCTCCAGCCCAGATTGAATGTACGCTGCAAAGGGAGGGCAGAGTCTAGCACAACCCCAGGACAGCGGGCCTGCTGCGCTCAGTGCTATAGTGTCCCACAGACCGAGATGGAGAGGTCAGGTTGGGTCGGTTTACTGAACGGTGGAAAGACAAGAAGTTCAGATTTGGAAAGATTAAGTTTCAAGAAGAGAGAGACTAACGGGAAGATTTACTTACCTGGTCCCCTTGCTCTCCCGAGGTGCGTTGTTCCGACGTGGATTCGAGTCCGCGCATGTGATGCTTATCTTTGCGACACATTTCCTTTTTTAAATTCTGCGGTTTGTCCAAATCCGTCGGGTTGTTCCCACGGCCCTCCCCCAGCATTTCTGTCCCGTGCAAGCCAATCAACGTGCTCCAAAATCCTGGGGCAATTGGGCGGCAAATATTTGGGAAACCTGACGAAGTGCGACGTTCAAACCCTTAGTAAATGAGCTCCACTGTGAGAGACAGCAGAGAGACAGTCACTAGTGTTCTGCAGTAAGTCAGGGTGATGTTACATGCAGAAGTATATAGCTGGGTGTCATCAGCATAGGGATGATACTGGAAACCAAATCTGCTGTGGTTTGTCTGATGGAGACCTAGGACTGGTCCATAGGAACCCTGATAGTGAGAGAAGAGAGAAGAGAAAGATCCCGAAAGGAACGACACTGAAGGGGCAGTTAGAGAGATAAATTGCACTAAGCCTGAGAACTTTCACTCTGACCACCACCGCCGCCCCCCCTCCTCACACCCCTCCACCGCCCCTTATACAATTCCTTAAATTGTCCCACTTGTTTCCATATTTCACCAAGTTGTAACTTGTTTTACTTCCTTGAATGTCCAGAAATAGGAAGGAGGGATTAAAAATAAAATGTAAAAAAATATTGGCATGAAAAAAATAAATATTATTATATGTTATTAAATGTATTATTTATTAAACCTCCTGCGGATCTTGCTGGAAGTTCTATATAGTGTCCCACAAACCTGATATATTCTGTATTGTCTTACATGTAGTCTCTCACTTAAAGGGAAACCTGTCTCAGAAATTGACCTAAAAACCATCTACCCAGTATGTTGTGAACAGATTACACCTACCAGATATGGGGCACATTTACTCACCCGTCCTGTCGTGATCCCCATCTGGACGTTCCGACGAAAATAAGTCCCACGATTCACCAACATTGTGCGCCCGATATCCTGCATGTGTCACTTCCCGCTTGGTCCGCCAATTTCACCTTCTTCTTCCCGGTGCATATGATGCATTGTCTTATTTTTACAATATTAAATCCTGCACGTTGTCCGAATCCGCTCGGTCGTAGCACTGGCCAAAGTCTCCGAGATTATAACCATTTATATTTATTTGTTGGCCTGGATTGTCACCGCGGCAGATGGTCGGTAATTACCGCTGGATTCCTGTCCATTTAGTGTTTCGGTTTGTGACAGAGAGATAGTATTTATGTGACATAGTGTGAGATATAATGTGTGTAAATCCCTACCTTGCTGCCTCCTTCCTGTATGGGTACATTTTATGTTTTTCTCCTATTTCTGTCTTTGTTGAAGCATGCCCTTAACCCCTTAACGACTTGGCCTTTTTTAGTTTTTTCACTTCCATTTTTCACTCCCCACCTTCAAAAATCTATAACTTTTTTATTTTTCCACATAAAGAGCTGTGTTATGGCTTATTTTTTTTACTTTTACTATTTTTCAGACTCCCTAGGGTACTTTAACCCTAGGTTGTCTGATCGACCTACCATATACTGCCATACTGCAATATGGCATTATATGGGGATTTTACTCCTCATTCATCACAATGTGCTGATAGCTCTATGGAGAGGGCTCGGTCCGCGAGCCTTCTCCATGATCCGGGACCCGGCGCGCACCATACTAGTACGGCACGCGTCGGGAAGGGGTTAAAAGATATATGCAAATTTATGCACACATATAAAGTTTTACACTCACGCATTCACTTTTCTATACTTGCACCCACATACATACATGTATACACGTATATGCACACATTTATGTACTCATATATACATTTATACACTATTACATTGAGTACATACATACTCATACAGTACACATACAGTATAAGTATGTATGTATTCAACACAAAAGTGTATGTACATAAACATTAGATAATTATATGCACATACCTACCTTGCTGCCTCCTTCCTGTATGGGTAAATTTTATGTTTATCTCCTATTTTTGTCTTTGTTGAAGCCCTAAAAGTAACACGAACGTAAATGCCCTAAAAGTAACACGAACCAGATTTTACCCAATTACATTACTAGTCCCCTCAGGTAGGGGAAATGTCCTTTCTAGTGTTCTTTACTTTAATACTTACCCCTCTATTTATGAAAATAAATCAGCTCCAAATTCATGTAGACATGAGCAGAGAAGAGTAACTTTTTGCCTGAGAGGAGTCACTTTTAGTGGCTGAAGGAGAGGTGGAGTGTCACTATCGCAATTATCTTAGGCTCTGCCTCCAGGCTTTTGGTGTCCAATTAAAAATAAGAATCTTCTCTTTCAAATTGTTTAGTTGCTGCGGGTGAAGTTCCAATTCCACCATGATATGTAAAGCGCTGCGGAATTGGATGGTGCTATATAAATAAACATTATCATTATTATTATTATCAGTTTCTTTATCCAACTGTGAGTCTGATACAGTATTGTAACACAAAACTCCAGAATCCTGGGTCGCAACCAAACCAGAAACTAATTTCTTGGTTCACATTCTCCCTCATACAAGTCAGCCCCGGGTCATGGAACTTACTTGGGCCAAAGAGTAGACCCCCTTGAACCACGGAAAGTGACAGTTAAAGGGAACCTGTCACCAGGAGACCCATTTTTAGCACTCCCCCAGTCCCCACAGAGCATAGTACATACACTTTGGCAGTGTATGGTGGTCAAAGCCAGAAGGTGCTCAGCTGATGCAGGAAAGAACCATATTACCACATTATTTAAAGTTGATTCTCTGCAAAATGGAGCTTAAAAAGAAAAAAAAATAAGAAAAGGTGCCCACCACCCCCTAAGGAAACGAGAATGTCAGTGGGGACAGTCTACAACCAGTAAATCTGGCGGTATATGTCCTTTAAAGTACACCATCTTGACAGCTGAAAAACAGCTACCGTATATACTCGAGTATAAGCCGACCCAAGTATAAGCCGAGGCCCCTAATTTTACCACAAAAACCTGGTAAAACCTATATTTTGTTTACTCAAGTATAAGCCGAGTTTGGGTTTTCAGCACATATTTTTGTGCTGAAAAACTAGGCTTATACTTGAGTATATAAAGTATATCAGTTATCACTGGTGTCTGCAAGTAAGCTATATTATTAATCCTGGTTCTTATGACAACCCAACATTTTCAAAATCCAATTGTCACAGAGACCAAAATAAATCTGGCTGGATTGACAATTATAAAATATACAGTTCCGACTTGCATACAAATTCAACTTAAGAACAAACCTACAGAAACTATCTTGTATGTAACCTGGGGACCGCCTGTATTGTAACTCACAAAACTCCAGAATCTGGGGTCGTAACCAAACCAGAAACTAATTTCTTGGTTCACATTCTCCCTCATACAAGTCAGCCCCGGGTCATGGAACTTACTTGGGCCAAAGAGTAGACCCCCTTGAACCACGGAAAGTGACAGTTAAAGGGAACCTGTCACCAGGAGACCCATTTTTAGCACTCCCCCAGTCCCCACAGAGCATAGTACATATACTGCCAAAGTGTTTTTGTATAAAAAATTGGTTTTACAGAAAAAAAGATATGTTATATTGTACCTTTCATTAGCATCTGCTGTGTGACTAGGCAGTTGCCTTTTTGGAGGAGCTGGAAAGGAGCAGTCCCCCCCCCCACCCTTGGGGAACATGTGACCTTTTCAAATATATGAATAACTCCCCACACTCGGGATTGGCTGTAGAGGAGCAGGGGGCGTCGCTAAGCCAAGTGATGGGTGTTTTCATATATTTGAAAAGGTCACATGGAGTAGCTGTTCCCCAAGGGTGGTGGGGGGACTTCTCCTTTCCAGCCCCTCCCAGGGGGCAACTGCCTAGTCACACAGCAGATGCTAATGAAAGGTACAATATAACATATCTTGTTTTCTGTAAAACCAATTTTTAATACAAAAACACTTTGGCAGTGTATGCACTATGCTCTGTGGTGACTGGGGGAGTGCTAAAAATGGGTCTCCTGGTGACAGGTTCCCTTTAAAGGGAATCTGTCACCAGGAAGGTCATTTTTACTTGCTGACAGGTTACAATTGATTCAAATATGCCTTTGCGGTGCATCTGAATAATTCCAGTGCCCTTTTACCTGGCTCCCTGCCAGTAGTGTGTTGTGAGTCCCGATTGGTGGGCGTTTATATGGCAGAATTCGTCTTCTGCTCAACTTCTCCTCCCTTCATCCTCACTCATTGCCCTTCCCCTCCCTCAGCCTCTCCCTTGTCCCTCCCAACGGGGCACCGGTTCTGATTTGGGTTTAGGAAGGAGCTTTTCTCTGAAAATGTTTGCCTTCCTGCAGATCAGGATAGCAGGATAATCGGCTGAAGTTGATGGATGTCTTTTTCCACCCTTAAGAACTATGTTTTACTGTGATATCATTAAGCGCACAGCACAATAACAATAGATTAATAGCTGTAGTACACAAACCAGATCAAAGCCTCAATATAAGATGATGGGCTATAAGAATCCTAAGCCTCCAGCAGCCATAGACCAAATGCATCTGACCTCCGCTGTGCAGTGTGTTGGAGAACATTTTGATATCTTTAGAGCGTCTTGGATAATGCCCCAGATAGAGGAGCCGTACATTGTACATCACTATGTTATATCCTGACTGCTGGGACACATAAGCAGAAATGCAGGTTACAAATCTAGGCTGGAGTCCAGGTAATGCTTATTTGACTACATGAAAGTGAATCCTCTTGACTTGGCCTCCGTACAGTCATTTCACTTTACTAAACTGCATAATAATAAATCTTTCTATAGCGCCATTATATTCCGCAGCGCTTTACAGATCACGGGGGCACATATAGAAACAATATAAGACATTGCAGAGTAATAACATGGTCATATGACATAATAGGAGTGAGGTCTCTGATCCCAAGAGCTTACAGTCTAGGAGGAACAGACCTCTATATAGATAACACTGACCCATCATACATCACTACTGACAATAGATGATGTCACAGCTTATCTCCTCCCCCTCCCTGTACAATGACCTCTATATGATAACACTGACCCATCATTACATCATTACTGAAAATAGATGAAGTCACAGCTTTCTCTCCTCCCCCTCCCTGTACAATGACCTCTATATAGATAATACTGACCCCTCACTACATCACTACTGACAATAGATGATGTCACGCTTATCTACTCCCCCCCCTGACAATGTCCTCTATATAGAGAACACGACCCATCATTAAATCACTACTGACAATAGATGTCACAGCTTATCTCCTCCTCCTCCCTTTACAATGACCTCTATATAGAAAACAGTGACCCATCTTAACATCACTTCTGACAATAGATGATGTCACAGCTTATCCCTCCTCCTCCCTGTCAATGACCTCTATATAGATAACACTGACCCATCATTACATCACTACGACAAAGATGATGTCATGCTATCCCCTCCCCCTCCCTGTACAATGTCCTCATATAGATAACACTGACCATCATTACATCACTACTGACAATAGATGATGTCACAGCTTATCTCCTCCCCCTCCTGCGTACAATGACCTCTATATAGATAATACTGACCATCACTACATCACTACTGACAATAATAGATGTCACAGCTTATCCCCCTCCCCCTCCTGTACAATGACCTCTATATAGATAACACTGACCATAATTACATCACTACTGACATTTTTTTATCCGTAAAAATAAAACTAGCAATGCATTCCTGTTAGGTGGATTTTGGAATTCAGTGATGCTTTTGCACAGTACAATGTAGCCAGAATGTAGTTATTCAGCGCTCATTAAACTTGCTCTCCCCCGTTATCCCAGAATGTGATGTTCAGCTTCATGTAGGCTTTTAGGACATAACAGAAGCTGCACATGACACTATGGAACTAAAAGTGCTTTTTCAACAACCCACTGACATAAATGTCACACAGCTGCCATCAACCACCAAACATGGTAAAGCAGTATAAGTCATGGGGGTTAGGAAATCTTTGCACTCTATTATTAAAGGGGATGTCCACTTTCAACAAAAATTGATATTGTTTGTGTAATGAAAAGTTCTAAATTTTCTAATAACTTTCTGTATCAATTCCTCATGGGTTTCTAGATCTCTGCTTGCCTGTGGATTAAGTCTGTCCTTATCTGTGAAGTCACACAGGTGCACGGCTCTTTATATCCCTGGTCCTGTGATGTCACAAAGATGTACGGGCTCATTATATCCCTGGTTATGTGATGTCACAAAGATGCACGGCTCGTTTATCCCTGGTCATTGATGTCACACAGGTGCATGGCTCATTATATCCCTGGTCATGTGATGTCACACAGGTGCACGGCTAGGTTATGTTGCTGGTCAGTGATGCACACAGGTGCATGGCTCTTATCCCTGGTCATGTGATGTCACACAGTGCCGACTTGTTATATCGATGGTCATGTGATTTCCACGCAGGTGCTTGGATCGTTATATCCCTGGTCCTGTGATGTCACACACAAGATGCACGGCTCATTAATCCCTGGTCATGTGATGTCACACAGATGCTTGGATCGTTATATCCCTGGTCATGTGATGTCACACAGGTGCTTGGATCGTTATATCCCTGGTCATGTGATGTCACACAGGTGTACGGCTCGTTATATATCCCTGGTCATGTGAGGTCACACAGGTGTACGGCTCATTATATCCCTGGTTATGTATTTCACAAAGATGCACGGCTCGTTATATCCCTGGTCATGTGATGTCACACAGGTGCATGGCTCATTATATCCCTGGTATGAGATGTCACCGAAGGTGCACGGCTCGTTATGTGCTGGTCATGTGATGTCCCACAGGTGCATGGCTCATTTATCCCTGGTCATGTGATGTCACACAGGTGCACGACTGTTATATCGATGGTCATGTGATTTCACGCAGGTGCTTGGATCGTGATATCCCTGGCCATGTGATGTCACAAGATGCACGGCTCATTATTCCGTCATGTGAGTGTCACACAGATGCTTGGATGTTATATCCCTGGTCATGTGATGTGCACACAGGTGCTTGGATCGTTATCCCATGGTCATGTGATGTCAACACAGGTGTAGCGTCTCGTTATATCCCTGGTATGTGATGTCACACAGGTGCACGGCTCGTTATATCCCTGGTCATGTGATGTTACACGTTGCATGGCTCATTACTATCCCTGGTCATGTGATGTCACCAGGTGCACGACTGTTATATCGATGGTCATGTGATTTCACGCAGGTGCCACAGGTTGTTTTATTACTGTATGTGATTCACACAGGTACTCTCTTGAAACATAGAGAGTAATCACGCTGTGTGTATAACAAGCCATCCACCTGTGTGACATCACATGACCAGAGATTAACAAGTCGGGCCCCTGTGGGACTCACATGACCAGGGATATACGAGCCGTGAACCTGTGTGACAATCACATGACCAGAGGTAAACAAGCCGTGCACCTGTGTGACATCACATTTTCAGGGACGGTTTTCATCCACAGGAAGAAAAGAATGAAGCTTCCATAGAATGACAGCAAGCAGAGATATAGAAAAACACTAGGCATGAATAGAGAAAGTATATTGGAAAATTTTATACGAGATTTCATTAACTAAAAAAAAGTTTTTATATGAAAGTGGACAATCCTATAATAAGAGAAGATCCTGTCAGAATGTGGGGCCCATTACATTCTTGATGACAAGCCTGTACTTTGACCCCTTCAGGACTTTCGTTCATTGTTCTTCGATAATACAATTTTACGATGAAAAGTAACATTTACAATGAGAATGTAAGGAATAGGAAGTCTAGTTTATGGTCTTGTTAGATCTCTAATATGAATAACAGTGAGGTCTGGGAAGTTCTGAGCATGAATAGAAACCACTTCACACAGTTATTAGACAGAAAACACCAGCACAAAATGTTCTTCACTCTAGAAAGTTCCTGACGAATTATACCCTGTCCAGAGTCACTGAAGCTGGCCGTCCCTGTGTGGTTTTGTCCATTATCTCTTTTTGAGGATCTGATCATATAATACCCGTTATACCTCTACACTATTTCACTCTTTACTATTCCTACAATAGGCGGGCTTCCTGAAACTGTCCAATATCCGGTACAGAACATATTATTGGAAATGAATGAAACAACCTTCAATGGTGATCATTGTCAAGGTGCAAAAAGATGGTTTCAGCTACCACCCCCCCCCCTAAAATGACAAAAACTTAAGGATACCAGACTTACAGACTACCCCTAGTTACAAACGGACCTCCTGCCCACTGTGACCTCTGGTGAAGCTCTCTGGATGTTACTATAGTCCCAGACTGCAATGATCAGCTGTAGAGTGTCTGTAATGAAGCTTTATGGATAGTCCTTGGTCCCATTACAGCAAAAAAATTTTAAAATCCAATTGCACGGGGACAAAAATAAATTTTTTCTGGATCTACAATTATAAATATACAGTATACTTACATACAAATTCAACTTAAATCAAACCCAAGGACCCTATCTTGTCGTAACCCAGGGACTGCTGTACTGGTTGGACTCCTTTCCTGGTCATTCAGGAACCATTTAAAAACCTGGTCCTACTGCAGGGTGTGTGCCTTCTGATTTATATTTATCCAGCTGATTCCATGTAATGTTTCATTCCTCTGGCTCCCGCCCTATCTTCTAATCCGGATCTGCTTAGGTGAACATATTTCCCACTAGTTCTGAGCACTTGATCTTCTCTATTATGGTTTTCAGTCGGAATACTTGGTTCATTCTTTCAAAGTCTCATTCAGAACAAAATTGTTCAAGTCATTCCAAAATCTCTAAAACTTTTTGATGATTCTCTTTGGGTCTCAGGACCTTGTTTTGCCATGGTTTTCTATGCACAGTTTCCTACTGGATGTGTCTGAGAATCCTGTCTGACTTCATCCACATCCATTCCAGTATTTTATGCTAATGACTCCAGCATCTCATTTCATCACCCAACGTCCAAATTCCCAATAAATCTACTTCTATAAAGATTGATACAAATGTTTATTTTGGTTATTATTATCCTAGTATTGCTGTCCCCTTGTTACCTGATTATAATCGGAGGCGGCTGTGTACCTTAGTGTGACAGTATAATTCCGTTCACAAATCAAACAACTTTGCTGCATGTGCACATTTATTGCTGAATGTGATAACCATAAAGAATGATGGATGGTTTATGACGCGCGGATGGGAGCCTGTGTATTAATCTACTTTCTGTATATTTTACGTGGCATCAAATTAGTGGGCCCATGTAAAGAACTATAAAAATTTAGCTGTGATCAGCCCTCATGATGATGAATAACATACATTAAGGGTCATACGGGTACAGCGTGCGCACTTTAAAATGTGTTCCTATAAATGGCGCATCTGGGAGAGCTTTGTGACCTGCTTTACTATGGAAAGTATGGCGGGTGATATTCTGTTCTACCAATTGTGCACAAAAAGTATAAGAACATAGGGGGAGATTTATCATCAGGTTTCTGAGTTAAAACTGTTCCAGTTGCCCATTATAACCAATCAGAGCTCAGCTTTTATTTTATAAACATTGGTGGGGAAATGAAAGTGAGCTCTGATAGCTCTGCTCTAAGAGACTTATGAGAAATTCCCCATAAAGTCAATTTTGACTTATTGCATGGTTGTTAGTATTTGCTTTTCTTGGTTATGAATGAATAAAACCCGGGAAAGCCCTTTATCAAAAACTGTGGCACATTTATAATTTGGGCACAGTGTGGCGCAGGAAAAGTGCTATCATTTTCAGTTTGTGGCGCCAGCGATTCATGATTTGGCGCAAGAACCAAAAGGTTAAGAACTGTCTCCAATTCATTCATGAAATAGAACCCCCTAGACCATTTTTAGTTTAGTTGCTCTAATTGTGCGCCACAACGGTGCCACAAAACCAGTTGAAAATAGAAGCGCTGGAAAAATTCGGATTCACAAGCAGAGCGAGATGTCGGAAATCCACCAAAATCGATGCGCACCACTTCATAATACGGCACAAAAGGCGCAGCAAGGAAAAAAAAGCGTTAATAATAAATGCCACCCAGTGCGTTTCGGATCTGCGTAAGGTGTCATTTTGTGGATGTGATGATGTTTTCATTGCTGCCTCATGGGGGCTGTACAACCTTTCGTAGCAAAATGTTTTTGTTTATTTTTATTTTATCAGTGCTCTAAAAAAGGGGGGGTTACTACTTTTAGGCCCCCTATGATACTTTAACCCTTATTGTACTTTAGTTTGGTTACTGATCTCCCAGCTGCCATAACAACTAATTGCCACCTCCACCCCTCCATAGTACGTCACGCGGGATGAATGGCTAAACGGACACAATGGGACTCATTTACTAAGGGTCCGAACGCTGCACTTTCGCCGGGTTTCCCGAATATTTCTCTTTTGCCGTGAACTGCCCCGGGTTTTTGGCGCACACGATCGGATTGTGGCACATCGGCGCCGGCTTGCACGCGACAGAAAATCGGGGGGCATGCCGCCAGACAACCGACGGATTCGGACAAACCATGGAATTTAAAAAAGGATTTGTGTCGCAAGATCAAGCACTCACATGCACCAGGAAGAAGAAGGTGAACTCCGCCGCAGAATCAAAGGATGCAGGAACTCGGGCACATGAGGTTAGTGAATCGTGCCAGACCCGAATCCTCGTCGGACAACGCACTGCGTGATCGCGACAGGACCGGGTAAGTAATGTCCCCAATGTTTCAGATTTATGCATTAAACACCAGTCCTCTCAGGTAAGAGTATGAATGTCCTTTCTAAATGTATTCTGCCAAGAAAAAACTCACCTGTTACCTATAAAAATTTAATTGGCTTAGAGTCACATGCAAATGAGCTGAGAAGCGTCACTTTTTGTCTGAGCTGAGTTACTTTAGAGACTGGAAGTGTAGTGCCACTTCAGATACCCCAATCTTGGGTTTATAGCACCCTACACCATTTGGCATCATGTTAGAGTTATAAAATTTTTTATTTCAAATCACATCAGGCTTGTGGTTTTGTGAGCTACAGAACGGAGATACAGACAGTTAAAGGAATAGTTGGGATGGTAAACTGCACATAAAGATCCAATTGCTGCCTATGTTTTTAATGCTTAACAGCATCCTTCAGCCTTTAAAAGTAACTTATATTAAACAAAAGTGACTCCTCTCGGATCATATAACTTTGGAGCTGTTTTTTACCAGTAAATAAAGTGTTAACACATATAAGTGGGGGATGTTAGTTTGGTGGTTTAAAGCGGTGATAAGTTTCCTTCAATGACATCTGTCAGCAGGATGAAGGATTGTAACCAAGCACTTGACATACTGGTGTCTGCCCACTCTGCAGGATATGCTGCTCTTTTAGCTTGTATTCTCTTTTTAAAAAAAAAAGGCTAAATTATGCACATGCACCCAGGGGCTCCAGAGGTGTTCATGGAGCCCCCGGGGCTCATTTGAATTTTTCTAAAGCCTTTTTTATTAAAAACTTGGGTATGGGAAGCTTAAAGAAGAGATCTCCTGCCATAGGGGGCACACACCAGTATGTCAGTGTGCTTGGCTTACGTCCTTCACTCCGGGTATAGATTCCTTTAAGGTATTCTCAAAAAGGTGGGCTTTGGAAATATTTAATTGTACTTGTGAATACTTCATTGAAAATCCAAAGAGCGAAAAACCATAAAATCATGACCCTATTTTACGAGGATTCAGTAATTTTATTTTTTAAAGAACACTCATCTATTGTTACCTTTCTCACATCTGGGCAGCGAATCCAAATTCACAGAGTAATAGCTGGGGAGCACCATGAAAGGATAGCAATTATGGTACAGCAACAGAAGTCTCCAAGCCGAGACCATCCAGCTTTGTGCAATTACAACTCCCGGCACACTAGGGACGCTTGACGCAAGCACTCCACTCCCCAGCAAACATCTGATCGCAGTGGAGAAGCACATGAATTCTCAGGCGATACTGATATCTTCCACATTCTGGCTCATAAGTATGAGGTCTTAAAGGGAACTGTCATCAGAAATGACCATAAACGCTCAACTGCTTTCGATCAAGTCTTTTTCATGGTCCCAGTGTGGTGGCTACATCCGAAAATATCTTGAATTAAGATTGGTTGCATAAATCAAGGAGGCGGAGATTAGTCACTGTCAAGTTCTCCCCACCCCTGAACGTCTCCTCCCATGTGATTGACATCATCCACCAGACTTCAGCAGATATGGAGTAGTGAAGTCATGGTGCAGGACCTCAATTACAGTGAAGTGGGTGTTCTGAATTGGAGAGAACCTGACTTCAGTGTTAAAATCTCCGCCTCCTGACTTTATACAACCAATTTATTGTCTTTCAAAGTTGATTTTCTGGAATATGCCACCACACTGACCATGAAAAGAAACATTGGGGCTCATTTACTAAGGTTCCCCGGATCGCATTTTTTGTCGGGTTTCCCACCGATTTCTGTGTTGCGCCGCATTCAACAGGGGTTTTTGGCGCACCGCGATCATATTTTGGCGCATCGGCGCCGGCTTTCATGCGAACCAACGGGGGGCGGCAGTCGGACGATCGCGGATTCGGACACGTGCAGGATTTAATATTGTAAAAATAAGACAATGCACTCAATGCACCGGGAAGAAGAAGGTGAACTCTGGGCGGACCTCAGCGGGAAGTGACACATGCAGGATATCGGGCGCACAATGTTGGTAATCGTGCCGGACTTTATTTTCGTCGGACCGTCCAGATTGGGGATCACGACAGGACCGGGTAGTAAAATGTGCCCCATTATCTGGTAGGTGTTATCTGGCTTCACAACATACTGGTAATGGTTTTTTAGGTCAATTCTGATGACAGTTTCCCTTTAAGTGAGAGACTACTGTAAGACAATACAGAATATATCAGGTTTTGTGGACACGTATATAGAACTTCCAGCAAGATCGCAGGAGGTTTAAAATATAATACATTTAATAACATATCATAATATTTATTTTTTTCATGCCAATATTTTTTACATTTTATTTTTATCCCTCCTTTCCTATTTCTGGACATTCAATGGAAGTAAAACAATTACAACTTTGTGAAATATGGAAACTAAGTGGGACATTTTAAGGACTTGTATAAGGGGGCGTGGAGGTGTGGTGAGGAGGGGGGGCGGCTGGTTGGCAGAGTGAAAAGTTCTCAGGCTATAGTGCAATCTATCTCTCTAACTGCCCCTTCAGTGTCGTCCTTTCTGGTCTTTCTCTTCTCCTCTTCTCACTACAGGGTTCCTCATGGACCGTCCTAGGTCTCCATCAGACAAACCTCAGAAGATTGGTTTCCAGTATCATCCCTATGCTGATGACACCCCAGCTATATACTTCTGCATGTAACATCACCCCTGACTTACTGCAGACACTAGTGACTGTCTCTCTGCCGTCTCTCACAATGGAGCTCATTTACTAAGGGTTTGAACGTCGCACTTTCCGTCAGGTTTCCCAAATATTTGCGCCCAATTCCCAGGATTTTGGAGCACGTGATTGGCTTGCACGGGCACAGAATGCTGGGGGAGGGCCGTGGGAACAACCCGACGGATTTGGACAAACCGCAGAATTTAAAAAGGAAATGTGTCGCAAGAATCAAGATCACATGCGCGGACTCGAATCACGTCGGACAACGCACCTCGGGATCGCAAGGGGACCAGGTATAAAATCTCCCCGTTATGTCCTCTCTCTCTTGAAACTTAATCTTTCCAAATGGAACTTCTTGTCTTTCCACCGTCGTAGTACCGACCCAACCCTGACCTCTCCATCTCGGTCTGTGGGATAACTATAAGCACTGAGGCAGCAGGCCCGCTGTCCTGGGGTTGTGCTAGACTCTGCCTCTCCTTTGCAGCGTACATTCAATCTGGGCTGGAGGGTAGGTCACTGGCTGTGCCACCCTATGTGTAAAAATGGACGTCAGAAAGGCACTGGTCATCGGGTAAGGTTTCTTTTATTCGAGATATTTTGGACAACGCGTTTCGCACTCCAACGAGTGCTTCCTCAGGTCTAGCTTGTTGTGCTGGGTGTGCAATTCATCGGTACACTTTAATCTGTTGCATGGTCTTGGCCGGATGCACCTTAACAAACATCTCTAGAATCCGCCCATGTCTCTAACTGGAAACTTCTAAAAACACTAATTGTCGCTCTGATTCATTAGGAGGCAGGAGGTGGAGAGGGGTGGGGGACTTCTCCTCTTCATGAATTGCGGCAGACTTCATCCTCGTCGACAACGCACCTCGGGATCGCCAGGGATGGGTAGTAAATGTGCCCCATAGTGGCCATAAGGCTGAATGTGGATGCTACCACTCGGGGAGGGGTTATCCATTGTTCATAAAGTCGCATTTTGTGATCAGGGAGTGGTGCACTTTTTTACAATTTGCCTGATAACTTTAACAGATCAATATAGTGGGGGATCAGGGGTTAGCATTTAAAAACTTGTTTGGGGCTAGCCGCTGGACCACGGTAGCCCAATCACCGATGTTCCCAGTTCAGCCGGATTATCCTCACATCTGCTGTAAATGTAGGACTTACTGGTAAATCGACACTTCAGAATTTGTTTCTGAACCAATAGCCTCAGGTTAGGTTCCAGATTTCAAATGGCTGAACTAAAGCAGGGACTTGGCAATCGTAACACGATCACTTCAGCCCTTGTCATTCTGCGGTTGGGTTCTTGGATTTATGATATTGCGGTTTTGCATCACATACTCCTACCAGAAGACTGAGCGGAGAATTCACTACCTGGATAAATATTTCCCTAGTACATGAAATCAGTGCTGCCTAAAGTTTTAAGCGAGAGTGGGAATAATGCTGAAAATTACGCTTTACACATCTCTATTCATAGTGGTAAAATATTTTCCACGCAAGGACATAATTCCAAACATCCGGCCATGTCATAAAGAACTATCCTCAGTTTGAAGAACAAGGAATCCTGGAGTATTATATGCAGAGCCCATCTCAGCATCATCCCTTTATCTGGGATTACATGAAATGGGAAGAGGAGGGGAGCAACTACATCCTACACCCACTGAAGGTCAGTACTGGTTCTCCAAAATGGCTGGAACAACCTCCTGCTGACTTCTTAAAAACATGGTGACTGTGCAACTAGAAATTATGGTGTGAGACCCAACCATGGACTCCAAATTTCAATATGATTTTGATTCACTTTTGGTCATCTGCTTCTATTTGTGAAATCATTCTTGCTTTGCGCAATTTTTAACTCTCGCCTAAACTTTTGCGCAACACGTATATGTTAAGTCGTGTCTTCTGCAGTTCTTTCTCAGGCTGGGAAGATTCTGAATTGTATCTGATTCTTTTCAGTCAACAGTCAAAAAAGCGCTCTGCACTGGACTGCTGATTGAAGCTACCTGGAATGGCTCTCTAAACTAGCAGGGTTAACGCTCTCATTACAGAGCCGCTGCTCTCACCTGGAGGAGACTCCTTGCTCTAATGAATCGCTGTGTGTTATTAGATTGCTATTAAAGTTGCTTTCTGCTTTGGTTTCCATATTTGGTTTACGTCTTGACTATTCTTCTGTGTATACAATTCTGTACTTTATACGCTTTCTCTGTTGTGACCCAGATTGTTGACCTCCCTTTTGTGTTATTTTGTTTGTTTGTCTTGTTAGGTGTCCACATTTTGGTGCATGGAGGGTCCGTCTTTGTGGTTGTCTGTTGCCCAGTGCTGTTGGGATGGAGTTTTAGGGTTCACTGTCATTTATTTTGTCCCTGGGTCTAGTTTCCCCATAACAATAAATTTACATATCTGTCTATTTAACCAAAAATGAACATGTAAATGAAACATCACTAACCTTTCTCAAGGGAAGGAAAGAAAACAGAAGGAAGGTACAATTGTATCTTACTCTACCATTAACCCTTGCACCCTTTAACCAATTCTTATGAGGAATTTTTTTTATACATGTGTTCTTCATGTTTCGGTGGACAGCCCACACTGGCAAATTATTACACTCACATCTCGAGGACTTCTCTGAGCTTCACCAATTCTTCTGGAATGCTCTACCCTGACTATCAAACCCAATACCCCACTACTAAAGATTTAACACTTAAAGCCCATCCCTGCAGGTAGCCTATACACATTCCCTGACTGCATGTAACTTCAACTCTATTTCTCACTATCCCACCAGTAAGCAATAGTACCAATGTTACAGCTTCCTCTGCAGTCCTCTTCACCTTGGACTCTGTATATAAGATGCTGGCTTATGGTTCATGCGAAGCACTATTCATTTATTAAAGGAAATCTACCACCAGGAGAACACACTGATATGGTGCAGCACAGTGGTTACACTACAGCCTTGCAGCGCTGGGACCTGGGTTCAAGTCCTAAGTCAACATCTGCAAAGAGTTTGTTATGTTCTTCTCATGTTTGCGTGGGTTTCCTCCGGTCCTCCGTTTTCCTTCCACACTCCAAAACATACGGCGCAAGTTGATTAGATTGCGAGCCCCATGGGGACAGGGACTTATCTGGCAAACTCTTTGCAGCGCTGTGTAATCTGTGTGCGCTATAAACATAAAGGAATTATAAATAAAGGAATTTATTTGATGGTGTATGCCCTTCTGACATGACATGTTCTTCGTTTTAGCTTCTAATGCCATGTTTTTACAAAAAAAGGCTTAAAAGGTCTGGGTTTATATAACAGCTATGGAGACTGGGCACCTCAGGCTTTTTGCATAATTTGTAAAGCCTTTTTTCTGTAAAAATAAGGGCATAGCAAGATAATAGAAGAGCAGATCCTGCCAGAGGGGTTGCACACCAGTATGTATGTGTGCTTGGTTTACAATGCTTCATCCTGGTGGTAGATTTCTATAAAATTATTTTATTTATTCTGATCCCTTATAAAATATGACTGGACCATACACAAGCTCCAATAGGTCCGTCTCCTCCATCC
>CM033641.1:300772952-300784664 GCA_019512145.1 Engystomops pustulosus | reverse complement strand
TTGTCTTTTGTCTATTTATTGGGTCTTCTTTGGTTTAATTCATTTTTATTGGGGGTTTCTTGGGCAGGTGAATACAAGGTCTGTGCACATCACATCTCACAGGGTCATAAGGAACACACATGAGGGAACATAGTCCAGTAACTGCCCCTATGGATGCATCTACCCCAGTGGTTGCCCCTTACATACTGCACAGGTATCACGTGTACACACATCCCAGAAGGAACAAGGCCTAACATAGGTCATAACTGTGCTGGTTACCCATAGCAACCAATCATAGCACAGCTTTCATTCCTAAAAGTTCTTTCTTAAAATGAAAGCTGCTCTGTGATTGGTTGCCAATTGATATAAAAGTAGTTTCCACAACAAGCAAAGTGTATGAAAACAAAACACTTCATTAACACCTTCGCGACCGAAGACGAACTATATCGCCCTCGTGCTGCAAAGGGTGTATGGAGAGAGCTCACAATTTAAAAAAAGTAAAAGTTTTAATCACCCCCCTTCCCCTAGATCACATATAAAAGCAAATAAACAGTAAGAATCATAAATATGTTATATATCATCGCATCCCAAAATGTCCAAACTATCAAAATATATTTGCGATTTTTCCCAGCGTTTAACCCCGTAATGAAAAATGGCACCCAAAGTTGAAAATGCCACTTTTTTGCCATTTTGAAAAACATAAAAAATTCTATAAAAAGTGATCAAAAGGCCGTACAGTCCTCAAAACGATAGCATTAAAAACGTCATCAAAATTTGCAAAAAATTACACCACCCTCAGCTCCGTGCACTGAAGTATGTAAAAGTTATTAGTGCCAGAACATGGCAAAAAGAAGATTTTTTTTTTTTTGTATAGAAGGTTTTAATTTTTTTTTAAATGTATGAAAACATTATAAAACCTATACAAATTTGGTATCCCCGTGATCATTCAAACTGCCTGATGCAAAGAGTGAGACACCTTGTTGTACAATAGTAAAATATTTTACTCTCTTGATAAATATAATAGGCAGAAAGGGAAACATAAGTTGGACAAAGCTTTTAAGAAGTGGATGTTTCCAATAAATAAGAAATCCGCTGCACAGTACATACAACCATATCAAAAGGTTCATCTACCATACCTGTTATCCTGTGGAAAATAACTGGGATGGGCTCTGTAGTCACTAACACATCTTCATCATTCTCTGAGCTGGACACATATGTGTTATCTATAGGAAAACAAACCATAATCTTATTTACATTCAGTATAGATAAATCTTCATCATCTGATAGCATGGTACAAGACAAATGTCCCAGTAACAAATTGGAATGGGTTAACAAAAAGTATTTATATCTATCTCTATATCTATCTCTCTGTCTGACTATCTCTTTCTCTGTCTTTCTGTCTCTCTGACTGTCTGTGTCTCTGTAACTGTCTCTGTGTCTGTCTGTCTCCTATGTCTGTCTTTCTGTCTCCCTGTCTGTCTCTCTCCATGTTACCTCACACATAAGCTGTCTCATACTCATTTCCTTTAGTAACCAATCAAAGCTCAGATCTCATATTAATGACCTGTGGCAAAATAGAAACTGAGCTGTGACTGGTCGATTAATGCTACAGCAACAGCAGACAATGACACCCATATATGGTGGTTACTAAGTCTATAAAGTGTATCCAGCACATGGTCGCCATCTTAAAAGCCGCCATATTGAATTAAGGGCAAGTTCTTCCGATGGGAAGTTTTCATATAGGTTAATAATGGTAAGACCCAGTAGCTTCAGCTGTAAGTTCAGCACCATGGACAACACATCACATAGCTGTGCATCACAGGGAACATTCCCGGCAACCTCCTGCTTTGATCATTTTAGAACCACAAGAGATATTGTAAAACTGATTGTGACAATTGATTTCGGAGACAATTCTCTTCTTCTGGACCACATTCCTATTGGAAAATTTTGCCCTTGATCCCATTTTGTAGCTTCCAAGATGTTCCAGAAGTTTGTGATATTAAGGTTTTTCCTCAGCTAATTTACTCTTCGACTTCTGAAGAACCAAGTGACCTACTAAATATGGTCCAAGAATTAAGTGACAATTAAGTGATTTTTAGTTAATATGTTTACAGGGCAACACATAGTGGGGAATATAATATGGTATTCCTCCACCAAGTAAAACCAGAATTTACAACTTTTTTGCTAGTTTTCTTGGGGGTGAGGGGCAGGAGTGTAAATTCCCCAGTCTGCAATATTTACAACAATTAACTATTATTATTTATTAATTAATATAGCAAAAAAATCTGGTCTGACCTCGTCTAACCAGTGGAGCACAGGGATCTACCGGAGCCCGGAATCTCTTAGTATATCCGGCCTGTAGTGCACTAGCAGGGGGAAGTTTAAATTGACATTTAATATGTAATTAATAAATTCCCACAATTATTTCTAGGACAGAATGACCAATCGTGGAGCTTAAAAGGAAATTACCAGCTCCAAAAGTGTAATGAAACTTCACAAAATGTTTGTCCCTGAATGTGAAACGCGTTGTCCCATTGTATTTTTACATATGTTGGAATAAAATATTCATTGGTATCAAAATCATCAGATATAATGATTTTATATATCATCATCATCTTCAGAGCCTGAAGTTTTTCTGTGGATTGAAGCAGCACTATGTATATGTATATATATATATATATATATATATATATCTATAAACTTATATAGCTCACCCTCCAGTGTCGGCGCGGCTCCCCGTGTGTCCCCGATGTTGGCTGTCTCCGGTCCTCTTTCTTCTCCGCGGCTCCTTCTTTCTTTCTTCTTTTGCTTCTCTCATGGACGCGCCCATGTTTTCTTTCCTTTCCGGCGTGCTCATGACTATGACGTCCGCAGCGTGCCTAGCGTCATAGATGCGCCTGCTAGAAGAAAACTGGCCGCATCATGAGAGAAGCAAGAAGAAAGAAGAGAGCCCGGAGAAGAAAGAAGACCGGATGAGTCGACATCGGGGACATCGGTGAGTCAGGCTGACATCGGGGAGCCGCCGCGCTACATCGGAGGGGTGAGTATAATAATTTTTATTTTTTTTAAGTCTGTGGGGGCAGGCTGGCTATAGATAGGGGCTGTGCTTATCTACTAGGGGGCTTGCTGTACTACTAGGGGCGGCAGGCGTATACTACTGGGGCTGACCAGGCTGTATACTACTGGGGGTGACAGCCGTATACTATGGGGGCTACACTGTATACTACTGGGGTTGGCAGGCTGTATACTACTGGGGCTGGCAGGCTGTATACTACTGGGGGCTGGCACGGCTGTATACTACGTGGGGCTCTGGAGGCTGTATACTATAGGGGCCTGGCAGGCTGTATACTACTATGGGGCAAGGCTGGCTGTAACTACTGGGGGGCGAGGCAGGCTGTATTCTACATGAGGGCAGGCTGGCTGTATTCTACATGAGGGCAGGCTGGCTGTATACTACATGAGGGCAGGCTGGCTGTATTCTACATGAGGGCAGGCTGGCTGTATTCTACATGAGGGCAGGCTGGCTGTATACTACAGGGAGCTGGTGGCTGTATACTACAGGGGGCTGGTGGCTGTATACTACTGGGAGCTGGCTGACTATATACTACTGGGGGCTTGCTGGCTATATACTGGGGGGTTTGACCAATGCATTTCCCACCCTCGGCTTATACTCAAGTCAATAGTTTTTCCCAGTTTTTGGTGGTAAAATTAGGGGTCTCGGCTTATACTCATGTCGGCTTATACTCGAGTATATATGGTATATATATTTATATATATATACAGTTAGTAAGTGTATCTTTCTCCATTCTGATAAAAGATTGACCTGATGAAGACATCATCACAATCTCAAAGAACTTGTCATTTTCTTTCAACGAAATCTCACATTTCCCAGTCCTTACTATTTTTTGATCTAGCCCAAAAGTGTATATCAGAATTCACAGGGTTCTAGCAGTCATCTCTCGACTTACAGAACATTTTTTCGAGGTGTTGTTTTTAGCACCATAAAAAATGGTGGGAGTGACATCAATATCTGTGGGAAATTTTAGTAAGTGTTGAAGCAACCATTTACAGGCAGTCCCCTACCTAAGAACACCCTACTCACATACGACCCCTAGTTAGAAACGGACCTCTGGATGTTGGTAATTTACTGTACTTTATCCTTAGGCTACAATGATCAGCTATAACAGTTATCACAGGTGTCTGCAATTAAGATGTATTATTAATCCTGGTTCTTATGACAATTCAACATTTTGAAAATCCAATAGTCACAGAGACCAAAAAATATTTGTCTGGAGTTACAATTATAAAATATACAGTTCCAACTTACATACAAATTCAACTTAAGAACAAACCTACAGAACCTATCCTGTTGATTTTTACAATCCAAAGATAGAAAGAGTCTTTCGGAGCACATAGCGTTTTTTGGGAGTGCTGCTTTATTGCTTAATGCTTTGGTGGACAATGTTACAGAGAAGACACAGTAGCAATGGCTTCTCTAACATAAAGCTACATTCATCTGGAGCCTGTCATCTTCTTAGATATCCATCCATGTATTAATTGTTCCTGGAAAACGTCTATCGATTGGGCCGCTCTCTGGTTTATTAGGACACTACACAATATTATACGCTTTACCATAGTCATCGTCGATCAATACTGTAACGTGCAAGATATGAACATCAATGCAGATCCACAGCAAGAATGGAGGGAGTGTGACGTCATAAAGAATATACAGGGGACTCGTTTCGGGGGTTATGCTTCTATATGTTAACCATTTGTGCTTGTAGCTTTAAGCAAAACTAATATTATATCACATTTCAGTTGATAAATCAATTTCTTGTTTGGCCAGTGGACACGCCTAGCCAATCACAACCAAGCCAGTAGCAATGGGCGTCAATTTGCCAGATTGGCTGCCGATACGGCATTATGTCCGGGTTGTAAAGGATGGACCCGGACCCAAACTGAAAGTTCAAATCCGCCCGCCTTGATTTCCTAGTTTTCAGATATTGACTTATCAACTCACTGACTCAACAAATCCACGGACCCAAATTTTCAGCTAATCTCTACTGGGAGGTTATTGAAGCCATAAACGACCCCCTTTAGCCCTTTTGTATATGTCCTGATTCTTTGTTCTGGTTGGGGCAGAATTGCTGCCAAGACTAGGAGGCTCTCAAAAGGTAGGTGTCCTCCCAGAGCCCTGACTCAGCCTGGGTACTACCGATAGTGAGCCATTACTCCAGTTCCCAGGGAGCATGCGGATAGCACATATCAGGGGGAAAACAAAACACCACATATTCATCTTCTATCTCATCCTTGCTGGTTACACAACAGAAATTAAATCACAACTGGGTGCGCTAGTTTTCTGTGAAATATCACACTTAAAGGAACATCTCGGCACAGTGCATTGGAGTTGGACAATGCACTTTTGGTGAACTCCAGGGACGGGTAAGTAAATGTGCCCCTGTATGTTAAAGGTGCACCTAAAAAAAGATAGTGCACACTTCCCAAGCAGTGCAGGGGGAGCTAGATTAATGATGACCATGCATCAGTATTCAATAATCTTCCGCACCCTGCACAATCTGGGAAATCGTCTTCCAAAAATAACTTTTCCAGTATTGTGAGGACACACTTGATGGTGTTGAGCACTTTGAGTTCAGTGTAGAGTCGTTTAGTGTCCCCTAAATGCCTTGGTTTTATAGGGTACTGCACATAGTTCTTTCTAGGGAACTACTTTTAATTCAAAGAAATACAAGGCAGTACCGAGACCAAGACCCCAGCCAAAAACTTTAAAAAAAATATGGTGCCATTTCCCCAGTTACCACTTTTCATTACGCAAAGACCCTCTTCCCCGGGGGTCAGAATCCTTGGTTCTATGGGGCCCAGAAAGTTCTAATGTTGGTTCAGAGGACACATGACTATTACCCCACCTGGGATCACGGTTTTTGATCATGAAATGAGATTCGGAGCCGATGGCAACTGGCAATTCAAACTGTATTATTATTGCTGTTGTTATTGCTGTATTATTATTATTTTTATGTTGACTGCTTTTATTATTATTGCTATTATTACTGCTATCATTTTTTTTACTGCTGTTATTACTAATATTATTATTATTATAGTTGTTGTTATGAAAAACACTTTATATATACATTGTAAATTTAGTGCACATGTCATGGTGCAGTCTAAGGAGGGAGTGGAAATATTTCTTTGGAAATTGCTTTCAAAGCTTCATTTTCCATCGCTGCTTCTGGAGAGCCGCTTGTAACTGGTCTCCTTGGAAAACAACTTCTTCCCGTGCATCACGTTTCATAAGTTTCTAAATATATTCATAGCAAATATGCAGGTTATTATTATCTTCATTATTACTATTCAGAACCCTAACAGATTAAATTGAGAAAATGATGTTTGTGGTATATTACTGAGCAATGATTTCATGTTTAGATCTACTTATTATCTCCTTTGTGTAATATATATAAGTGTGTGAGTAAAATATACTAAAAAAGGAAATCTGTGTGCTGAAACTTCCTCTGCTGCAGTGAGATTACAGCAAGGAAAAGGAGGGGGAAGTACTGAGGGAGCAGGGGCAGGAGGAGACATTGTAACAGCCTGTAAAGCTACAGCAAGGTAGGGCTCTGGTAACACCCCCAGGAGCCCTTCAGGCTTATGGACAACATTTTGATGTTGATTTTGTTGATGTTGAAGTTGATTTTAGAAGAAAGAAGGCCATGGACAAGATATATAAGAAGATTACCATTGCAACTACCAATTGCAGTGCATTAGTAATGTCAGCCTGTGCATTTGCATAGGTTGATAGACAGACTGCTCTGTCCTGCCAGTTGTTGGACCAAGCAGGCAATGCCAAGGACAGACCCAGGGACCTTTATTAGATGACCTTCATTAGATTGCATCGCAGGATGCCGAGGAAGCCCCCACCCTCACCAGGTATGTAGAACCCATGGTCACAGCATTGACCACAGGATCTAACAGGTTAACAGTCCAAATCGGATGTCATTCCAATCCGGACTGTTAGGGCAGGGGCTCACTGCTCTTCCCAGCAAGGGGGACCTGTGCAGAACTCAGGGTGGGCCGACAGAAAAACCCGTCTAGCCTTAGGCCCCATAGTGACTGACATAAAAACCCTTAACTAATGGGTTAAGGTCTGCAGGACTGACTGGGTGGCCTGCAAAGGCATTCTCCATAAAAAGAATGAATCTCTTCCTGATATAAGGAAAAGGTGATTGGCAGATATATCATTCAACTCTGTGACATATAGGGGGTTATTGATCATACTCTGGTACTCATGCGCCAATGTATGGCAAAATTCTTCCCCCTCGCACACCAGGCAAACTTGTAAAAGTCCGCCTGCTGCAGAGACTGCACAAGCAGGGGGCAGGAATGCCCAGTGCCGGCCAACTCCCCCGCCAGGGGTGTAATTAGGAGAGGGTGGGGCCCCTTTCCATTAGGCTCCATACATACAACAGTATCGGAGGCCATGATCTGATCATCTCCGTTCTGTCGGCCCTCTCCTATCTGCCCCAAAAACTCAGTGAACCGGGGGCTGAGCTTCTCAAAGTGCTCTGTGGAGCCTGTATCCTCTCATTTCTTGGGACAGCTAAGAGATTAGCTTCTGTCCAGCTTTCTAGTAAAAGAATGCAGGAGGATTGGTGATGTGCAGAGAGGTGGAGCCACTGTCATCACCCTGCTGGGCCCCCTGACACGCCGGGCCCCATAGCAGCTGCTATGGCTGCTACCACTGTAGTTATGCCCCTGCCTTAACAGTTTCCTAGCAATTGCATTTATTTTAGGGCTTCTTTACCAGTTTTCTGACATAAAAGCCTGGATAAATGTCCCCCACAGTAACTGGAGCAGTATAACACTGTCAAATACACTGTGTAACAGTCTTAGTATATAGAACAAGTTTATTTGCCCCAGTATGTTGGGTTTCTCAGTAGGTGAACTGCATCATGTGCTTTCATTAGCAGAAGAGACTTAGTCGCCGGCTGAGAAGGGCAGCGCCAGGACGTCACAATCCCTGGGGGTGTTAGAGCCTGTCAACACGACGCAGACTACTGCTCACCGTATGTCTAGAGGGCACAGGCTACAGACAAATAATAGCTTCTACCTTGTTAAACTGGGGGGGGGGGCTCTGATTTCCCAGAAGTCATCTGTTCTCTCTGCTAATAAAAGCCTAATATGCAACTCTGCCCTCATACCTAATCCATGTGCTGCCTACATACTGGTACCCGGAGGGCAAATAAAAAAAATCCTCATTATAAAAGCGAGGAACTTTTTCATATTTAATAGAATTTACTGCTGCTTGTTCTTTAGTTAAAAACAATTTCACATCTTTCCGTAAACCCCGCATTTCGGACCCATCCATAAAGTGAAATACGGGGCCGCTACATAGAATGTGTGTGGGGTATATATCAGTGAACCTATGCTAGTTTCTGGCGTAGAAGGACTGAAATAACTGCAATTTCTTGTGATTATTTTTGCGGCTCCGCCACCTCCATGCCATGCGGACATTGAAGGGCACAGTCGCTGCTGGAGTGGATTCTTACCCCACGCTGATGTACTATTTATTATTTACATAAAACCTGCATAGTTTTGCCCGGCAGCTAATATTTTATATTTTAACCTTTGAAAGCCGTGGGTCATGTGACCACCGGCAGTAGAATTTGGGCCTTCAACACACCTCTTGAACCAGTGATATGGGAGTGGTAATGACGGAGGGGCGGTGCATACAGTAATGAGTGTACACCCCCTCCATCAGCCAGAAACCATGCTGTCTTGCTGTTTGTCAAGTAACCCATGGCTCCCGGAGGGAAACTTTAACAGGGTAAGTATAATATGGGTGACTCTATAAGAGTCTTATTCTGACACTGTCAAAATGTTCAATACAGGCGGTCCCCTACTTAAGGACACCCGACTTACAGACAACCCATAGTTACAGACGGACCCCTCTGCCCCATGTGACCTCTGGTGAATCTCTCTGGATGCTTTACTATAGTCCCAGACTGCAATGATCAGCTGTAAGATGTCTGTAATGAAGCTTTATTGATAATTCTTGGTCCAATTACACCAAAAATTTTTAAATCCCAAATGTCACTGGGGCAAAAGAAAAAAAATTGTCTAGAACTTCCATTATAAAATATACAGTTTCGACTTACATACAAATTCAACTTAAGAACAAACCTCCAGACCCTATCTTGTATGTAACCCGGGGACTGCCTGTAAATGACCAACACCTTAAAAAACAGAGGAACTATTGGAACATTTTAAGGCACCAAGCTGAATTATGTTTACAAGTCCCCATAATGCACAGCTCAGCTTGAAACTATATAAGCAGCCTTTGGATGCCAATACAATTTAAATGTGGTTGACATCCTGGTGACCCAAGACTTCTATTTTTTTTATATAGGTTGAATCACCAATGTATGGGACTCCCCCGATCTCCGGGACCCTAAGCAATTGAATGTAGTGCATTATGGGTAAATCTTCCCCTAGGGATACAAATTCTTTTCAGTCTGACAAAACATAATCTTCAGGTAACACAAAGTAAACTCTGTTGGAGAAATAAAATAAAAATGATCTGTAATACATATATAGGTGGTAAAATAAACAGTAAGACCCTGTGCTACATCCAGTGTGTATGAGAGCATAGAAGACAATATATTCGCCCAGTTAACCCCTTGGTGACTTAATCCCCAGTGGCTAATTTGGACATTAGGTTGCTGAATTGATAAAGAATTACAGAAACAGCAGATACTTAGTAATGTACATAGTAATTGATTAGGAAGATGACGTTACCTGGATAATCCTCAGACACGTGCACAGAGTAAGCGACACTGTAAATAAAAAAGAAAAAGAAATTATTATAATTTCTCTTTATTACTATTGTTGTAATGGTGTTTTTATTGCTATTTGTGTTTGTGTATTACATAAAGAATGTGACATAAGATAAAGAATCCATCAAGGGATTGAAGGGTAATTTGATTGATTGGCAGAGAAGCTCTCCAAATTATTATCTATTGATTGAATGATGTGACTGAGCCCCAGCTGGTGATATATACGAGTCCTCACGATATGATGTGACATTAGACGTCTCGTGTTCTGATGTACAAGGGTTATATCACTTTCATTAAAGTTACAGTAAATGCAAATGTAAGGAGCAAATTGTTCTAATGCAGCCATCTACATATAGTACCAGACATCTACATACAGTACCAGCATCTACATACAGTACCAGACATCTACATATAGTACCAACATCTACATACAGTACCAACATCTACATATAGTACCAACATCTACATATAGTACCAGACATCTACATACAGTACCAGACATCTACATATAGTACCAGACATCTACATATAGTACCAACATCTACATACAGTACCAGACATCTACATACAGTACCAGACATCTACATATAGTGCCAACATCTACATACAGTGCCGGCAATCTACATACAGTACCAGCATCTACATACAGTACCAGACATCTACATACAGTACCAGACATCTACATATAGTACCAACATCTACATACAGTACCAGACATCTACATACAGTACCAGACATCTACATACAGTACCAACATCTACATACAGTACCAGACATCTACATATAGTACCAGCATCTACGTATAGTACCAGACATCTACATATAGTACCAGCATCTACGTATAGTACCAGACATCTACATATAGTACCAGCATCTACATATAGTACCAGACATCTACATACAGTACCAGACATCTACATACAGTACCAACATCTACATACAGTACCAGACATCTACATATAGTACCAGCATCTACATATAGTACCAGACATCTACATACAGTACCAGACATCTACATATAGTACCGGACATCTACATATAGTACCAGCATCTACATACAGTACCAGACATCTACACATAGTACCGGACATTTACATATAGTACCAGCATCTACATATAATACCAGCATCTACATACAGTACCAGACATCTACATATAGTACCAGCCATCTACATGTAGATGACCACATGACTATATATATAGTACCACCAGTACATGTGATACATAAGAAGAACACCCGGGGGTGAAAAGTCCAGCTCACCCAAAAGGAGACAACCCCAACTTCCATGGTCTCGGCCTCGGTGCACCCTACCACCTCCACACCATAGGATCCATGCAATGCAAAAGGTTTGGCACTCGGAAGAAGCCACCAGGATAAATAAAATGTAGTTTCTCTTTATTTCAGTCTCTGGAACATAACAGCTTTAGTGCATACGATCAACGCCTTTCGATGCAGCATGTCTTAGTCATGATTAGATCAGAGACTGAAATAAAGAGAAACTACATTTTATTTATCCTGGTGGCTTCTTCTGAGTGCCGAACCTTTTGCTTACCTTTTGCACCAGTACATGTAGTACTAGCATCTGTATGTAGAACCATCATCTACCTATAGTATCAGACATATACATATAGAACCAGACACCTACATACAGTACAAGAAATCTACATATAGCACCAGACTTCTACGAATAGCACCAGACTTCTACGTATAGCACCAGACTTCTACGAATAGCACCAGACTTCTACGAATAGCACCAGACTTCTATAAATAGCACCAGACTTCTACGAATAGCACCAGACTTCTACGAATAGCACCAGACTTCTACGAATAGCACCAGCCGTCTACGAATAGCACCAGACTTCTACGAATAGCACCAGACTTCTACGA
>CM033641.1:300690045-300766157 GCA_019512145.1 Engystomops pustulosus | reverse complement strand
AGTCACAGCTGGATTATCTCCTCCCCCCAGTACCACTTCCTCTTATATTAAAGATAACACTGACCCATCATTACACACTACTGACAATAGATGATGTCACAGCTTATCTCCTCCCCCCCCCCTGTACAAGTGATCTCTATATAGATAACACTGACGCATCATCAATCACTACTGACAGTAGATGATGTCATGCTTTATCTCCTCCCGCTCCCTGCAATGACCTCTATATATATAACACTGACCTATCATTACATCACTACTGACAATAGATGATGTCACAGCTTATCTCTCCCCTCCCTGTTCAAGACCTCTTATAGATAACACTGACCCATCATACATCACTAATGATGATAGATGATGTCACAGCTTATCTCCTCCCCCCCCTGTACAAGTCCTCTATAAAGATAAACATGACCCATCATTCATCACTACTGACAAAGATTGATGTCACCAGCTTTATCTCCCCCCCCCCCTTTACATGATCTCTATAGATAACACTGACCATCATTACATCACTACTGACAATAGATGATGTCACAGCTTATCTCTCCTCCTCCTGTACAATGACCTCTATTAATAACACTGACCCATCATTACTCACACTGACAATAGATGATGTCACAGCTATCTTCCCCCTCCCTGTACAATGACCTCTATATAGATAACACTGACCATCATTACTCACTAATGCAATAGATGATGTCACAGTTATCTCCTCCCCCCCCCTGTACAAAGACCTCTATAAATAACAATGACCCATCATACATCACTACTGACAATAGATGATGTCACAGCTTATCTCTACCCTCCCTGTACAACTTCCTCTATAAAGAACACATGACCCATCATTACATCACTACTGACAATAAGATGATGTCACAAGCGATCTCCTCCCCCCCCCGTCAATGATCTCTATATAGATAACAACTGGCCATATTACATCACTACTGACATAGATGAGTCACAGCTTATCTCTCCGCCTCCCTGTACAAAGACCTCTATATAGATAACAATGACCCATCATTACATCACTACTGCAGTAGATGATGTCAACTGCTTATTCTCCTCCGCTCCCTGTTCAATGAACTTATATAGAAACACTGACCATCATTACATCACTACTGACAAGATGATGTCACAGCTTATCTCCTCCCCCTCCCTGTACAACTTCCCTATAAAGATAACAACTGACCATCATTACCTCACTACTGACAATAGATGATGTCACAGCTTATCTCCTCCCCCCCCTGTACAATGATCTATATAGATAACACTGAACGATCATTACATCACTACTGACATAGATGATGTCACGCTTATCTCCCCGCTCCTGTTCAATGACCTCTATATATAACACTGACTCATTAATCACTACTGACAATAGATGATGTCACAGCTTATCTCCTCCCCTCCCTGTTCAATGACTCATATAGATACACTGACCCATCATTACATCACTACTGATGATAGATGATGTCACAGCTTATCTCCTCCCCCTCCCTGTACAACTTCCTCTATAAAGATAACACTGACCCATCATTACATCACTACTGACAATAGATGATGTCACAGCTTATCTCCTCCCCCCCCCTGTACATGATCTCTATATAGATAACACGACGCATCATTACATCACTACTGACAGTAGATGATGTCACTGCATTATCTCCTCCCGCTCCCTGTTAATGACCTATTATATAACACTGACCTCATTAAATCACTACTGACAATAGATGTATGTCACAGCTTATCTCCTCCCCTCCCTGTTCAATGACCTCTAATAGATAACACTGACCCATCATTACATCACTACTGATGATAGATGATGTCACAGCTTATCTCCTCCCCCTCCCTGTCAAACTCCTCTATAAAGATAACACTGACCCATCCCCATCATTACATCACTACTGACAATAGATGATGTCACAGCTTATCTCCTCCCCCCCCCTGTACAATGATCTCTATATAGATAACACTGACGCATCACCCCCCCCCTGTACAATGATCTCTATATAGATAACACTGACGCATCATTACATCACTACTGACAGTAGATGATGTCACTGCTTATCTCCTCCCGCTCCCTGTTCAATGACCTCTATATATATAACACTGACCTATCATTACATCACTACTGACAATAGATGATGTCACAGCTTATCTCCTCCCCTCCCTGTTCAATGACCTCTATATAGATAACACTGACCCATCATTACATCACTACTGATGATAGATGATGTCACAGCTTATCTCCTCCCCCTCCTGGGGGACGTGCATACATTAAAATAGGAGGCTCACGGAGGCAGTCGGGTGACGTAGGCGGAGCTCTCCTGGCTACATTGCTAAGTCCTGAGGAATGATGGTCTTCAGGAACTTCTTACTAGGACACATTCACCAATTTGATGGTAGATGTCCAGTTCATATCCTTGCTTTGATAGGCTTCTGCTGTCCTAATACAATATATATCCTTACCAGGGAGGGGTGGTGGGCAAAATATACTGAAGCCTATGAATCCCAACCCCTTAGGTGCCACAGTTGTAACTGGCTGTGGCATTTAGGGAATTCATGGATGAGATTGATGTTCCTGGGCCGTCTCCATACACCCTTCCCAACACCATGATGTAATGGTAGACACAGCACATTCCCAAAATGACAAGAGCCTCTTCAATTAACTCTATGGGGGAAAGTCACTGCATCAAATTAGCCAGACATGGTCACCGGACCCTCAATCCCAAATGATAAAGATCCTAGGCGTTATTGGCACCGATCAGGCATTGATGGCAGATGCTGTGATCAATGGTGTATTTGCACATGCCTGTTGCGTGCCGTATTAATGGGATTTACTACAGAGGAGCCTTTGTAGATCAGTGTGAACGTGTCTAGGCAGATAAGAAAACGTTCTGTTCAAAGACATAAAAAGTCTGTTCTGAACCATTTGCTAAATACATCTTTCTCCTGTGTTTGTTTAGCAATGGATTAATATCTGGCAGCACTGTTTGTTATTGTCATCAGGGGATATGAGGCAGCGCTCAGTGCTATGTAATCGGAGACGCGGTTTATAACAGGACATAAAAAGATAATAAGACTTTCTGATCAGGACGGTACTTAACAATGGCTTTAAGCTGTGAGATTTCAGGCGTAGACATGTCATGTTACCTGAATGGTCTGGTAAAGTTGCCGATTTGAACATTTTATATGTTCATCATTTACATGAGAGATGAGTGAATCCTAATGGACCAAGTGGTAATCAGCCCCAATTTCATGGAAAGACCACGTGGTCTTGTCATGGAGCCACAACCAATGGATCAGTAGCCATAGACACATTTGACTTTGTGGCACTTAATCATTCAACAATATTATCCTAAAATTTTCAAATCTGGACATGCCATAAGATGGGACTAAAAGATGAAGCTAAGAGAGAACATACCTGTATCTTTAACGTTCTCCATCCTACATATCCATAAGCTCTCTATAATAATAATACCCTGTTTCCCCTAAAATAAGACATTCCCTGAAAATAAGACCTAGTAAAATTTTGTTTAGGCTAAGAAATATAAGGCCTCCCCTGAAAATAAGACCTAGCGGCAGCCATTACAGCAGCTCCCCCCATGTCATACATTAGTATTAGGAAATCTTTTAGATGCTGCAGAAGGTTGTGACATGGGGAAGAATTCATGGAAGTAAATCACTGGTTGTTGTGCTGCAAATGTGATACCAGCAGCTACAGGATAAGAAGGGTCATTTATGGAAAGTGCTTTTACTAAACATGAGAGATTGGGGCCAATAATCCTAATAGACATGGAGTCACAAGAAATACAGAATGAAATTCAGAGTTTGGAGAGTCATAAGGAGGTTAGAGAAGTAGATTTTTTGTTCAACGATAAATGTAAATTCTTGTTCATGGAAAAATAAGACATCCCCTGAAAATAAGACCTAGTGCATCTATAGGGGCAAAAATTAATATAAGACACTGTCTTATTTGGGGGGAAACAGGGTAATAATCTTTATCTATATAGCGCCATCAAATTCCACAGCGCTTATATACAAGTACCATTTAGTTGTCTTCTCTACTGTAGATATATATTCAGTAAACTATAGGTGCACATATCTCATGGGCTCTCCTGTTAGTAATTCTACATGTTGTCTTTTCAACCCTTGAAATATATTTGGTAAGATTTTGCTCTCTATCCTTGAGGTATATTTACTGAAGATATACATGTCCCAGCATCTCCATGTTTGTGTATATTGTAGAGCTAGTGTCCACTCTCGACAGATATCCAGTCTACAGTATGCCCCATTGACTCCTTGTACTCCGAATCTCTTTTGAGTGGTCTACTCTACACATCCCACGTCATCCCTGCTCTATGAGACTTGCCGATTCCATGTCACAGATAAATCATCCTCAATCTAACATCAAATCTTCCCTCCACCGCTGTGAAATTGGTCTTGTGAAACAGATCTTTAGGTTGCCTTACGCTTCTCATTTAGACCCTGGATCAACCATTCGATGCATTAAAGCAGCATCAATCTGTTCCAACAACAAATTCCTCTAACACATCAATTCTCTTTATAAGAGAATATCGGGAAGCAAAACAAAGTCTCTGTTCAATCCGGCTATTGAGAAATGGAGTCTTTCTGATCACAGCAGGAAGCAAAGCAACGGCGCATTCTAATTTATCAGCAGCAACATGAAGTCTAAACATAATAGATTCTGTAGGAACAACACGGGATCTAAACCAAGAAAGCTAATATTTCATGTTGGCGGTCCAGCCCGGCAAATATGGAGGAAAGGAAAGACCGGTTTCAAAAATGATAAATTGCCGTCTCCTATGATCACGCAATCATTGAAATGAATAAACACAGATGCCGGGCTTATATTTATGTCCATTAATTAATAAAATATTTCATGTAGTTATGAAGGTCGCTCGTCAATCCTTACTCTAAAATCACTTGTACAGATATGGAGCGGTTTTTGGAGACAATAGTAAGAAGAAGTAGGAAGAAGACTTCCTCTAAAATCTCCATTAAAAATGAATGTGTGATAACATCCTAAAACAATATGAGAAAGATCTATGAATTATTAGCTCTTGTGTTCAAATCTGACCAGGGCAACAACTGCTTGGAGGTTTTATTATCTCTATAAGAGATGAGAGAATCATTTACAATTTGATTTGCGGAAGCTAAGCCAATGTTTTATAAAAGATTTGATTTGTTTGCTAGTACCGATTGCGGGTGTTACCGGTAAGTGTTTGATGCAATATGCAGCAAAGGCTTACCAGCTATGGAGAGAGCTCAGCCTGTGAGCCCTCCCTATGCACCCGCACCTGACATGTGCAGTAGTATCAGGAAGGGGTTGAAGGGTTTAGCCACTCTTTTACATAAGTTTCTCATGTGCCTTTATTGCCTAGAGGGTAATCCCTGAATGTTCATCAAGTGACTCAGCAGTCTTACTACACAAACAAGCAGTACTGTGTGCAGACCCTCTGTGCTTCTTTCTTTACATCTCAGAGCTCTGCTGAATAGGAGGACCTACAACAGCACAGGATCACTCATCCTGGTCCCTCTCCCTGTCTCTGTCAGTGAGGTTGGACAGTGGAAAGAGAGACACAGAGGGTGATGCCAGTATGGACAACCTGGAGCAGTGAGAAAGATGACAGCTACGAGTGTATGTAGAGGGCAGCATGAAGAGAATAGGGAAAGGCTGAAGCAATCGAAGGAGACAAGGACACAGGATTTATTAAAAAGTCAACCCTTTTAATCACAGGTGGCCAAAGAATGTCATCCCCAATCATCTTAAAAACAAGGGTTCAAAAATACCCCTTTTTTATTGGTGGTATCCATATGTGACCACCTCTACATTCACATCTACTAGTCCTATAAAAGTCAATAAAGAGGTTTACACCCATGAGCACCACCAGTTCCCTTCACATCGGTCATTTGTGGACTCCAATTTTTGGAGAAAAGTAAATCTGCCATGTCACAGGGAATTGCTCCTTATGTGTGCATGTACTGAATGTAGGGATCACAGAGGCTGACTTCAATTTTAAAAACACTTCAAGTAGTTTTTTTTTAGAAAGGTAGAATTGGAATCACACTTTGGTGTTTTGCCAAGCAGACAATACAGTAAATATCAATCACCTTGGCATCACTAGTCATAGTCAGTAGCAGCTTAATAACTCGGCCATTATAATAGCGCTATATACTGCCAGGAAAGAAATCTCGTTAAATTGGATTAAGGAGGATCCTCCCTGTGTAAATATGGCTGTGATTCAGAAATGGGGGAAGAGGTGGAATCGGAGAAAATGCAACCTTAGTTCTGACACACTGTAACACTGCCATGAGATTATTTATGTGATTTATTGATCACATCATGTGATGGTCAGGGGCGGATTTAATAAATTATCAGTAAGTATATAACGTTATATACATGTTTACCGTCTATAGATTTTTCACTATCATTTATGAACAGTTATTGTAGTTACAAACAAAGGGAATGGAATTGTAAAAGGACAAACCTTAAAAAACAACCTTTTAGTTAATCAGGACTGTGTGAAAAGACTAAGAGCACTTCAGGATGAAGCACCGCCCCAGAGCACTGAATTTTTTTTTTAACCACAATCATGCTGGCAGATTTGCAATACTGTAAGTAAATTTTTAAAAAAAGGCAATAGGGTCATATGACAACGCACGTCATCCACAGTACACAGTACTCTGCCGTCTACTTCTCTCATGAGGTCAGCAGCTACTGGGATATGGCCTCTGACACCCCCTTGGGATAAGAGGACTGCCTGAGAGGGAGTATAGTCAGGTTAATATAGTATATAATACAGGCAGTCCCCGGGTTACATACAAGATAGGGTCTGTAGGTTTGTTCTTAAGTTGAGTTTGTATGTGAGTCGGAACTGTATATTTTATCATTGTAACCCAGCCAGAACTTTTTTGGTCTCTGTGACAATTGGATTTTAAAAATGTTGGGTTGTCATAAGAACCAGGATTAACACTAAAGCTTCATTACAGACACCTGTGATAACTGTTACAGCTGATTATTGTAGCCTAGGACTAAAGTACAATAAATTACCAATATCCAGAGGTCCGTTTGTAACTAGGGGTCGTATGTAAGTCGAGTGTTCTTAAGTAGGGGACCGCCTGTATATATGGAGTATAGTGTAGTATATTTGTAGACTGTCGAATAAGGCCACCATGTTGGTGTGTGGAGTCTTCTAGCCATGGATGCTCCACTAGGAGGATCCTGGGAAAATATGCAAAGTTTTCCAGGATGGGATACTACCTTGAGTATATGCATCTGTGTGTATAAGTGTATAAATGTATGGATATGTGATTTATATATACTGTATGTGTCTGTATATTTATGTGTATATGTGATGTATATTTGCTGTATATGTGTTTGTGTATCTGTGATGTAAGTGCTGTATATATTTGATTTGTATATACTGTATGTCTGTATATGGTGTTTGTATGTATATATGTTGTATATGATATTGTATGTATATGTGTATTTGCTCTACGTGTGTATATACTCTATATGTGTCTACATATGTGACGTGTGTATGCTGTATGTCTGTGTATATGCTGTATAGGTGTATATGGTACTGTATGGTGTGACTATTCTGTATGTACGTTTGTACGTAGTATAAGTGTGTATATGGTGTATGGTGTGTATATAATGTATGTGTGTGATTGCTTCTCATATGTGTCAGTGTACAAATATGTATATTTCTTTAAGGGGTAAGAGGGCCCCATTAAGAAGTTTGCTATGTCTCTCCTAGCTAAGCCCCTGCAGCTCATTATAGGGGATTGTTAACCAAAATAAGGCTCATAAGTTATTTTTTGGCACATAATTGACTTTGTAAACTTTGTAAACTATTTACTAACCTTCCTATACAACTGCTGCCTCGATATGGACTACATACAGTGTAACTGTAAGAAAGCTCTTTACATTACCTTAGATCAATGCTGAACCCATTACTTTGTGAGGTTCTCCATTTAGTAATGAAACACTGTGGATAACTTAAATTAACCATAAATGTGAAGCAGGGATAGCAGTTCTTTGCTTGTACCCAACCCATCACCTCAAAAACGACATCATAAAACAACTTTATAGTCCGGCCTTCTTCAACCTCTGTTTGGCTTCAAGATTCACAGATGGACCTTCAAACCAATGTGCCAACTACCAGATGCATCATCCAGCTCTTCTGAACAATTCTACAGCCCAACATTTTCGCATTTGCAGCACCAACCCTTCTAGGATCAACCACAAAACAACCCATAATGGCTACTGAAATCTGCCAATCCGGGCAAGCTCTATCCACATTTCGAGACCTTTGGTAGGGAAATCCCTTGCAAAACGGGATTTTTAGGTGGCATGTCATTACTGAAAGAATTCATAGTGACTTTTAGCAAAACAGAGATATTAAAACAGAAAAAAATATTTCATCCAAAAATTTAATCCAAAAGGAAGTGGGTTAAGCGCTATGTGTGGCAGGTCTCCAGATCAAATGCAGGAGAATTTACAATAAAATTTAATTATTAACACATATATGCATAAGATATGCTATACCCTGCAAGAACAGATGATACTTCACACTGAATTACCCTTTGTTGTACGGCTCCGGTTCTACTTGAGTAGTCAGTTTTGGCTGAGAGCCATTGAGTGTCCTCTATTGAGATTTTTGAGCAGGAAGCTGCTGTGCCACAGTGTCTTCAACTACGATTTCTACAATCTCCTCCATCTGTAGTTGTGATTATCAAACATCATTAAAGGGGTATTCCCACAAAGACAAGATTCCTAAATATTCCCAGGATAACAAAGTTACACATTCTCTAATTCACTGTTTCTAACAAAAATACAGCATTTCACAGATACAATTCCTCTATCAGTCCTGGTGTATACAATTTTGGTTGCCCCTGGATTTGACTGTAAAGCTTCTGACTATGGTCAGATTCTTCTCATGAATAGCTTCTCTTGTCTGCACACTGCAGTGCTCTCTGGCTCCTGCCCCTCCCCCCTGCATTACAAGACAAGCTCAGACACAGGCACTTCCAGCAGGCAACTAGCAGTGTGCAGGGACTCAATATACAAGCTATAAGCCAAAAAAGGTATTTGTAGCAGGGTAAGGAGCAGGGGCGTAACTATAGTGGTAGCAGGCATTGCAGCCGCTATGGGGCCCGCAGTGTCAGGGGGCCCCAGCATCTGACCTGACACTAAAGAATGAAGGATGTTCATGATTATATACATATTATGCTGCATGTTGTACAGTATGATATGTATATATGCTGCATGTGTGTATCTGTGATGTGTATATGCTGTATCTGTCTATGGTGTATGATGCGTATATATTGTATGTATGTATGTATATATGCTATACATCAGTGTATGGCACTTCATATATGTGTATGTGATGTGTATATGCTCTATATGTGTGTAAGAGTGTATAAAAGTGTGTGTGTATAAGTGAACTGTATGTATATAGGTATGTAAATGTGTGTATGTATATAGGAGTGTAACATCTATATTTTTAAGTGGGAAGGGGGCCCCATTAAGAAGTCTGCTATGGGGCCCTACTCTCCTAGTTATGCCCCTGGGAACGAGGAATAGCATAGTTGACTGTGTGTGTATTACGGCTTAGATATAATAATAATTATAATGATATTTATTTATATAGCGCCATCATCAAATTCGGTATGTAGAAAGCTGGAGTGTGTCATTCTGTTTAGATTAAGTGTTAAACAAAAAGTAAATAGTAAGTTTACAATGTGATATTCAATAAGTAGACATTTTTCCTGTGGGCATTCAGACATCAGATGTCCTTGGTGTTGGTCTACAAATAGAGATGAGCGAACATGCTCGTCCGAGCTTGATGCTCGTTCGAGCATTAGCGTACTCGAAACTGCTCGTTGCTCGGACGAATACTTCGCCCGCTCGAGAAAATGGCAGCTCCCGCCGTTTTGCTTTTTGGCGGCCAGAAACAGAGCCAATCACAAGCCAGGAGACTCTGCACTCCACCCAGCATGACGTGGTACCCTTACACTTCGATAGCAGTGGTTGGCTGGCCAGATCAGGTGACCCTGGGATAGACTAGCCGCTGCCCGCGCTGCTCGGATCATTCTGTGTCTGGATGCCGCTAGGGAGAGAGCTGCTGCTGGTCAGGGAAAGCGTTAGGGTGTTCTATTAGAATAGTGTTAGGCAGGAGTGATTCAACAAGAACCCAACAGCCCTTCTTAGGGCTACAATAACGTTATACTTTATTTTTTTTTGTTTGCTTGTGGCTGGGCTTGCTGGCACTAGTAGTGCAGCTAGTACCATATTGTGAGGAATTTGCAGGGGGACTTGCTACCGTTGTGTTTAGCTCTTAGTGACACACATATCCACCTCAAACACCGAAGTGGGACAATTTATTAGGGGTTTGATATCGGAGTGATTGATGATGCCACCAGCTGCCACTTGAAAACCCGCCGGCAACACGCTAGCGGCAGGGCAGGCAAGAACCTCCAAGGCGTACAGCGCCAGTTCGTGCACATGTCCACTTTGAAAACCCAGTAGTTGTAGGGAGCTGTGTGATCATTTAGGACGATGGTATGGTCAGCTACGTACTCCCTCACCATCTTCTGCAAGATCAGCCAGCTACCTCTGCCGAGACTGGGGACAGGTGACAGTGTCTGGGGGGTGACATAAAGCTGGCAAAAGCCTTGTAAAGCGTACCCTTGCCAGTGCGGACAAGCTGCTGCTCGCCACTCTCCTCGCTACTTGTCCCGCAGAACTACGCACTCTGCCGCTAGCGCTGTAAGAAGGGAAATAGTGTTTCAGTTGTGCACCAGGGCCTGCTGGTATTCATGCATTCATCACCCTCCTTTCTCTCCAGGGATGAGAGTGGAAAGATTTTGCTTGTACCGGGGTCCAGGAGAGTGAATACCCAGTAATCGGTGCGTGGAATAAATTCTTTGAACAGAGGTCAGGGATAGGCAGCCTAGCATGAAATCTGCCATATGCGCCAGAGTACCAAACGCGTAAGAATTCACTCCCCTACTGGCCTGACGTCCATTTCCTCCTCCTCCAACTCCTCCAATCACTTCTTGCCATACAGCTGAACAGGAGGACTCAACAATGTCCCTCTTCTGTCTCGCCACATTCCTCCTCTCGTCTCCTATCCTCTCCACCTCCACCGTACTCCGATATGCGCTGATGGAAGAAAACCAGACCTATGGGTGCCTTGGCACGAACAAGGGAATCTTCTTCCCCCGTCTCTTGTGACGAGCGCAAAGCTTCGACTTCATGCGATCAGAGAGTTTTTCAAACAGGCCAACCAGCGGGATGGTGAGGGCTGATGATGGCGGCCTCGCCACTGACCATGTGTTGACTCCTCGGAAGTTAACAGCACCTGACAGATATCAGACATCCCGTCAACCTCCTCCTTTAGAACTTGAGGAATGCTGACTGACTGACTACAGTTCTGGTGGAAGTGACATCTGGCAGTCTAACAATCGCTCTGCGCTGCTGGTAACTCTGTGATAACTGGTTAATGTTGCAATTTTCCCACCTCGGGGGCACGTCGCACAACAGTCGGTGAGCGGGCGTGTGGAGGCGCGCTGCGCTGCTGTGCTTCCGAGAGTGGCCAGATCGTGCTGGACTTCCTGAATAAATGCGAACAGATGCGGCGCCCTTCGTGCAAATCAGACAGATTGGGGTGATGGTAGGCTTGTTGAGGAAACGCTGAACTAATCAGATTTACACATGGCACCAGGCATGGAACATGTGTCGTCCTGCGAGTTGGCAGAGCGCCACCGTTTACGGCCCGTTGTCACACACAAACCATGCTGGCTTTAGGTTCAGCGGTTGCAAGCCACAGATCCGATCTGCCGGTGTGCCTTTTAGATCTATCGCCTAGCGTCTCAGAGTTGAGCACCACCTGCTGGTCGCTTACGCGGCACTGCGCTGTGGCCTAGAGCTAGCGGATCTGATGGCGCCATGCCCACGGATGGTCTTCGGAGGAGGAGGTGGAGGAGGGTGGGTGGATTGATGAAAGAGGAGCTAGTATGCCTGAAAGACTGGACCGAGGTGGCCACGCAATCCTCGGCGGCGGCCAGTATATGACCAGCCGCAGGGTCAGAACTCGGTCCCAGCCTCCCACAATTAACCCAATGTGCCGTTCAGGATATATAGGTGGCCCTGCCCGGCAGCACTCGTCCACGTGTAGGCGGTCAGGGACCTTGTCAGAACGGCCTTGGTCAGGCAACGGATGATGTTGTCTGACACTTGCGTGGTGCAGGCTGGGACGGCACTAGGGGAAAGTATGGCGGCTGGGGATTTCGTTCTACCTTGCTTTTTCTCGCTTCCAATACCGAGGGGCGGCCGCCGCCATGAGGTTGCGAAAGGCACGGTCTCTACTAGTTATAGGCAGCACTCTCCAGGCTAAGCAATCTGGAGAGTGACCTTAAGGGCTGGGCTGCGGGTGGGTGCATATATTAGCCGTTTCACTTCCAGAGACTGGGGTATGGAGAGCTGGAACGGGTGGTTGGATTCTGTGGAGGATCATGGGACGAGGCGACGATGGGGTTTTGACTGCCAGGGTCCTGGGCAGGGGGCTGACTATCAGTGACAAGGAGGAGGGAAGGAGCAGTGGTGTGCACGGGCCGGAGTGAACGGGCTTGGGCACTGAGTGGGGTGTTTACATTACATATGCCTGCGCTACTGTGGTAGTTAACTACGTGAGTGGTGGAAACCCCTGCTGATCCTGGTTTGCAAGGTTGCAGCACCAGCATTCCGTCGGTTCATCCGGTGTGTCCTTAAAGAACCTCCAGACTATTGAAAATCTAAGCCCTCGACGACGCCGCGAGGGCCCTCGCCCACGGGGAGCTTCACTACGTGACAACATTTTGGCGACTGAGCACTTCTCTGGGCTGGCCTGCCCTCTTCCGTCTGGCCCACCACTGGCCCTCTTCTCAAACTTGTTGGTCGAGGTACTCTCCTCACGCTTCAGAAGCATGTTTTCACCCGTGCCTTCAACCACGCTTGGTCTGTCACTCATCATCATCCTCCGATTCCCTCAGTCGCGCACCCCCCTCGGATTCCGTGCCCTGACAAACTTCACCACTGTCTGCAACAACCGTGTCTCCTCCATCGTTCGGACACCCTCTTTTTTTTTTTTTACAACACTTCTTCCCACTACGTCAAGAAGGTCATCAGTCACCCACAGACTGAGACTGGTGGAAAACCGGGCATCGGAAAATTGCTCAGATCAACCGGGACAAGTGGTTTGTGAATGTGTGGAAGGGTACCAGAAAAAAGTTCCTCAGATATGCCGGTTTTTCAAAGTCCAAATTTTCATGGGGAGGGGGCGGCTGGGGGGGAGGAGGTCTGAAGGTGCAGGAGATGGCTGCGAGTGCCGATTGCTCGGTGACATGAGGTGTGGACGCATGGAAGACGACTGGTGGACAAAGCGCTAAAGCCATTGTCGGTCAATCCCGACATCACATGTTCGTCACTTTTGTCGGCCTGCCCAACAGTGCTTATACCACAGTCCCAGTACACTTCAGACATGAACCTAGTGGAGTGTAGCCGTACACGCCTGTCGACTGACAGCGCTGACAGGCTGACGCTTATTAAGATGAATAAAGCCACCAGGTGAAGGAAGCTCAACCTGAATAATTTATCCACTCCTCCTCCTCCTCATTTTCCTCCTTCTCCTCCTCTTTGTACACTAAAGCAGAGGAATCTGGCTATTTTTTGACAGGGCCCACTGGCTCTAGCTATAGTACTTTATGCATTTCATTTTTCTGGAGGGCCACCTACCCGGTCCTCTGTTTTAAAAAATTTTTGGAAGTGCCACATACAGGCACTCAATCTATTCAATTTTTCTGGAGGGCCACCTACCTGCTCCTCTGGATTGAAAACTTTTTTGGACTGCCACATACAGGCACTCAATCTATTTCATTTTTCTGGAGGGCCACCTACCTGCTCCTCTGGTTTGAAAACTTTTTTGGACTGCCACATACAGGCACTCAATCTATTTCATTTTTCTGGAGGGCCACCCACCTGCTCCTCTGGTTTGAAAACTTTTTTGGACTGCCACATACAGGCACTCAATCTATTTCATTTTTCTGGAGGGCTACCTACCTGCTCCTCTGGTTTGAAAACTTTTTTGGACTGCCACCTACAGGCACTCAATCTATTTCATTTTTCTGGAGGGCCACCTACCTGCTCCTCTGGTTTGAAAACTTTTTTGGACTGCCACATACAGGCACTATCCAAATTAAATTGTCTCCATAGCAGCCTCCACACGTTGTCTCCATTGCTACCTCCAAAAGTCGTCCATATAGCTGCCTCCATACATCGTCCCCTTATCAAACGAGGTGTGTCAGGCAGAAATTTGGGTTGTTTTCATGGATTCCACATCAAAGTTGTTAACTTTGTCGCCACCCTGCTGTGTTATCCACAAAATATACTGGCAAACTTTTACCATTTAGGGATATTATTTCAGCGCTTCTTGCGCATCTGTTTACTTTCCCCTCACCCGCAATATCCCAAACTTATAAGAACGCTACTACACTTAACTTGGTGCACCCTGGGACCGAGTCTGACCCTGGGGCTGGTCATATACTGCCGACGCAGAGGATTGCGGGGCCTACCTCGGTCCAGGTCTCAAAGGCCTACTATACCTCCTCCTCCTCCCACCCCTCCTCCACCTCCTCCTCCTCCGAATTACCATCCGTGGCCATGGCGCCATCAGTCGGTAGCTCTAGGCACAGCAGCAGTGCCGTCGCTAAGCGACAGCAGGCGGTGCTCAAACTGCTGAGCCTAGGCGATAAAAGGCACACCGCCCAAGAGCTGTTACAGGGCATTCCACATCAAACTTGTTAACTTTGTCGCCACCCTGCTGTGTAATCCACAAAATATACTGGCAAACTTTTATCATTTACCGATATTATTTCAGCGCTTCTTGCGCATCTGTTTACATTCCCCTCACTCGCCATATCCCAAACTTATAAGAACGCTACTACACTTGATCTTATACAAAAGGTTCTTAGAAGTGCTGTTTGGGGAGTAGCCTAGAGACAGGGGCTTGGATTGGCGAAAGCTCGCCTGGAAGCGGAGCGCCAGCTCCATCCCAAGATCCAACTAACATAGTTTTAAGTGCAGCACCTTTAATCTACTACTAGTTCACTGCCTCCATAATAATAATAATAATCTTTATTTATATAGCGCCATCATATTCCGTAGCGCTTTACAAATCATAGGAAACAAATACAAATGTAATGTAACAGAGCACAACATTTGTATGGAACAACAGGAGTGAGGTCCCTGCTCGCCAGAGCTTACGGTTTATGAAGATGATGGGGTAACACGAGGTAAAAGAATTTTTAATGGTCAAGCCATTCTTCTTAGGGAATAGAACAAAATATAATAAATGGAATTGCTGTCGCTTGAACCACTCAGCCGTCACCAGGTCCAGGGTGAATGGGACTGCAGAGAAGTCTGGTGCCTGTTGGTTGCTGGATAACAGATGGGAGGACGACACAGGACGGGTTAGTAGAAGAGTTAAAACTTCATGCAGTTCATGAGTGTTATAGGCTTGCCTAAAGAAATGGGTTTTAAGAGCACGTTTGAAACTTTGGAGGTTAGGTATTAGTCTGATAGTCCGGGGCAGAGCATTCCATAGAATTGGTGCAGCTCTAGAGAAGTCTTGGAGACGCGAGTGGGAGGTCCGCACTAGGGTAGAGGTTGATCTAAGATCACTGGCGGATTAAGAGCACGGTGTGGGCGATAGACTGAGATAAGAGAGAGAGGTAGGGGGGTGCAGCATTATACAGAGCTTTATGATGAGGGTATTATTTAAACTGTATTGAAAGGAGACTGGCAGCCAGTGCAGCGACTGGCATGAACTGTAGGCATACTGGTCCTCCTATCAAATGAGCTGTGTCAGGCAGAATTTTGGGTTGTTTTCATGGCTTCCACAACAAACTTGTTAACTTTTGTCGCCACCCTGTTTGTAATCCACAAATATACTGGCAAACTTTTATCATTTACCAATATTATTTCAGCGCTTCTTGCGCATCTGTTTACATTCCCCTCACCCGCCATATCCTAAACTTATAAGAACGCTACTACACTTGATCTTATACAAAGGTTCTTAGAAGTGCTGTTTGGGAGTAGCCTAGAGACAGGGGCTTGGATTGGCGAAAGCTCGCCTGCAGCGGAGCGCCAGCTCCATGCCAAGATCCAACTAACATAGTTTTAACTGCAGCACCTTTAATCACTACTAGTTCACTGCCTCCATACATGGTCCCCTTATCAACGAGCTGTGTCAGGCAGATTTGGGTTGTTTTCATGGCTTCCATGTTAACTTTGTCGCCACCCCTCTGTGTAATCCACAAAATATACTGGCAAACTTTTATCATGTACCGATATTATTTGAGCGCTTCTTGCTCACCTCCTTTGGTTCTCCTCTGCCACCCATTGGTTTGAAGCCTGAGTCCATTTAGGGGTATGTCGCCATGACACCTCTACTTCCGCTGCTGTGCCGCTGCCTCTGCATGCCGTCCCTATGGTGTCAGGGTCAATTATTGGATGTTTTAGATGCTATCTAGCTTCATTCTGTCTCTCTGTTATGGCCATGCTGTTGCCCATAATTTTGGCATAATGGTGCGATTAAGCAGCCTCAGAGGCATCCATGCATGCTGCCCTGCTGTTTCCTGTCCATTTCCGTGGTGTTTCCATCCTTTTCTGAGGTTCCCAGGTGTTTGGCCAAGCTTCCCTGTGCAGAGCCTTGGTCCCCTTGAAAAATGCTCGAGTCTCCCATTGACTTCAATGGGGCTCGTTATTCGAGACGAGCACTCGAGCATCGGGAAAAGTTCGTCTCGAATAACGAGTACCCGAGCATTTTAGTGCTCGCTCATCTCTATCTACAAAGTACTGCAGATATTGTGACAACTTGGATTTGTTAGTTATGAAGATAGAGCTAATGAATCCTGTAAAATCAGTGGGAGGCCTCCGGTTCTGCATTCCGTGAGGAGACCCAACCAGGTCAAGTCACCACCACTAGAGCCCAGATCAGACTGCTGGACTAGTGAATGACCAAAAAAGTCACATCTCCTCACCTACTGGCGTGAATCAAGGAAGACGCTGATACAGATCTGACAGTATGTTAAATAGCTGTCCTTTAGCCATAAATAGACTATTTTGTTGTATATCCTCCACGTCTTCTTACAGCGACTTCTTCCCATATGTGTAAGCAGAGCAGTCTATGTCTTATGTGAATGCACCTCTGGTTCCGGTAAAAGATTATTACACAGTATTATTGATTCGGAGGTGCTATACACCATTTATGTATTATAAACGAATCTATTAAAATCAGTGAGCAATGTAGAAAAACAACGCATGTAACTAGGCAACTATGGAGAAAGTTATTATATAGAATTAAAAGGTGAAAAAGGTGATCTCTACAAACTTTCAAGGAGAGATTGGTGGGTGTCAATCACTTGGTCAAGACATTCTGCTATTTTGCACTTCTTAAAATGTGACCTTTTTAAATATATATTTATTTTATTTATTTAATTTTTCTTTTTCTCTGTTGGCCCCATCGGACATGGGCGGAGGGGAGGGGGAGTTTTAGGAACTGATATTTGGAAATAGGGCTGTGTTAATAACTATGTTATGTATATGAAAATTGGAAATAAGCTGGTTTAATTAAAAAAGTGACCTTTCTCTGTGTTGTAGTCTTGCATATAAATGGAAAGTTCATTCATAGACCCTGTTGTTAAGACATAGGTGGGAGAGTGGGAAATGGAAGGGGACCTTAGGGTGCTGGAGGAGGAAAACCATGGGGGACATGGGGCTGTGGTAAGATTCCAGAGTGTGGACAGGGACACTTTATGATCACTCTGTGCTAAGAGATGCTGTGTGCTGATAATGTGCTTAGATTATCAGGGTCGAGTTATATATACACTTCATTTGAGTGGTGTCTGATAATATGTAGTTAGAGTTTTCTCTTCATATGCCTCATTAAGGGTATTCCCACAAAGACAGATTCTGAAATGAAAATTTTCCGGGCTGCAATGAGCACACAGGCCCGGGGACAGGAACACCCCATGCCGACCCACCCTCTGCCCCTCTTCACGTCCCTCCACGTTATCCTGCTAGCATCAGTTTCTATGCCGTGATAAATACCCCCAGTGTCTACATAATGTTGCATATAAACCAGTCAATACACGTTGCCCAGATGATACAAAATAATGTCCAAATAATGAGACACAGTAAATAAATAAGACACTAATGCTTATATAAACATACATTGACACACTCGGCCCAGATTTATCAAGGTAGTGCAAACTGTACTAAGTGCAGTTTGCCGCACAAATGTGCAGGGGGCGCCAGATTACTGAATACTGGTGCACTTCTTCAATATCTGGAGCCCCTGCACTGCTCGGGAGTGTGCACCATCTTTTTTTAGGTCTCCTTTAAGATACAGAGTGCAACACAATTCTATTGAGTCGCTGCATTAAATGCGTCACAAAACTAAGCACTAACAGCGCCTTTAGGTGGATATTTTTTCTGTCTCATTGGACACAGTGCAGCCGTGACACAAAACTGGCGCAGACACTTCCTAAATACATGCACAAGCTCCAAAGACGTTTCTATTCCGTGTAAAGTCAGACAGAAACTGGCGCAGCCTAATAGTTAGATCTGGCCAATTGTGTTATATAAAGCTCTAAAAAAATATACACATCGTTCTAAATAAAAGAGGAACATCAAAAAATAAGCAGCGGCGCTAAACCTCTGAGTATTACACCTTTCTCTGTGTCGTCAGCTATCATGTAGGACATTTCTCAATGCAGAGATATAATAGGGCAGTGTGACAAGACAGGGTATAGCCAGGAGACCCGGACACTAACTAAACCTGTATTTACATCCAATACTTCAATCACGATTGTTACTTTCGGTGGTTGCAGATAATGGGAGAGATTTATCAGAAGTGTCCGAGAGCAGTACTATTCTAGTTGCCCATTGCAACCAATCAGAACCAGCTTTCATTTTCCCACAGCTGTTTGTAAAATTAAAGCTGAGCTCTGATTGGTGAGCCCACAATCACTCCCCTTTGCAAGCGTGGATTAGGTAACATCAGATCACACTGGCTACCGCATGTTTTTTTTCATGTAGGCTATGTTAGCCTTTATATATTGGTATTGGAGATATTTTTGTCTGTGAGCCAGTTGATTGATCTTTAAGCCGCCTTTTATCCATGATCTGCTTGTATATGTTCATATAAGGAGGTGTTGTGGTGGGGGAACATGACTGGTTATCATATACCAGTCCCCCATTGTAGCACGTTTTCACACGTGCAATTTTAAATGTTTTATTGGTGTTTTTCTGTGTTTCTTGAATAAATCTAAGATTAATTCTTGTAATACGTATGGACCTTTTTGCTCTTTTTGCACACACTTGTTTTTCTTGGTATTGTTTTGAATCATTCAAGGTGTGGGCCTTTCTGATAATGACCTTATGTGGTTAAGCCTAATCTTACTTGGCACCTTTTCACTCAGGACACAATTGAGAATAAATCACCACCTCATACAGCTCTAGCACCAGACCCGCTGCCACCATTTATACCGGGACCAATAAGTATCCCACTCTACATCCACTCTGTTTCTCTCAGGCAGTCACTTGTCACACCACTAGACATGCACACTCAGCACTCTAGCAGTCGCACAGCTAACCACACTTCACAAGGTGAGTTCGCAGAGCATACAGGGACCAAAATTTTCCTTTCTTAAGGAATCAAGCTTGAAGTGGTACTGCAACACCACCACCATGCTGAGAGGAGTATCCCCGATTAATGGGAGCCTTCCAGTGATGATAAGGGCATAAACCACCCAGAGGTTTGATGGACCGGTGATCTAATGTTCCAGATTGACCTTCAGTTTTCCCTCCCTGCACAGTTTGATCATTAGTTTTATATTCAGTGCCCGCAAAAAAAACCCAAAGTTTGTATACTCGGGTCAGAGCTCCTGACACCTGCACAGTGATTTCAATAAGACTGTCGTAGTATTGTCCTTTTCACAGCGTCACATGTGTCATAGGTACGGGGCCTGCAATATAAAGCTTGGGTGTAATATTTCCACTTCAATCAATACGCAACGCGTGGAAACACCAGAGATGAGTCCAATGTGCCGTATCAGATCATCTCTAGGAAGTATAAAGGTTTATTTGTTTTTTATAACAGCCGCAAGAGAACTAGGACGATTCGGGACACTAAACACTGGCCCAGAAGGACCTCTAGTTGGTTTTGGTGTCCTATATCACCTTGACTTATTAGCGGGACACAACACCTTGCACCTCTGCTAATCAGCAGCTTGAACCTGACTCCTGTTATCGCAACTCTTGATCTATGGGTAGTAAACTGCGGAACCATAATCTTAGCGTGCACCGCCATTTACTATAGGATCATTGCTCCCGATGATGTCATGGGATGCAAAGATCCTCAGGAAATGAAGCTGGACGTGTCGCCAGCATTAAAAGGCTAACACTCGATTGGTGCAAACACCGATTGCCTGTTGGGATGAGTGTTTGCGTTTGGTATCCAAATCCGAACCAAATTCGGCCAATCAGAACGCTTGCTCATCCCTATTCATTGGTCATTACATCAGGTGGATCCTGTGCACAGTCTTTAAGTAGCTTAGCCCATCATGACATTATATACACTGGTGTGTTTTATAGGAACATTTTCTGGACAACCTCGGGAAAAAATAAAAATTTTAAAAATCCCATTTAAACCCTTTAATTCCATTCACCTACAGCAGATGTGTCCTAAGTACAGAACATCATCACCTGGTAACCAATATCTAAAGGGTATTCCAGGAAAGCATAATTCATATACAAATGGGCACTCAAAATATAAGCTAATGTAATTAGTTGTTATTTAAAATTTTGCTCCCTTAGCAGAAAATTGAATTAGCAGAAGAATTAAAATGCTACTGGCCCTTTAATCAGTCCGTTAATTTCCTCCGCCGGTCGTTGTGGATCAGACACAGGACAGAAGATGGCCTCTGGTCACATGTCCACATCACATGTCCTGAACTGACTGGCAGGTCATGTGATCACCACTATGTTTGGCTGTAGTCGGTTGGTTGCAGTGCATTCTGTATGGCCGGTTGTGGTAATGGCAGTTACACATCATTACTATGGTAACAGAGCAGAAAACCTGTTACTCATCACAGGGAGCGGAGCATAAGTGGTAGGAGGAGTTACTGAGAACTAAAGGATCATGGAACTTGTAGTTTCCATGTGCGGCCATCTTGGTGATAACTCCACCGACTTTAGAAAGGCCATAAATTTTGTAAATAAAATCAAACTATTAGGCTCCATTTTGTGACGAATGACATTGAGTATTGTTGTATTCATTTATTTATATCATCATGGGTTTTTGTGTCAACGTTCATATTCCCGGAATACCCCATTAAAGTAAGGCAAAGCAACTAGTTACGATAAGCGGTTTCTCTCAGGTAAGAAACCATGTGTGAAGCTAAGGAAATGGAAGAGAAAAACTACTTCCGTATCTTTCTAAACACTAGAGAAGGCAACCCTCAAACCCACAGAAGGAGTATATATTTCCATTAGCTACATTAGCAGACATACAATTATAACATGGGTAAATTCTATATTCTTTTCTTTTTTCCTTTTTGGTTTCTCTTTGCACTCTCCACCTCATTGTTGTAGGTAGTCACCCTCCAGCAGCTGGGCTCGTGTGTCGTGCCGCAGGCATCAGCTGTTATTTGCTGAGAGCTATAATGCATTGCAGGTTTTCCAAGAGCACTGAGTCACAGAAAACACAAGAGAGTCTGGCTCCCGTTAATCTGTGCGCCTTTCCAATGTCAAGAGCGGTTTGCTATTTGGCTCCTGACTTATAGGACTGGTTGCCAGGGGAAGGACCCGGCCAATCACCTTTACTATTGGAGATAAAGCCTGACATTATTAGCTGCATATAGCAGGGATACAAATGGTTGGCCATGGTGCCATGCAAAACAGATTGAGATTCATTGGCCGTCAATAAGAATCTAACCCTTGTACTTGTATAAGGTGAAAGTCCTTTGTATATACTGGACATGACCTCACAATGGATTCGGTACAGACTTCAGCCAATATGGGTAGAAACTGGGACCTACATAATCACATCAGTGATTGTAGTCCGGATGGGCCGCATCATTATACTAATAAAACATTCACACTGCTGCTTTTAAACATTTTTAGTAACATGTGCCCTCTCATATTGCAGAAAAATCTACATAGTTGTAATCCTGTTTGTTCGATTTTCCAGCTATTCTATCCATATTCCTGAAGCCGACAGCAGGAGTAATAAGAACTGTGGGAATTCAAGTCTCCTTCTACGTACAACCACATTACACTGAAGAGGTTTATGTACTCTACAATGTCTGACTCACTAGACATGTGCTTTAAATGTTGTCCATTTTTCCTGTGATAGAGGATAACGTGCTGATCGGTGGTGGGACCCCCGCGAGTCATGAGAACAGGAGTCCGTTGTACCCCCGATTGAACATAGCTAGTTCTTGACAGACAGGCACTCATTAATCAAGCCCTGAAATAGTCACAATTCATGGAGCACAACCTGGAATTGGACTATTAGTCCCTTATGCCAACTCCACACCAAAGGGGCTTGGAGGAGTGGACAGACAGACAGCCACATATATGTGTAGCGATGGCCCTATTCATTTCAATGGCACACAGCCACCCTTACAATGACTGTATTGTGCACTGTACCTTCCCATTCTTTCTTGCGTTGTAAAAAGTATAGAGAATGTCCTAATTTCTCATGTATTTCTGACCCGTAAACTTCATAGAAGTCTAATGTGGAACGTAGAAATATTGATTTACATACAGGCTGCCATATGGTCATGCACCTATGTTCGCTGTATATATGTGTCAGTATCCAGAACCAGGGAGGTCCATTCTGTCAGCCACCAATAGTTAGCCATCTATCATCTACCGGCCCACCGTATTTTTATACACACAGTACGGATTGGTGACCTGTGAAAAACGTGCTGAATTTACACCCAAAAACTACAGCTGTATACAGAACCAGTAAAAAAACTACGGTCATGTGCACGAGTCCTTACCGATATTAAAATGCTTTGAGCATGCATGTATAAGAATGATAAGCTACCAACCAACACAGAGCACTCAGTTTTATTACGATTTTTAAAGGAAACCCTACCACATGAATGGTAGGTGTAAGCTTCAAACACGAGCACCAGCTCAGGGTGAGCTGGTGCCGGAGCATATTTCTATCCTCCTAAACCGCTTATCGCAGTTAAACACTTTGTATCTTTAATAGTTAAGCCAGTTTGCCGCACCACGGAACGTGCACAGTCGCACCATCCGCGCGACCGTGCGTACGGCTCTCTGCATTTCCTATTTAGGCGCTCGGTGCGTGGTCCCCGCGCTACCACTTGCGGCGAACCGGCTTAACATATAAAGATACTAAACTGTTTAACCGGCGATGCAGCGTTTTAGGATATAATGATATGCTCCGGCACCAGCTCACCCTGAGCTGGGCTCGGTTTTCTAAGCTTACACCCCATATCATGTGTAGGTTTCATTTAAGGATATTACTATAATTATTAATATATGTCAATTATTCATCAGTCCAAAATTTATTAGTTCAAGTTAAAGAATGGAAAAAATCCAAAAAACGTGCAATAAACCAGTGATAACATGAATGATAATCTGCCTGGGCTGCATATCTCTGCATGTGTTTTCTTGTCTTAGTGATTTCAATCACACAGTTTCTCTCTGCTTGGACAGTCTCCTCTGTATTTTGGGCAGCTCCTACTTTGGCACGTCAGTTTATTGCATTGTGCCTCCAAGCAAATTGGTTATGTTTTATCTCAGAGCCGGAGCCCTCGCCGTGCAGGACACTTAAGAAACAAATAGTTCTGTTAGAGAACTTTCAGTTTTTGGCTCCTTTATTGAATTCATTCTTTTTTTAGCTCAATCCTGGATTTGAATAAGTTACACTTTTTTGGAGATCCTATGGATGGTTAAACTGATGCCAAATGCATCGCTAATCTGGATCGGGTTCTTTTCATGATCTTTTTGGATGCCATCCAATTTATTCAGTCCTTTTTGCTAGCAACATAGAGACCTCACAGATGCCAGGTTAGCAGATGTGCTGAGAAGCCAAGCGCGTGGAGGGATGACAAAGTAAAACCTGGCATGAAAGTTATTTTTTCGGAATTTATCACTTTTGAGTTAATCCTCATGCTGGATATTGACAAGTTGATTGTGATTGTCCAACTGCTGGACCCTCCACCGATCACACAATCGCCTGTGATTCTGTAAGACGAGTTCCTCTGACTAAGGTGTAGAAGCAAGGACACCATATGCGTCCTGCTTCTTGTATTGGGCAGCGATATACCAACAACCTTTGCAATATGAGCTGCATATCACAAAGAAAAGGGGGACAGGAGACTGACAGCTGGTATTAGGCCTATGGCACGTTGCTATGCAATGCCCAGAGATGGCCTCTTCACACCTGCGTGTGCTGCCTTGCCGGCTGTGTCTACGGTATGCCGACAAGGCCGTGTGAATAGCCTATCTCTGGCACTTTCATACAACTGAATGGATTTGCAGAACACAGGCTCATCTTGCTGCTTCACCCAATAGGGAGAATGTAAGTCTCCTGACGTGGGTGTTCCACAGCAGTTGGAATGTCACCGATCACCTGAAAACTTTAACACCTCATACAACCAGTTGAAGGATTGTCCAAGATTATACAAAAATCTTGAGGTGCCGGAGGGGGGGGGGGGATGGTTGAGGTGAGCCGGATTTCATTGTACATAAAAATAACCCTCTACTCACCTGGCAATAATTTCCACACAGTCTCCACTGAGTGTATACACGCGATGGAAAAAACGTAGCTTGGCTGTTTTTTTTCCATTCTATATTTCCCAGGTATATAAGTAAGGTGACAAAAATGATGTCAGTGTATATATCAGGCTTTTTGGTGATTCGCTGAGTATGTACAAAGTAACACAAAGGATCTTTTTACTAAGGGTCCTGCGGTCGCACTTTCGGCAGCTTGTAGACATTTTTGGGGATTGCATGGCTGGGACAGCTATTTAGAAGGGTATTGGTGCGCATGTGATCGGATTTTGGCGCAACCCGACGACTTCATGTGACAGAATTGGGGGGGGGCCGTCGACAATCTGATGGATTCGGACTGAGCACGGGACTAACTTAAATTGTTTCGCAAGCATGAACTTACATCCACTGGAAGAAGTGTTGAATTCCGGTGGTCGTGATCGGGAGGCAAAGCATTCAGGAAATTGGGTGCACAATCTTATGAATTGAGGCACAGTCTGGCGTTGTGTGCTGCAGGGGGCACAGCGTGCATGTGTTGTGTGTGAAGTGTATGTACTGATCACATGAAATCGCAGCCAGTGATCATGCCAACTGCCACATTATTAGATACATACATGGTGTAAGATGCTGGCACAACATAAATGGGTAAAGGACCTTAGATACATCCCCTTGGTCACATGACATGCTGTAAAGAGGCATGGGACATGGGGAGGAGTAGATGGGAGGGCGGGAGCGAACAGCAGCATGGAGACATTTTATTGAAAAGGGAGGACAAGGTCACTGTAGCAAGATCTCAACCCAGCAGCTCCGCGTATTGCAATTTGCCTAAGGCGGGGTATTTATTTACTAGATGTGCACCGCAATGATTGAAAGTGTTCTTGGCAGGAAGTATTGGGCACCTTTTTCGATTTGTAGCTGCGTCATATTGACTGAAAACAAATTGTCTTGTGAAGCGTTGAGCTTTCTAGTGGCGCTTTGTATTTAATAAGTGCAACATTTCCGATACTCAGATCACAATTATTGCATATGAATTCCAATCCCAAATTACTCATGTAACATTTGAACAAGTTTTAAAAAGTCAAGAAACCTTGATTGTTTGATCTTATTTGTGGCTTAGTTTACATGTCACTGGATTCTTCGAAAGGCCACAAGGTAAAAAAAAAGGACTCCCAAAAAGCGTCTAGTTAATAATCGGCCCAAGACGGGGAGGAGAACGCTGTTACAAGTCATGTAATAACCAGGAACAGGATACTACTGATGGAGCTGCAGGAAGGATTCTGCAAACTTTGTTAAAAGCTTTAAGAATGTAAAAAATGTATAGCTAAGGAACAAAGGCAGGAAAAGGAATCCCATACTCACTCAAATGAATGTCACTACATTGGGGCTCAGTTACTGAGGGTCCCGCTGATTTCTGATGTGCGCCGCACTTAGAAGGGCTTTTGTCGCATGTGATCGGTAATTGGCGCATCGGCACCACAGGGGCACAGATCCGGGTCAGGCCGTCGGACGATCCGACGATTCTGACAACACGCGGGATTTAACAACCTCAAATTGGTGTCGCAAACCGACACCACTCACCGGGAAGAAGATGGTGTACTTCCAGACCTGAGCAGGGAAGCGTCCACATGCCGATCTCGGTGCACGATCCGGGTGAATAGCGCCGGACTTCATCCTTGTCAGACACGCACCCCTGGATCGCGAAGTGACCGGGCACGTATGCGCCCCATTATGTGCAGAGCAGGTAGTAGATTTGGCTGCTCTGCTCCTGCTTCCCTCCAATATCAGTCATAAAAAAAAAATTAAAACCAAAGCTGGAGTCACAAGGCCATGTGACCGAATCGAGGGAAAGCAGGGGGGTCGGCAGAATGGAGGGGTAAGAGCTTCCTCACCCCTCTCATTGAAAGGGTGCTCGACATGTACTCACCTCACTGACCAAGTCCCAAATTGTGCAGCCAGATCACAGCCCCCATTACGTCATGTGCAAGTGGCCTACCATAATAACTTTAAAGGGGTTGGCACTGTTATATGTGTGTATATGTGTGGGGCAGGATATTAAGGTAATTTAGGTCATAATAGTCCTGCTCTGCTTTCTTGATCGGTAAAGTGAAGCCTCCGTCTTTTACCTCATCAGTCAGAGATTCCTGCCCATAAAATGACCGCAGATGGAGGGTCATGGGATCTCCAAGTGTCCATGAATAGTAGACCGGTTTAGAGATCTCATGACCCTCCATTGCGGCCATTTTATGGGCAGAATCTCTGACTGATGAGGTAAAAGACAGGAGGCTTCACTGCCAACCCCTTTAATGGACTAATAGTAATTAGTGATGAGCGGATCCATTAAATTCAGGTTCACCGAGTTGGCCAAGCCAATTTTTAGATAGAATGCTATGTACAAATCATCCTCGTATAGAGCAGGCAAGGAGCAGATTGGGCAGTATATATATATATATATATATATATATATATATATATATATATATATAACACAGCACGTTATAAAGCAGAGAAGCTGTGCTGATAGGACGCTATGTACAATGGCATCCTCTTATAGAGCAGGGAGGAGCAGATTGGGCAGTATACAGGCGGTCCCCTACGTAAGGACACCCGTACTTACAGACAACCCATAGTTACAGACAGACCCCTCTGACCTCTGGTGAAGCTCTCTGACATGCTTACTTTAGTCCCAGACCTGCAATATCAGCTGTAAAGTGTCTGTAATGAAGCTTTATTGATAATCCTTGGTCCCATTACAGCAAAAAATGTTTAAGTCCAATTGTCCAATGGGGCCAAAATTTTTTTTGTCATTGATCTACAATTATAAAATATACAGTTTCACTTACATACAAATTCAACTTAAGAACAAACCTTCGGACCCCATCTTGTACGTAACCCGGGGACTGCCTGTATATATATATTATATACACGCAGCAGTTATAAGCGCAGGAGAAGCTGTGCTGATAGGACGCTATGTTCCAAGGCATCCTCTTATAGGCAAGGAGCAGATTGGGCATTGTGTATATTACAACCCAGCCCATCATAGAGCATAGAGACCTGATATTTTGTGGATATACAAATTCAGTATAACCAGTAATTATTGCTGTAGCCACAAGTTATTCATTATAAACCAGTAATCCCTTTAATTGTTACATTATAACACTGACATATGTCACAGCTCCGGGCACAGATTCAGTTCTTTTCCCCCTCAGGAGCTCACAATCGTCTCTTCCAACTCTCTAGCCTGGATCAATTTCATAATAATTCACATTTCCAATCAGCAAAAATTCTGAGTGTGGGAGAGAAGCAGAGGAAGCACGAGAAATCCTCCCCAAGCAGCCGGAGCACATACAGTCTCCATGCAGATGGTTCCCAATATGCAAAGAGCACAATTGTAACCATGTGAAATATGCGCATCTAATGAAATGAGCGACTTGGTAATTTTGCTTATGATTCAATTCTCAGCAATTATAAAATGAACTTGTTCCTATTATCTCATTATGATCGGTCATAAAAGAAATACATTATCAGATAATAACGGCGTTTTAATCTATGCATTCAAGAAGGACATGGCACTGAAGTCCCTTGGCACGGGTACAATTTAAAAAAAAAAAAAAAAAGCATAAAATGTAGGGAAACAGAAAGTTTTTTTGTCTTTGGGAATCTACGGCACGCGCCGGGTTTTACAACGCTGAATAGATCCCTCTGCATATAGGATGTGACAGGACCGATTCTTTACAGGAGCGAATCACTGCTGCGAATTTCAGTCTCCGTGATTAACCGCTTTTCTACTCTGTCAACAATTCTGCCAGCACGCACAAGTGGGAATATGTAATACAAACAACAATATTACTGTACCGAAATAGACCGCGTAAAGAAGCCGCTACTCTTTACTACCACATCCTACCCGGGGCCTGTCATGACCCTAATGCCCCATGTGGTGACTTACATAACGACTGATTCATGGTCGCTATTTAGGCTCCCATTATGTTATCTGGTATTTACATAATATTTAAAGGGGTTCTCCAGGACTAAAATATTGAGCGCCTATCCATTAGTATAAGATTGGTGGGATGCGTTGCCCCCCACTCTCACAGCTGCTTCAATAGGTCACAGCAAATATATAAGAGCTTCGTTATCTTCATTGATTACCATGAAAAGCATCCGGCAGTGTAAAGTGGCTAAGTTAGGTATTTCAGCCCTATTCATTTTATTAAGACTTGTTCCCAATAAACATGACATAGAGTAGCAGAAATGAGAGGCCGAAATAGAGCTGCTGCGTCAATAAGGGACTGCCCATTTGTGAACCTCCCACCATCTGTTAATATGACTTAGCCTCAGTTCACACCTGTTCGGATCTTAGATGGAAAGTCTCGACAGATTTTCAATTCCACTTTGACCCCTGGTGAAAAACTAGTGGGGCCAGACAATTGTAACTATACAGATTAATAATTTTAACACTATTCAGGCGGGAGTAAAGGACATCTGCCACTACTCAAGTCTCCTCCTACTTTACCCATTTAAAAGAAATAGTACACAGCCTGTTATTATACTATAATATACTCCTAGGCATAAAAGATAGAAAGCCTATCCTCTGAAATCATAAAGTTCAGCCAGCAACATCTAATGAGTCATCATTAGTAATGAGCAGACCAAAACCCTTCAGCCCAGAAGTTTAGGTTTAGAATTTGCTCACCTCCCCCCAACTCCATAAATGCTGCCACCATATTCCCAAGTATCATCATTCCCCATTCCCCAAATGAATTTAAAGGGTAACACTTGGTGGCCCATTTGCAGTGTAACCAGTGGGGTGTACGTAGGGTTTCAGTTACCCCAATGCCTTATATGTTGGGTTGGCCGACCTTAACGGGTCTCTCATCCCTTTTCATCATTCATCTTTACATGAGAAACAGTGAACTGGAACGAGTCTAGTACAGAGTCTCAACTGGTGGATGTGGCTTTACCTTCAGCTAGGTCCCTAGGTTGATCTGGCCCACCAAAGAAACAGCAGACAGGCTATGACACAGTTTCTGAGTTTCAGAAGTCTTTAAAGGACAATTCAATATGAAGGCTGCCTAGTCTTTATGATGAGTCGAGAATCATACTATTGTACCTTAGTATATTTTACAATCATATTTGGTTACTTGCATACAGTTGTATTCAAAAGTGCCATTCTCTATATATATTTGGCGTGTGAAATCCCATTGTAGCATACCTCCCAACTGTCTCAAACTTAAGTGGGACAGGACCATCTTTGATTTGGGCTTTCCACTGCTACTGTGAATTCGGGACCATTTCAGGTATGTTGATAAGAGGGATCCCACATCCCCAACTACATTATGACAATGAGCCACATTTAAATACAACCATATGCAAAGATAACAATAGAGATATGTGCAGTATACTAAGGTCACCTGGGCCCATCAGATATAATGATCTCGCCCAAATCATCTCAAGCCACATGTTTCACTGGAGGTATGTCCCAGGCCATCAACTCTATTGGTGTCCGCTGGAGTCGTAGACTAGACTACAATGATAATTCATAGAGACGTTGCATCTTTTGTACCTCTTTCACTGCTCCAAGTTGGGAGTTAGGCATTGTACTCTGGACGAACATATTCCACATTCTGGAATATCAGGAGATTGACCGACATCTACACTGACGGTGCAACCACAATTATCGTCTACCTTTATCTTTTTATTATCATGTTTTTAATTCTACAAAAAATGCAATTAGAAAGTTTTTTTTTATTACTAAGGATCTCTTCTTGCTACTGAATTGCTTTAATAGGTGTAAAACTTTGACGGGAAAAAAAAAACAAGCAATCTACCCCGACAGCTAACCTAAAGGCAGCTGAAGTCAGATGACTGTTAAGACTCGTTTTATCAGTTTTCGGAGCTGAAGGAAATATTATAGTGTGCAGTGTTTAAGGTGGCGGTCTAAATGTGTAAAGTACATCATCTTTTATGGTCGCAGTGACCGCATTATGGAAGATTCGGACGAAGAAATGAATGATATTTTACTGGAATCTCTCTGCATGTGAAAATGATAGAATGAAAAGAGCTTATAAGTAAGGTGAATGTATGGGATTAAGAGTAGAAAATACATCTGTAGTTAAAGGGGTATTTCCACGAAGACAAGAGTCTTAAATATAATCAAGATAACGAAATAATGCATTCTCTAATTCACTGTTATTTTAAAAAATGCAGCATTTCACAGATATAATCCAGTTTATCTCTATCAATCCTGCTGTAAACAATTTTGGTTGCCCCTGGATCCGACCTATAATCTTCTGACTTTCGGGTTGGGAGGACATATTGGGGCCATGGCCGTTGCTTGCCTAAAGAAATGGGTTTTAAGAGCACGTTTGAAACTTTGGAGGTTAGGTATTAGTCTGATAGTCCGGGGCAGAGCATTCCATAGAATTGGTGCAGCTCTAGAGAAGTCTTGGAGACACGAGTGGGAGGTCCGCACTAGGGTAGAGGTTAATCTAAGATCACTGGCGGATCTAAGAGCACGGGTTGGGCGATAGACTGAGATAAGAGAGGAGAGGTAGGGGGGTGCAGCATTATACAGAGCTTTATGGATGAGGGTTATTATTTTAAACTGTATTTGAAAGGAGACTGGCAGCCAGTGCAGCGACTGGCATGAACTGTAAGCATACATGGTCCCCTTATCAAACGAGTTGTGTCAGGCAGAATTTTGGGTTGTTTTCATGGATTCCACAACAAACTTGTTAACTTTGTCGCCACCCTGCTGTGTAATCCACAAAAAATACTGGCAAACTTTTATCATTTACCGATATTATTTCAGCGCTTCTTGCGCATCTGTTTACATTCCCCTCACCCGCCATATCCTAAACTTATAAGAACGCTACTACACTTGATCTTATACAAAAGGTTCTTATAAGTGCTGTTTGGGGAGTAGCCTAGAGACAGGGGCTTGGATTGGCGAAAGCTCGCCTGGCAGCGGAGCGCCAGCTCCATGCCAAGATCCAACTAACATAGTTTTAACTGCAGCACCTTTAATCTACTACTAGTTCACTGCCTCCAAACATGGTCCCCTTATCAAACGAGCTGTGTCAGGACGAAATTTGGGTTGTTTTCATGGCTTCCATGTTTACTTTGTCGCCACCCTGCTGTGTAATCCACAAAAATATACTGGCAAACTTTATCATGTACCGATATTATTTGAGCGCTTCTTGCTCACCTCTTGGTTCCTCTCTGCCACCCATTGTTTGAAGCCTGAGTCCATTTAGGGTATGTCGCCAGACACTCTCTAGCCTCCGCCTGCTGTGCCGCTGCCTCGCATGCCGTCCCCTATGGTGTCAGGTCAATTATTGGAGTGTTTTAGATGCTATCTAGCTTCATTCTGTCTCTCTGTTATGGCCATGCTGTTGCCCATAATTTTGGCTAATGGTGCGATTAAGCAGCCTCAGAGGCATCCATGCATGCTGCCCTGTGTTTCCTGTCCATTTCCGTGGTGTTTCCATCCTTTCTGAGGTTCCCAGGTGTTTGGCCAAGCTTTCGTGCAGAGCCTTGGTCCTTGAAAAATGCTCGAGTCTCCCATTGACTTCAATGGGGCTCGTTATTCGAGACGAGCACTCGAGCATCGGGAAAAGTTCGTCTCGAATAACGAGTACCCGAGCATTTTAGTGCTCGCTCATCTCTATCTACAAAGTACTGCAGATATTGTGACAAACTTGGATTTGTTAGTTATGAAGATAGAGCTAATGAATCCTGTATAAAATCAGTGGGAGGCCTCCGGTTCTGCATTCCGTGAGGAGACCCAACCAGGTCAAGTCAGCCAACCACTAGAGCCCAGATCAGACTGCTGGACTAGTGAATGACCAAAAAAGTCAACATCTCCTCAACCTACTGGCGTGAATCAAGGAAGACGCTGATACAGATCTGACAGTATGTTTAAATAGCTGTCCTTGTAGCCATAAATAAGACTATTTTGTTGTATATCCTCCACGTCTTCTTACAAGCGACTTCTCTTAACCATATTGTGTAAGCAGAGCAGTCTATGTCTTATGTGAATGCACCTCTGGTTCCGGTAAAGATTATTACACAGTATATATTGGATTCTGGAGGTGCTATACACCATTTATGTATTATTAAAACTGAATCTATTAAAATCAGTGAGCAATGTAAGAAAAACAACGCATGTAACTAGGCAACTATGGAGAAAAGTTATTATATAGAATTAAAAGGTGAAAAAGGTGATCTCTACAAACTTTCAGGAGAGATTGGTGGGTGTCAATCACTTGGTCAAGAACATTCTGCTATTTTGCACTTCTTAAAAATGTGACCTTTTTAAATATATATTTATTTTATTTATTAATTTTTCTTTTTCCTCTGTTTGGCCCCATCGGACATGGGCGGAGGGGAGGGGGAGTTTTAGGAACTTGATATTTGGAAATAGGGCTGTGTTAATAACTATGTTATGTATATGAAAAATTGGAAATAAAGCTGGTTTAATTAAAAAAAAAAGTGACCTTTCTCTGTGTTGTAGCTCTTGCAATATAAATGGAAAGTTCATTCATATGACCCTGTTGTTAAGACATAGGTGGGAGGAGTGGGAAATGGAAGGGGACCTTAGGGTGCTGGAGGAGAAAACCATGGGGGACATGGGGGCTGTGTAAGATTCCAGAGTGTGGACAGGGACACTTTATGATCACTCTGTGCTAAGAGATGCTGTGTGCTGATAATGTGCTTAGATTATCAGGGTCGAGGTTTATATACACTTTCATTTGAGTGGTGTCTGATAATATGTAGTAGAGTTCTCTTCATATGCCTCATTAAAGGGTATTCCCACAAAGACAAGATTCTGAAATGAAAATTTTCCGGCTGCAATGAGCACACAGGCCCGGGGACAGGAACACCCCATGCCGACCCACCCCTCTGCCCCCTCTTCACGTCCCTCCACGTTATCCTGCTAGCAATAAGTTTCTATGCCGTGATAAATACCCCCAGTGTCTACATAATGTTGCATATAAACCAGTCAATAACACTGTATGCCCAGATGATAACAAATAATGTCCAAATAATGAGACACAGTAAATAAATAAAGACACATAATGCTTATATAACAACATACATTGACACATCGGCCCAGATTTATCAAAGGTAGTGCAAACTGTACTAAGTGCAGTTTGCCGCACAAATGTGCAGGGGGCGCCAGATTACTGAATACTGGTGCACGGTCTTCAATTATCTGGAGCCCCCTGCACTGCTCCGGGAGTGTGCACCATCTTTTTTTAGGTTCTCCTTTAAGATACAGAGTGCAACACAATTCTATTGAGTCGCTGCATTAAATGCGTCACAAACTAAGCACTAACAGCGCCTTTAGGTGGATATTTTTTCTGTCTCATTGGACACAGTGCAGCCGTGACACAAAACTGGCGCAGACACTTCCTAAATACATGCACAAGCTCCAAAGACGTTCTATTCCGTGTAAAGTCAGACAGAAAACTGGCGCAGCCTGAATAGTAGATCTGGCCAATTGTGTTATATAAAGCTCTAAAAAAATATTACACATCGTTCTAAATAAAAGAGGAACATCCAAGGTTAAAAATAAGCAGCGGCGCTAAACCTCTGAGTATTACACCTTTCTCTGTGTCGTCAGCTATCATGTAGGACATTTCTCAACTGCAGAGATATTAATAGAGCAGTGTGACAAGAACAGGGTATAGCACAGGAGACGCCGGACACTAACTAAACCTGTATTTACATCCAATACTTCAATCACGATTGTTACTTTTCGGTGGTTGCAGATAATGGGAGAGATTTATCAGAAGTGTCCGAGAGCAGTACTATTCTAGTTGCCCATTGCAACCAATCAGAACTCAGCTTTCATTTTCCCACAGCTGTTTGTAAAATTAAAGCTGAGCTCTGATTGGTGAGCCCACAATCACTCCCCTTTGCAAGCGTGGATTAGGTAACATCAGATCACACTGGCTACCGCATGTTTTTTTCATGTAGGCTATTTTAGCCTTTATATATTGGATATGGAGATATTTTTGTCTTGTGAGCCAGTTGATTGATCTTTAAGCCGCTTTTTATCCATGATCTGCTTGTATATGTTCATATAAGGAGGTGTTGTGGGGGGGAACATGACTGGTTGCATCATAACCAGTCCCCCATTGTAGCACGTATTTTCACACGTGCAATTTTAAATGTTTTTATTGGTGTTTTTTCTGTGTTTCTTGAATAAATCTAAGATTAATTCTTTGTAAATACTGTATGGACCTTTTTGCTCTTTTTGCACACCACTCTGTTTTCTTGGTATTGTTTGAATCATTCAAGGTGTGGGTCCTTTCTGATAATGACCTTATGTGGTTAAGCCTAATCTTACTTGGCACCTTTCACTCAGGACACAAATTGAGAATAAATCACACCTCATACAGCTCTAGCACCAGACCCGCTGCCACCATTTATACCGGGACCAATAAGTATCCCACTCTACATCCACTCTTGCTTCTCAGGCAGTCACCTTGTCACACCACTAGACATGCACACTCAGCACTCTAGCAGTCGCACAGCTAACCACACTTCACAAGGCTATGAGTTCGCAGAGCATACAGGGACCAAAATTTTCCTTTCTTTAAGGAATCAAGCTTGAAGTGGTACTGCAGCACAAACCAATGCTGAGAGGAGTATCCCCGATTTAATGGGAGCCTTCCAGGATGATTAAGGGCACTAAACCACCCAGAGGTTTGTATGGACCGGTGATCTAATGTTCCAGATTGACCTTCAGTTTTCCCTCCCGTGCACAGTTTGATCATTAGTTTTATATTCAGTGCCCGCAAAAAAAACCCAAAGTTGTATACTCGGGTCAGAGCTCCTGACACCTGCACAGTGATTCAATAAGACTGTCGTAGTATTGTCCGTTTCACAGCGTCACATGTGTCATAGGTACGGGGCCTGCAATATAAAGCTTGGGTGTAATATTTCCACTTCAATCAATACGCAAGCGTGGAGAACACCAGAGATGAGTCCAATGTGCCGTATCAGACTCATCTCTAGGTAAGTATAAAGGTTTATTTGTTTTTTATAACAGCCGCAGAGAGAACTAGGACGATTCGGGACACTAAACCACTGGCCCAGAAGGACCTCTAGTTGGTTTTGTGTCCTATATCACCTTGACTTATTAGCGGGACACAACACCTTGCACCTCTGCTAATCAGCAGCTTGAACCTGACTCCTGTTATCGCAACTCTTGATCTATGGGTAGTAACTAGCGGAACCATAATCTTTGAGCGTGCACCGCCATTTACTATAGGATCATTGCTCCCTGATGATGTCATGGGATGCAAAGATCCTCAGGAAAATGAAGCTGGACGTGTCGCCAGCATTAAAAGGCTAACACTCATGATTGGTGCAAACACCGATTGCCTGTGGGGATGAGTGTTTGCGTTTGGTATCCAAATCCGAACCAAATTCGGCCAAATCAGAACTGCTTGCTCATCCCTATTCATTGGTCAATTACATCAGGTGGATCCTTTGCACAGTCTTTAAGTAGCTTAGCCCCATTCATGACATTATATACAGCTGTGTGTTTTATAGGAACATTTTCTGGACAACCTCGGGAAAAAATAAAAATTTTAAAAATCCCATTTAACCTCTTTAATTCCATTCACCTACAGCAGATGTGTCCTAAGTACAGAACATCATCACCTGGTAACCAATACTTAAAGGGGTATTCCAGGAAAAAGCATAATTCATATACAAATGGGCACTCAAAATATAAGCTAATGTGTAATTAGTTGTTATTTAAAATTTTGCTCCCCTTAGCAGAAAATTAGAATTAGCAGAAGAATTAAAATGCTACTGGCCCTTTAATCAGTCCGTTAATTTCCTCCGCGCGGTCCGTTGTGGATCAGACACAGGACAGAAGATGGCCTCTGGTCACATGTCCACATCACATGTCCTGAACCTGACTGGGCAGGTCATGTGATCACCACTATGTTTGGCTGTAGTCGGTTGGTTGCAGTGCATTCTGTATGGCCAGTGTTGTGGTAATGGCAGTTACACATCATTACTATGGTAACAGAGCAAGAAAACCTGTTACATCATCACAGGGAGCGGAGCATAAGTGGTAGGAGGAGTTACTGAGAACTAAAGGATCATGGAACTTGTAGTTTCCAGTGGCGGCCATCTTGGTGATAACTCCACCGACTTTAGAAAGGCCATAAATTTTGTAAATCATAAAATCAAACTATTTAAGCTCCATTTTGTGACGAATGACATTGAGTATTGTTGTATTCATTTATTTATATCATCATGGGTTTTTGTGTCAGACGTTCATATTCCCGGAATACCCCATTAAAGTAAGGCAAGCAAACTAGTTTACGATAAGCGGTGTTATCCTCAGGGTAAGAAACCATGTGTGAAGCTAAGGAAATAGGAAGAGAAAAACTACATTCAGTATCTTTCTAGAACACTAGAGAAGGCAAACCCCTCAAACCCACAGAAGGAGTATATATTTCCATTATGCTACATATAGCAGACATACAATTTATAACATGGGTAAATTCTATATTCTTTTCTTTTTTCTCTTTTTGGTTTCTCTTTGCACGTCTCCACCTCATGTTGTAGGTAGGTCACCCTCCAGCAGCTGGGCTCGTGTGTCGTGCCGCAGGCATCAGCTGTTATTTGCTGAGAGCTATAATGCAATTGCAGGTTTTCCAAGAAGCACTGAGTCACAGAAAACACAAAGAGAGTCATGGCTCCCGTTTAATCTGTGCGCCTTTCCAATGTCAAGAGCGGTTTGCTATTTGGCTCCTGACTTATAGGACTGGGTGCCAGGGGAAGGACCCCGGCCAATAACCTTTACTATTGGAGGATAAAGCCTGACATTATTAGCTGCATATAGCAGGGATACAAATGGTTGGCCATGTGCCATGCAAAACAGATTGAGATTCATTGGCCGTCAATAAGAATCTAACCCCTTGTACTTGTATAAGGTGAAAGTCCTTTGTAGATACTGGACATGACCTCACAATGGATGTCGGTACAGACTTCAGCCAATATGGGTAGAAACTGGGACCTACATAATCACACTAGTGATTGTAGTCCGGATGGGCCGAATCATTATACTAATAAAACATTCACACTGCTGCTTTTTAAACATTTTTAGTAACATGTGCCCTCTCATATTGCAGAAAAATCTACATAGTTGTAATTCCTGTTTGTTCAGATTTTCCAGCTATTCTATCCATATTTCCTGAAGCCGACAGCAGGGAGGAAGTAAAGAACTGTGGGAATTCAAGTCTCCTTCTACAGGTACAACCACATTACACTGAAGAGGTTTATGTACTCTACAATGTCTGACTCACTAGACATGTGCTTTAAAGAGGTTGTCCATTTTTCCTGTGAATAGAGGATAACGTGCTGATCGGTGGTGGGACCCCCGCGGATCATGAGAACAGGAGTCCGTTGTACCCCGATTGAACATAGCATAGTTCTGTACAGACAGGCACTCATAATCAAGCCCTGAAATAGTCACAATTCATGGAGCACAACCTGGAATTGTGACTATTTAGTCCCTTATGCCAACTCCACACCAAATGGGCTTGGAGGAGTGACAGACAGACAGCCACATATATGTGTAGCGTATGGCCCTATTCATTTCAATGGGCAACACAGCCACCCATTACAATGACTGTATTGTGCACTGTACCTTACCATTCTTGCGTTGTAAAAAAGTATAGAGAATGTCCTAATTTCTCATGTATTTCTGACCCGTAAACTTCATAGAAGTCTATGGGAACGTAGAAAATACGGGTTACATACAGGCTGCATATGGTCATGCACCTTATGCTGCCGTATATATGTGCAGTATCCAGAACCAGTGGGAGGTCCATTCCGTCAGCCAGCCAATAGTTAGCCATCTATTATCTACCGGCCCACCGTATTTTATACAGACACAGTACGGATATGGTGACCTGGTGAAAAACGTGCTGTATTTACACCCAAAATACAGCTGTATACAGAACCAGTAAAAAACCATACGGTCATGTGCACGAGTCCTTACCGATATTAAAATGCGTTGAGCATGCATGTAGTAAGGTAATGTACTAAAGCTACCAACCAACACAGAGCACTCAGTTTTACGATTTAAAGGAAACCTACCACATGATATGGTAGGTGTAAGCTTCAAAAACCGAGCACCAGCTCAGGGTGAGCTGGTGCCGGAGCATATTTTCTATCCTCCTAAACCGCTTTATCGCAGTTTAAACACTTTAGTATCTTTATATGTTAAGCCAGTTTGCCGCACCACGGAACGTGCACAGCGCACCATCCGCGCGACCGTGCGTACGGCTCTCTGGCATTTCCTATTTAGGCGCTTGGTGCGTGGTCCCGCGCGTACCACGTTGCGGCGAACCGGCTTAACATATAAAGATACTAAACTGTTTAAACGGCGATGCAGCGTTTTAGGAGGATAATGAAAATATGCTCCGGCACCAGCTCACCCTGAGCTGGTGCTCGGTTTTCTAAGCTTACACCTAACATGTGGTAGGTTTCCTTTAAGGATATTACTATAATTATTACATGATATGTCAATTATTCATCAAGTCCAAAATTTATTAGTTCAAGTTAAAGAATGGAAAAATCCAAAAAACGTGCAATAACCAGTGATAACATGAATGATAATCTGCCTGGGTCTGGCATATGCTCTGCGTGTGTTTTTTTTCTTAGTGATTATCAATCACACAGATTTCTCTCTGGCTTGGACAGTCTCCTCCTGTATCTTATGGGCAGCTCCTACTTTGGCACGTCAGTTTATTGCATTGTGCCTCAAGCAGAAAATTAGGTTATGTTTTATCTAGAGCCGGAGCCTCAGCGTGCCAGGAGCACTTAAGACAACAAACAGTATCTGTTCAGAGAACTTTCTATAGTTTTGGCTCCTTTTATTTGAACATTTCATTGCGTATTTCTTAGCTCAATCCTGGATTTGAATAAGTTACTACTTTTTTGGAGATCCTAATGGATAGGTTTAAACTGATGCCAAAATGCTTCGTCCATTCTGGATCGGTTCTTTTCATGGATCTTTTTATGGATGCCATTCAATTTAATTCATAGTCCTTTATTCTAGCAACATAGAGACCTCACAGATGCCATGGTTAGCAAATGTGCTGAGAAGCCAAGCGTTGTGAAAGGGATGACAGAAGTAAAAACCTGGCATAAAAGTTATTTTTCGGAATTATCACTTTTGAAGATAATCTCGATGCTGGATATTGACAAGTTGATTGGTGATTGTCCAACTGCTGGGACCCTCCACCAATCACACAACGCCCTGTGTTCTGGGAAACAGGAGTTCCATTCTGACTAATGGGTGAAGAGGCAGCAGGACAACCATAATGCATCCTGCTGCTCTTGTATGGGGGCACCCGAGATGACCCAGCACAACCCTGGTCTATGGCTGCATTCACGCTGACGCAAGGTGGACGCGCGCTGCCGTGTGCCGGCTGTGCTACGGTATGCCGGGCAACGGTAGTGTGAATGTAGCCTATCTCTGGCACTTTCATACAACTGAATAGAGTTGCAGAACACAGGCTCATCTTGCTGCTTCACCCAATAGGGAGAATGTAAGTCTCCTGAGCCGTGGGGTTCCCAGCAGTTGGAATGTCACCGATCAACCTGAAAACTTTAACACTCATACAACCAGTTGAAGGGATTGTCCAAGATTATACAAAAATCTTGAGGTGGCCGGAGGGTGGGGGATTGGGTGGAGGTGAGCCGGATTTTACATTGTACATAAAAATAAACCTCTACTCACCTGGCAATAATTTCCACACAGTCTCCACTGAGTGTATACATCGCTGGATGGAAAAAACGTAGCTTGCTGTGTTTTTCCATTCTATATTTCCCAAGGTATATAAGCAAGGTGACAAAACTGATGTCAGTGTATATATCAGGAGCTTTTTTGGTGATTCGCTGAGTATGTACAAAGAACACAAAGGATCTTATTTACTAAGGGTCCCGCGGATCGCACTTTCGGCAGCTTGTAGACATTTTTGGGGATTGCATGGCTGGGACAGCTATTTAGAAGGGGATTGTGTCGCACGTGATCGGATTTTGGCGCAATCCCGACGACTTTCATGTGACAGAAATTGGGGGGCGGGCCGTCAGACAATCTGATGGATTCGGACTGAGCACGGGATTTAACTTTAAAATTGTTTCGCAAGCATGAACTTAGATACACCGGGAAGAAGATGTTGAATTCCGGTGGTCCTGATCGGGGAGGCAACGCATTCAGGAAATTGGGTGCACAATCTTATTGAATTGAGGCACAGTCTGGCGTGTCTGTGGCTGCAGGGGGCACAGCGTGCATGTGTGTGTGGATTGTATGTATCTGATCACATGAAATCGCAGCAGTGATCATGCCAACTGCCACATTATTAGATACATACATGGTGTAGATGCTGCAAACATAAATGGGTAAAGGACCTTAGATGACATCCCCTTGGTCACATGACATGCTGTAAAGAGACATGGGACATGGGGAGGAGTAGATGGGAGGGCGGGAGCGAACAAGCAGAATGGAGACATTTTATTGAAAAGGGAGGACAAGTCACTGTAGCCAAGTCTCCACCCAGCAGCTCCGCGTATTGCAAATTTGCCTAAGGGGGGTATTTATTTACTAGATGTGCACCGCAATGCTGAAAGTGTTTCTTGGGCAGGAAGTATTGGGCACCTTTTCGATTTGTAGCTGCGTCATATTCGACTGAAAACAAATTTGTCTTGTGAAGCGTTGAGCTTTCTAGTGGCGCTTTGTATTTAATAAGTGCAACATTTCCGTTATCAGATCACAAATTATTGCATATGAATTCCAGATCCCAAATTATCTCATGTAACATTTGAACAAAGTTTTAAAAAGCCAAGAAAACCTTGATTGTTTGATCTTATTTTGTGGCTTAGTTTACAATGTGCACTGGAGTCTTCGAAAGGCGCACAAGGTAAAAAAAATGACTCCCAAAAAGCGTCTAGTAATAAATCGGCCCAATAGACTGCAGAGGAGAAAGCTGTTACAAGTCATGTAATAACCAGGAACAGGGATACTACTGATGGAGACTGCAGGAAGGATTTCTGCAAACTTTGTTAAAAGCTTTAAGAATGTAAAAAATGTATAGCTAAGGAACAAAGGCAGGAAAAAGGAATCCCATACATCACTCAAATGAAATGTCACTACATTGGGGCTCAGTTACTGAGGGTCCCGATGATTTCTGATGTGCGCCGCACTTAGAAGGGCTTTTTGTCGCATGTGATCGGTATTTGGCGCATCGGCACCACAGGGGCACAGATCAAGGGGCAGGCCGTCGGACGATCCGACGGATTTGGACAACACGCAGGATTTAACATCTCAAATTGTGTTGCAAGACAAGCACTCACATACACCGGGAAGAAGATGGTGAACTCCGGCGGACCTGAGTGGGGAAGCGTCACATGCAGGATCTCGGGTGCACGATCCGGGTGAATAGCGCCGGACTTCATCCTTGTCAGACAACGCACCCCGGGGATCGCGACAGGACCGGGCACGTAAATGCGCCCCATTATGTGCAGAGCAGGTAGTAGATATTGGCTGCTCTGCTCCTGCTTCCCTCCAAATATCAGTGCATAAAAAAAAAATTAAAACCAAAGCTGGAGTCACAAGGCAATGTGACCGATCGAGGGAAAGCACGGGGTCAGGTGCAGAAGGGAGGGGGAATGAGCTATCCTCCCCCCTCACCATTGAAAGGGGTGCTCGGACATGTACTCACCTCACTGCGACCAAGTCCCAAATTGTGCAGCCAGATCACAGCCCCCATTACAGTCATGTGCAAGTGGCCTACGATAATAACTTTAGGGGTTGGGCACTTTAATATGTGTGTATATGTGTGCGGCAGGATATTAGGTAATTTTAGGTCATAATAGTCCTGCTCTGCTTTCTTGATATGTAAAGTGAAGCCTCCTGTCTTTTACCTCATCAGTCAGAGATTCCTGCCCATAAAATGACCGCAGATGGAGGGTCATGGGATCTCCAAGTGTCCATGAATAGTAGCCGGTTAGAGATCTCATGACCCTCCATCTGCGGCCATTTTATGGGCAGGAATCTCTGACTGATGAGGTAAAAGACAGGAGGCTTCACTGCCAACCCCTGTAATGGACTAATAGTAATTAGTGATGAGTGGATCTATTAAAATTCAGGTTCAGCCGAGTTTGGCCAAACCCAAATTTTAGATAGAATGCTATGTACAATATCATCCTCTTATAGAGCAGGAGGAGCAGATTGGGCAGTATATATATATATATATATACACACAGCACGTTATAAAGCAGGAGAAGCTGTGCTGATAGGACGCTATGTACAATGGCATCCTCTTATAGAGCAGGAGGAGCAGATTGGGCAGTATACAGGCGGTCCCTACTTATGCCCGACTTACAGACAACCCATAGTTACAGACAGACCCCTCTGACCTCTGGTGAAGCTCTCTGAATGCTTTACTTTAGTCCCAGACTGCAATGATCAGCTGTAAAGTGTCTGTAATGAAGCTTTATTGATAATCCTTGGTCCCATTACAGCAAAAAATGTTTAAAGTCCAATTGTCAATGGGGCCAAAATTTTTTTTGTCCTGATCTACAATTATAAAATATACAGTTTCGACTTACATACAAATTCAACTTAAGAACAAACCTTCGGACCCCATCTTGTACGTAACCCGGGGACTGCCTGTATATATATATATATATACACGCAGCACGTTATAAAGCAGGAGAAGCTGTGCTGATAGGACGCTATGTCCAATGGCATCCTCTTATAGAGCAGGAGGAGCAGATTGGGCATTGTGGAAATCTACACCCAGCCCATCATAGAGCATAAGAACCTGATAGTTTTGTGGATACATAATTCAGCATAACCAGTAATTATTGCTGTAGCCACAAGTTATCAATATATAAACCAGTAAATCCCTTTAATGTTACATATAACACTGACATATGTCACAGCTCCGGGCACAGATTCAGTTCTTTTCCCCCTCAGGAGCTCACAATCGTCTCTTCCAATCTCTAGCCTGGATCAATTTCATAATAATTCACATTTCCAATCAGCAAAAATTCTGAGTGTGGGAGAGAAGCAGAGGAAGCAGAGAAATCCTCCCCAAGCAGCCGGAGCACATACAGTCTCCATGCAGATGGTTCCCAATATGCAAAGAGCACAATTGTAACCATGTGAAATATGCGCAGTCTAATGAAATGAGCGACTCTGGTAATTTTGCTTATGATTCAATTCTCAGCAAATTATAAAATGAACTTGTTCCTATTATCTCATTATGAGCGGTCATAAAAGAAATACATTCATCAGATAAATAATGGCGTTTAATCTATGCATCAGATAAGGACATTGCACTGAAGAGTCCCTTGGCACGGGTACAATTTAAAAAAAAAAAAAAGCGTAAAATGTAGGGAAACAGAAGAACAGAAAGAAAAAACTAAAATCTTTGGGAATCTGTGGCACGCGCTGGGGTTTGACAACGCTGAATAGATCCCTCTGCATATAGGATGTGACAGGCCGATTCTTTACAGGAGCGAATCACTTGCTGCGAATTTGCAGTCTCCGTGATTACCTGCTCTTTTTACTCTGTCAACATATTCTGCAGCACAGCACAAGTGGGAATATTGTATACAAACAACAATATTACTGTACCGAAATAGACCGCGCTAAAAAAGCCGCTACTCATTACTACCACATCCTACCCCAAGGCCTGTCATGACCCTAATGCCCCATGGGGTGACTTACATAACATACTGATTCATTAGTCGCTATTTAGGTTCATATTATGTTATCTGGTATTTACATAATATTTAAAGGGATTCTCCAGGACTAAAATATTGAGCACCTATCCATTAGTATAAGATTGGTGGGGTGCGTTGCCCCCCACTCTCACAGCTGCTTCAATAGGTCACAGCAACTATACATGAGTTTCGTTATCTGATTACCATGAAAAGCATCCGGCAATGTAAAGTGGCTAAGTTAGGTATTGCAGCTTTATTAATTTGATTAAGACTTGTTCTGAATGAACATGACTTACAGTAGCAGAAATGAGATGCCGAAATAGAGCTGCCGGTACAATAAGGGAATGCCCATTTGTGAACCTCCACTAATCTGTTAATGATGACTTAGGCTCAGTTCACACCTGTGTCGGATACTTAGAAGGAAAAGTCTCTGACAGACTTCAATTCCACTTTGACCCCTGGGTGGAAAAACTAGTGGGGGCCAAATATGTAACTATACAGATATAATAATTTTAACACTATTCAGCAGGATGGAAGTAAAGGACTGCACTAACTCAAGTCTCCTCCTACTTTACCCATTTTAAAAGAAATAGTACACAGCCTGTTATTATACTATAATATACTCCTAGGCATAAAAGATAGAAAGCCTATCCTCTGAAATCATAAAGTTCAGCCAGCACACATCTAATGAGTCATCATTAGTAATGAGCAGACCAAAACCCTTCAGCCAGAAGTTTAGGTTTAGCATTTGGCTCACCTCCCCCCCAACTCCATAAATGCTGCCACCATATTCCCAAGTATCATCATTCCCTCATTCCCCAAATGATTTAAAGGGTAACACTTGGTGGCCCCATTTGCAGTTGTAACCAGTGGGGGTGTACGTAGGGTTTCAGTACCCCAACTGCCTTATTATGTTTGGGTTTGGCCGACCTTAACGGGTCTTCTCATCCCTTTTCATCATTCATCTTTACATGGAGAAACAGTGAACTGGAAACGAGTCTAGTACAGAGCTCAACTGGTGGATGTGGCTTTACCTTCAGCTAGGTCCCTAGGGTTGATCTGGCCCACCAAAGAAACAGCAGACCAGGCTATGACACAGTTCTGAGTTTCAGAAGTCTTAAAGGACAATTCAATATGAAGGCTGCCTTAGTCTTTATGATGAGTCGAGAATCATACTATTGTACCTTAGTATATTGTACAATATATTTGGTTACTTTGCATACAGTTGTATTCAAAAGTGCCATTATCTATGATATATTTTGGGCTGTGAAATCCCATTGTAGCATACCTCCCAACTGTCTCAAATTAAGTGGGACAGGACCATCTTTGATTTTGGGCTTTCTCCCACTGTCTTGCTGAATTCGGGACAGTTTTCAGGTATGTTATAAAGGGATCCCACATCCCCAACTACATTATTGACAATGGCACATTTAAATACAACCATATGCAAAGTAACAATAGATATTGTGCAGTATACTAAGGTCCCTGGGCCCATCAGATATAATGATTCTCGCCCAAATCATCTCAAGCCAACTGTTTCACTGGAGGTATGTCCCAGGCCATCAACTCTATTGGTGTCCTCTGGAAGTCGATAGACTAGACTACAATGATAATTCATAGAGACGTTGCATCTTTTGTACCTCTTTCACTGCTCCAAAAGTTGGGAGTTATGCATTGTACTCTGGACGAACATATCCACATTCTGGAATATCAGGAGATAGACCGACATCTACACTGACGGTGCACCACAATTATCGTCTACCTTTATCTTTTTTATATCATGTTTTATAATGTTCTACAAAAAAATGCAATTTAGAAAGTTTTTTTTATTACTAAGGATCTCTTCTTGCTACTGAAATTGCTTTAATAGGTTAGAAACATTTGATGGGAGAGAAAAACAAAGCAATTCTACCCCGACAGCCTAACCTAAAGGCAGCTGAAAGTCGAGATGACTGTTAGACGCGTTTTAATCAGTTTTCGAAGCTGAAGGAAATACTTAATATTGTGCAGTTTAAGGTGGCGGCTAAATGTGTGAAGTACATCATCTTTATGGTCGCAGTGACCGCATTATGGAAAGATTCGGCGGAAGAAAATGAATGATATTTTACTGGAATCTCTCTCATGTGAAAATGATAGAATGAAAAGGAGCTTATAAGAAGGTGAATGTATGGGATTAAGAGTAGAAAATACATCTGTAGTTAAAGGGGTATTTCCACGAAGGCAAGTGTCTTTAATATTTTTTAATATTATTTTTAAAATACAGCATTTCACAGATATAATTCCAGCTTGTCTCTATCAGTCCTGGTGTACGCAATTTTGGTTGCCCCTGGATCCAACCTAGAATCTTCTGACTTTAGGGTCGGGAGGACATATTGTTCTCCTGTCTGCCGCTGCACTGAGCTGCTCTCTGCCTCCAGCTACCACCCTTGTATTCCCGGATGACCTCACACAGAGATTTCCTGCCGGCAGCGAGGAGAGTAAATGTACAAGCTACAGACAGATACAAAGGGCCCTATTCGCGTTTTCCCAACGTGTTACCCGAATATTTCCGATTTGCGACGATTTTCCCTGTATTGCCCCGGGATTTTGGCGCATGCGATCGGATTGTGGCGCATCGGCGCTGGCATGCACGCAACGGAAATCGGGGGACGTGGCCGAACGAAAACCTGACGGATTCGGAAAAACCGCCGCATTTAAAAAAAAAAAAAGTGTCGTGGGACTCGCGCTTACCTTTACCAGGAATAGGCCGGTGAACTTCAGTGCATTCCGGCGGGCCTTGGCGGACTTCAGCGCAGCAGCGCCACCTGGTGGACGTCGGAGGAACTACCTTAGTGAATCCCAGCCGGACCCGAATCCACCGCAGAGAACGCGCCGCTGGATCGCGAATGGACCAGGTAAGTAAATCTGCCCCAATGTCTTTATCCAGGAGAGGTGGAGGGAGGCATATAACAGGCTGATAGTGTATGTAATGGCTGTGATAGCAGAGTGGAGAATGTTATGTGTAATATTAGTATGTTCAGAAGCTAAGTGAAAGTGTAGATAAACCTGTACCCTGATAAACCTAGCACATTGTCAGCACAGAGCATCTCATAGCACAGAGGGATCATGAAGTGTCTGCTTAGAGAGTCCCCGCCCACACTCTGGAATCTTACACTGACCATTACTGAGTGATAGAAGCTAATACAGCAATAAAACTGAGTAAAATTGTAAAGTTAGGGGGTTAAAATTATCTTTCGTATATAAACATCACCAGGGGATTAAAATTTGAGACTTCTCTTTCATGGTCAAAACCCTTTAAAGTCTATCTCTAGAAACTCTACCTGTCAATTTTTAACGAGTGACATCTGTAAAGTCATGCTCTAGTATCAATTTTTCTTTCATGTGCCCTATTCATTTGGCCGTACACTCTTAAATTCAAATTCAAATGCCCCTTTGCACATCTTACTGCCCTCCACCTCCCTCTCCCATTCCAGCCAGAGTGGCGCAAAGGGGCGTGAAAAATTCCAAAAGGACTTAATCATGATTAAGTCCTTTTGGATAAAACGCGCTGTATTGCTGTGTCCATGAAGTGATTATATGTGGACGTGCTGGAGTATCCTTTCCATTGTATGTTGAGCCGTAGAGGTGTTGCACCTAGGGATTCTCGGCTGTAGCTGTGAGCTCAACTTTTTTTCTTATGAGATTTATCATAAGTTTCTGAGATAAAACTGTTCTAGTTGCCCATGGATCCAATCAGAGCTCAGCTTTCATTTTATAAACAGCTGTGGGAAAATGAAAGTTGAGCTCTGACTGGTTGCCATGGGCAACTACAACAATTCTGCTCTAAGAAATCCCCCCCCCCCCTATGACATGGACATTTTTTGTCTGGCTCAGGAAGACACCCAACACCACAATCAATGCTTACGGGTAGAGATAAGAAATGCATTAATTCATAGGGAGAGGGACGGACAAGAGAAAACTGTAAAGAAAATGTAGAAGACCAGATGGGACATTAAAAAAAAAAAAGTATTAGAGGACTAGAGCCGGTTATATATTGATTTCCAGGACAATTGGAGGAATGCCGGCTCAGACTGATTTGATTCAGACCTAAATGGAATATTATGAAACATTTGGAGAATCAAACCTACTTTTGGAGATTTATAGGGTCTCTGATGTCATCTGAGAAAGAAGTGAAGACATAGGTGGAAGATATTGGAGAGAATTTTCTTCCAAAAGTCTAAGAAAATTGTTTGGCCGATTCAGCAACTTAGAACCAATGGCTGAGGTAGAATTGTTCGGAAACTCAGTTTTAAAAAGAAGAAGTAACACCAAAATCATGGCTCCCCTCTATATATACAGTATATATTTAGCTCCATAGGTGTCACAGCAGTGATGCCAACGCCATTCTGCAGAAAACCAATTAAAAATACCACAGTAGAATATTTTAATTACTAATTAACACTTGTACGCTCAGAATAAATCTGTGTTATATGAGGAAATACACGCTGGAAGAACACTGTAGCTGTGCCTAATGCCCGCCCCGGCATCTGATGATTAATGAGAAGTGAAGAAAACAAGTGCACAAAACACAATCCAGACACCGCACTCCCTCTGCTCCCATATCATATGCTTTGTCATGGGAATTATGGGGGAAAAAACATCACATTGGGCGTGGTCATGTGATGTCATGGTCTACTATAGACTCCATTTTGTTCATCCAATTGGTTCAAATAAAAAATTCTGCTCAGTATTGTATAGTATCCGCCGAGCTGCTCTCTAAGGTCTCGTGTACACAACCGTGTACTGACACGGGCCACAAAAAGAGGCCTGTGTTGGAAATCGTGTTGGAAATCAGTGGCGTAACTTGAATCTGAAGGGCCCCAGTGCAAAGTCGATGCCAGGGCCCCTGACTATAATGTATGTTTTATAGTACTAGTCTTCTCATACTGGAAAGTGACACCTTATGGGCCCCCTAAACCTCCTGGGTCCGGTAGCTCTGCGCCCCCTCAAGTTACGTCCCTGTCGGCAATGTGGACATGGGAAGGGTGAGCGGGGCCTGGTCACAGTATGGATAAACACGGCAGCCTCACCGTGACTGATCGATGGTGGCCGTCAGCTAACCATAATTTGTGCTGTCGGCCACCATGTATGGTCGTTTGGATGAGGCCTAAATAGATGACTCAGATAGTTTCATTTGCCAAGCCTTCCCCTATATCGTCTGACTAAATCCCCTTTATACATTGATATGTAACTAGTCTGTGTAGCATGGAGAGACAGTCTACACAGGGTTCGTGAATAGTGATGAACAGACCCGTTTGGTTTGCAGAGTTTGGCCGAACTTCTGTTCGGGAACCAGAGCCCGAATGAGACTGCTCGCCAGCAACATCTACGATAGGTGGCGACAACATTATGCATGAAACACTGGTATATTTCCTGAGATCTTCGCTTTCCGTGACGTCATCAAGGAGCGACAATCCTAGGGAAAATGGCAGCACGCATGGCTTTGTCGGCCTCATTCAAAGGGTTAACACCCACAATCGGTGCTGAGATGCTATAGAAAATTCCCAGCTTGCTCAGGGAGGAAATACAATAAAGAATTTAACAGAATATCCAGGGTAAAAATATAAAAGCTTGTACTTCTTACCTGAAACAACCCCACCCATGTTTATGGCCTGTCTGTAGTATTGAAAATATCTCTCAGAACAAAGAAAGACATTGTGATCCTGTCACGGTCTGGAAAACAGGATTGGGATGGCTTGAGAGTATAAATCTTCATGACAGCTTTGTTTTTAAGGGGTTACTAGGATGACAAAAGCATGGCTGCTTTATTCAAAACACAGCGCCCCCTCTATCCACAGGTTATGTGTGGTATTGCAGCTCTGTTTTCTCTAGTATAGCTGCACTGCACTAGCACACACAACTCTTGGACAGGGGAGGCGCTGTTTCTTGTAGAAAGCAGCCATGTTTTTCTAATAATAGACAATACTAATAAGCATAAAATCTGAAAATTGATGTATGGCCCGAATCACTTTTCCCTCAAAAGGAAGTTCCAAATATCACAGTATGTATTCTGGATAAGAAGTATTCTAATTTTAGCAGTATTTCATTTAATCTACTCACTACCGTAGCTTTGTGAATAAATCTGTGTCCAAAACTGCAGGAAATCACAGAATAATCATACAATGGGTACGGAAAGTATTCAGACCCCATTACATTTTTCACTCTTTGTTTCATTGCAGCCAATTGGCAACATTAAAAAAAAATGAATGTACACTCTGCACCCCATCTTGATAGGAACAAAACAGAAATATAGATATTTTTGAAAATGTATTAGACCAGAAAACTGAAATACTGTATCACATGGTCATAAGTATTCAGACAGTCATATTTAAGACACTAATATATATTTAGACACTAATATTCAACTTTAACATGCTGTCCATTTCCTTCTGACCATCCTTGAGATGGTTCTGGTCCTTCATTGGAGTCCAGCTGTCTTTAAGTAATCTGATTCGACTGGAATAGGAAAGGCACAAATCTGTCTATATAGGCCCTCATAGCTCACGGTGCATGTCAGAGCACATGAGAATCATGAGGTCTAAGGAACTGCCCAAGGAGCTCAAAGACCAAATTGTGGCCAAGATTACAAAAGAATTTCTGAAGCACTCAAACCTAAGAGCAACGTGGCTTCCATAATCCCACATAATCACACATAAGAGCCCTTGTTGGAGAGGTAAAGAAGAACCACAAGATCACTGTAGCTGAGCTCCAGACATGTAGTAGGGAGATGGGAGAAAGTTCCACAAAGTTACCTATCACTGCAGCCTCAACCAATTGGGGCTTTATGGCAGAGTGTGCCGACAGAAGCCTCACCTCAATGAAAGAAATACTGTGTGCAAAAAAACACATGAAGGACCTAGTCTACAAGAAATAAGATTCTCTGGGGCAAAAAAAGAGAGGAAAGTACGGCACTCATTCTCTGGTCTGATGACCTCAGACTGGGCAGAATGCACATTAATAAGTGAAAAAGAACTTTTTTGATCTTACCAAGTGGCTGCAATGAAACAAAGAGTGAAAAATTTAAAGGAGTCTGAATACTTTCTGTACCCACTGTAAATGGGTTGTACCAAGGTCGCATGAAATCCCCTATACACAGGATCGGTAACAACAATCAGTGATGGTCTGACTACTGGAACCCCCACTGATCACAAGATGTTGGCACCCATTCTCTGGATTACTGGGTGCCTTCTAAGGTGATCGGTCCCAGCAGTCAGACCCTTACCAATCAGTTTGGTAAGCTGATCAGCTGTGGATAAAACTTGGTTCAACCCGCAACTGTAACATAATGGGGCACATTTACTTACAGGGTCACCGGATCAATTTTGTGGTGCATCTCTAACAGGGCGTGCGACACCATTTAAAACTTAAATACTGCACTTAGTCCGAATCAATTGGACTGTCCGGCAGCACGCCCCCTAATCTGTGTCACATGGAGGCCAGCGCAGCTGCCCCACATAAAGGGTTGCGTTCACCACAATCCATGGTACCCACTTCTTATATATCTGTGCAAGCAGTTTTAAGATTGAAGAACGGGCACAGTCTGACAAATGTAGAAAATGTGCCCCACTATATACATATCAGTTCTGTGCCGCCGGTAGTTCTGTCCTTGAGATGGACACAAGTGATGACGATTGTTCATGCATTTCCTGCCCGATTGTTGAGAGGTTTCATGTGCCGGATGACAAAAATTATTACCCTACAGGATTAGTTCTGGTGTCTGCTCCACTGGCCACATGTAAATCCAGCTCAACATGATACCACCTCCTATCTCTAGGCGTATTGCCATGGATAAAATTCAATCTCTGACTCCTTAGCAAATCCTTCCAAGTGGCGAAGCTTCCGCTGAGAGAAACCACACTCTGTAGCACGGAGAATGCAGATTGACTGTAATTAATTGACTGTATTACTTGTAACATCCAGTGAGAAGGAAGCGGTGCGTGATACCAACAACTTCTGTCTTCCCTGAAGACTATAGAAATAGATGCTGGGTCAGACTAGAAGGAAATAGATGAGTGGACATCAACAATAGGACCCCTGGGAGCTTTGGTAATGGAGGGGAGCGTGCTGCCCTAGCTCGCATACCATAGATTTGTGTCTTCATTGCTATACTCGTGAACAGCAAAGTTATTCCTGGGGGCCCTCTAATACATAGCTCCAATGGGAATGTTCTAGTCTATTGTTACCTGTTCTCCCATAGCTTTCAATGTATTAGCGTCCTCGGGACATTAGTGTGTACCCCCCCCCCACGATCTCCCAGGCCCAATAATTAGGGTACATCCATACCTCCTTGTGTAAGTATTGAGGTAGATATTATAACTCGTGTTGAGTGAACCCAAACAACACAAATTCCCAGTCCACCTACTTTGTAGGTTTGGGTCGCCAAATCGGCACTTCAGCCAGCAGTTCGGATTTGGGATTCGGGATACCCTGGAAGAGCTGGTTGATGGGTTGCTGATTATGTTTGAAGAAGATTTACAGGCTGACCTCCCCTTCAAACACCCACCGGTAACACCCACCATCAGTTCTGGCAATGTTTGCTGGTATTAAACCTGTGAATTCCGGTAGTTTGTGCTCCATTTTCAACTCTCCAATGACATCACATAATGTCAACATCATTTAAATGGTTAACACTCGCAATTGGTACCAGCACCGTTTTCCCGTAACCGGTGGATGCTTCCTCAGCATCCCATCACCCATATTTTCCAAGAAACCCCCGAATGCCAAACTTGTGGCTGTAGTCCAGGATCAGGGACCTGAACAAAAAGTTTGATGCCGACCCGAATGTTGCATCAGCTCGTCTTTGGACCAGACTTATTAAAGCCCTTCACCGTTTTTTTTTCTGACTTTGCACGTTCTTTTCAGTGCAAACTGCTTGCACACGTATTTATAAAGTGTTGCGACTGAATTATACCCAACACAACACAATGGGGGTCATTTACTAAGGGCCCGATTCGCGTTTTCCCAACGTGTTACCCGAATATTTCCGATTTGCGCCAATTTTCCCTGAATTGACCCGGGATTTTGGCGCACGCGATCGGATTGTGGCGCATCGGCGCTGGCATGCATGCGACGGAAATCGTGGGGCGTGGCCGAACGGATTCGGGAAAAAAACGCCGCATTTTTAAAAAAAAAAGTGTCACTGGACTCGCACTTACCTTCACCAGGAATAGGCCGGTGAACTTCAGTGCATTCCGGCGGGCCTCGGCGGACTTCAGCGCAGCAGCGACACCCGGTGGACGTCGTCGGCCGGACCCGAATCCACCGCAGAGAACGCGTCGCTGGATCGCGAAGGGACCGGGTGAGTAAATCTGCCCCAATATTCTGCACTGAAAGGGGCGTCCCGGAGCTCAATCGGACTGTGCCCTACATTTATCATGCAGAGTCCGACAGAAGTGCGTCGTATGGCCTATGTTAAAGGTGCACCAAAAAAAAAAGTTGGTGCACACTGTCAGAGCAGTTGCACGTAGGTGAATCGATGCGGCTTACATCCTACATTTGTAGAATGTTTTCATGGATGGATTCTGAATAAAGTCGAATATTAAAGGCTGCATTGGCCGAATGCACAGGGGAAGGAGCAGTTAGCAGACGATTTTATAGAATTCTGCAATAAGATAGAGTGGTAGCCAAATACTCATTTCTACTTACGCCTCAAGGTTCACTGCTGGGTTTACACTTATTTCCCACCATCAACTGGCTTAGACAAATGTCTGGCACACATTCATTATCTCATCAATACATCAAGACAATATACTCTAGGTCATGACATGCACCTAGTAAGAAGAGTTCAACTGTACGAGCAAGTGTAGGGGGCACACTCCTTTTTAATTGTAAAACTCAGTAACCTATGGCATATAAAATCATCTCCATATGTAAATCAGCTGAAAAGAGTAACCTTTAGCTCATTTGCAGCATCACTTCAGGAACCTCTATAATTGATTTCTGTAGCACCTAGAACCATGCTTCTGGTGTCATATTAAAGATGAGAATGTCAACTTATGGAAATGTAAATTGATTGTGAAAGATTAAAAGCACACAGTGTAACAGCCACAGCACAGAGGGGCTGAGGTAACCCCATCCCCTTCCCCCAGGCTCATTAGCATAATTTTAAAAGTTTATTTTAGAAGGAAGGAGGTCATGGATAACAAATATGAGAAGATTACCCTAGTCACAGTGCCTGGATCTATGAGTAATTGCTTCTGGTTTATCATGCTTCATTATAAGGTGTTACAGGATATGTTGTTGCTATATACGGAATATTATAATTGGTACAATATTAATTAATTTGAATAAAGGGCTTAATGCGCAAATTTATGATAAACCATTAATTTTATTTTTTTCTCCTCACTTACAATTCTCAAAGCAGCAGGAAAATTCCTTAAAATAAAACCAAGTCTCCAGTGATTTAGTCATGGACGCACAACTTAATGTGACACAGGTAGATGTATTGCCTTCCTTCTGTACAGATACGTCGTGTTTAATGAATAGCTCCATACACCTGGCTGTCATAACCTGCATACAATGGGGAGGGATTATATACAGTGGACTGGGAATTGTCATAGAAAAGCGAGGACTCAGCAGCTACGGCACAAAGCTGCAAAAAGAGGCTTTCTGTAATTGCTAAGACTTTGTCTATTTCCCCTGAAACTACACAACTTCGGCTGGATACGGCTGCGCCTTCTGTTCTGTTAACAGCTAAATGGTGGCTTTAAAGGACTATTCCAGGAATAAGCATAATTCATGTTCCAATGGGTCATTCAAACATAAGCTAATATGTCATTAGTTGTTATTTAAAATTTAGCTCTTCGAATAATGTTGTGTTCATGCACTATAATCCTCCCTTCTCAGAGTGGTTTAACCAATCACAATCTACAGCCTAGAATATGCATCTCTAAAAAGAATTTGTTCATGAACTATATTAGAAAATTTCTCACCATTCCACCCCTATGTACAATACAAAAAATTACCTAAAAAGACGGTCATGCTTTAAAGAGGACCTGTCACCCCCGAAAAATACCCCCACCAAATATGTTCCCCCTAATCCTGTCCCCAGCCCCTTTATATTTATTAAATTTTTATTAAAATTTGTGTGTGCAAACTTAGATTTAAGAGGTCGGATTGTCGTACAGGTCCCTGGCAGTCGGCCGTATTCATGAGGGGGCCGGCCGACACACCCCCTCCACGTCAGTCAGGGACATGCATTACACAATCACTGACGACTCTATGCGATGCGGCGCACTGACAGCAACTGGGCCGGGCTGTGCTTATTCACAGCGCCGGCCGAACATTCAATCGGCGCTGTGAATGAGCCCCTCTGCTGTCGCTGTCAGCGCACCGCATCGCATAGAGCCAGCAGCGATTGCGCTACACCTGCTCTGCTGCCGGCGAATCTTACAGGTCTCTGACTAACAGGGGCGTGGAGGGGGTGTGTCAGCCGGCCCCCTCATGAATACGGCCGACTGCCAGGGGACCTGTACGACGATCCGACCTCTTATTTGGTAAGAGGTCGGATCGATTAAAAGTAAGTTTGCACACACACACATTGTAATAAAAATTGAATACATTTAAAGGGGCTGGGGACAAGATTAGGGGGAACATATTTGGTGGGGGTATTTTTCGAGGGTGAAACTTAAATAAACAAGGTGACATTAATAGGCAACTGAGCTCGATATATTGATTGCCTACAGTTCTCCTGCTAAAAAAATAAAACCAATTTCACCCCATATAACTATTTTCTCAAAAACGTCACCAAAATTAATCTCATCATGGGAGCAAGAATTAGTGATAACCTGTCCGATACATATTGCAGAGCTCTTGTGGCCCATTCAGATGCATTACAATCAGGAAAAGCACTTCAGACTCATCAGTAGGTGGTACAGGACTCCCGCTGTGCTACACATGTAGGATGAATCCATAACCACTTAATGGTACCTACTAATGATGTGCGGACCCAAACCACAATTTTCAGCCAGAAGTTCGGGTTTGGGTTTAGGATTCAGGTCAACTCCCCTCCAATAACTCTTTAAATGTGTGCCACCATTTATTCTAGGCGCGTTACTCCCACAAGAATCCTTGGGAAAATGCTGGCGCCATGTAAAGGGCAACACACAACATGTGAAACTTAATTGTGTACCAAAGTCTGAAAAAATTTTGGGTAGATGCTTTGACACCCCTGGGTGGGTTGCCCTTGAGGGCCTTATTGTAAATTTGGACAAGTTTAGAAAATCAGCTCATCCTGATAGCAAATTCTCTGCCGAATGCTCTACACTAAGGGATTCTCTGAAGCTCACGGGGTTGGGGGAGAAGGTAAGAGTTCTCCTTATGGAGAGGTTGCCTATTAAGACCGCATTATAGGCACATGGAGACTTAAAGCCATAGACGCTCCACTAGGGAATTCTGGGAAGTATGCAAAAAAGTTTTCCAAGGCTAAATTCACACGAACGTGTGCCCGCTGTGCCCAAGGCGATGGGGTAAGGAGGAGCGGGTGAGCGGCGCTCACCCCGCCCCTTTCCATAAAGAAACATGGCGCACGGAGACGAATTCCGGGGGAAGATAGGACATGTCCTATCTTATCCCTGGCTATGGAGCAGTGCAGTGCCGCACGTGTGCTGCATCGTACCACACCATAGGACACAGTGCGCCTATTGCCGGCCTATGAGGGACGTATATACGACATATATAGGTCCCCCAACAGCCATCTGAATGCAGCCTTAAATGGAGAACAATGGCTCCTTTTGCTACCTTGAAAGGCAGCCCCCTTAATACCAAATATGACCAACAAGAACTCTAAAAACATGGTGTGGGATTAAGCCAAACCAGCCAAATGTAGACAGCACTGTTTCGACCTAGTTGGGTCTCCTGATCTATGACTAAGGACCTTATGGGTCAGAAACGCGTAAGATGATGCTTTTTCCTGCACTTATGTGTTAATACCTTTAACTTGCTGTGGCACCATGTATGAATAAAGGATTCAAGATTTCCTGTGTATCAAAAAGTGTCGACCTCATTTGTTCTGAAGTTTATGTTTGCTTGGGTCTCCTCAGTACAGTGTAGGGAACTCGTTTGGCTGTGTGAGAGGCTATTGACTAGGGTCAGAAGGTAAGAGCTCTCCTTATGGAGAGGTTTCCAATTGAGGCTGCCATATAGGTATGTGGAGACTTAAAGCCATTGATGCTCCACTAGGGAATTCTGGGAAGTATGGGAAAAAGTTTTCCAAGGTGTTAAATGGAAAACAATGCCTCCTTTTGCTACCTTGACGGAGGACAACCTCTTCTATGGATGCATAAAGTATGTCATGGTCTGATTTAAAGGGCAAGACCAGTGATCAGTGCCAGTTCGGTTACACCTGAAAATGAACAGGTACGCTCATAGCTAGCACCTTCCTACACATATGGTGGGAGCGCTCTCAGATCAAAAGATCCTAGAAACATCACATCATAGCCATAAGCACACTGGTAGGGAGGGATTTATCATATGGAGAGCCGGTGTATGATGGATGTATAGAGAGGCGTAGACTAAGACTCGCGCTGACCCACTACACTGCACCCCCCCCTACACACCTTCTTGGAGCTGTGGTGGCATAAAGGAGAAAATAATCACAATTACTGGCAGTTCACAAGTAATTACAATTATTTCAGGGTTTGTATAGTGAAAAAATTGGCAAATAGTTCCTGATAAATGCTGCCCACCATGTCCTAATACTCCCCCCATCACCTCTGGTCACATATTGTGAACTCCCGTGATTTGTGTTCTTGCTTCCTCCCCATAGCAAATTACTTGATACCACATACATGGGATATATTTGCTGCAAGTCTGCAGTAGATTGTGAGCCCCGTCGGGACAGGGTCCAACTTTTCATGTTTTGTGCAGCGCTGTGTAAACTGTAGGCGCTTTACAAATAAAGAATTATTATTATTATTATTCCCAAACTTATTTTGGGCACTTTAGTCCTATAGTGCTATGGCTCTAAACCTTCGACTATAGACTGGGAAATGCAGTTTGGCAGCTTCAGGTTTAGGACACATCTATTGGTTGTCAATAGACCAAATGTGAAGCTACACGCACATTGTAGCTTATTTACTAAGGGTCGCAGATCGCACTTTCGTCGGTTTGTTTGCTGTTTTCAGGATTTGGGCAGCTTTGACACATATTTAACAGGGGTTTGTGCTGGGATTGTGACGCACGGGATCGGATTGTGGCACTGCTGTGCTGGCTTTCATGCGACAGAAATCAGGGGGCGTGCCATCAAACGATCCGACTAATACGAACTGAGCGCGGGATTTAAGTTTCAAATTGTGTTGCAAGCCGTAGCACTTACATGCACCAGGAAGAAGAAGGTGAACTCTGGAGGACCTGAGCGGGGAAGCGACACATGCAGGATATCGGGCGCACGATCTTAGTGAATCGCGGCACAGGGCATTATACACGGATAATGCACTTTCTATGAACTCCTCGGATGATAAGTAAATGTGGCCCAGTGTGACAGCTCCTTCTCACTTACATTCTCACACGTTCTCTTAAGGTTAAAGTAATTCTGACCTCCCTGCTCTCCTCTTCTTCCTGAATCTTTGCTGCAATATAAATATTAAGGAATTGTTGATGATGCCTTTCTCAGTTCACTGTATAAGACAAGGGTCAACAACGTTTATAAAGTAAGAACTTAGCAGATTTTAACAGTTAAAAGAACACATGAATGATTTTTTTAATTAAATATTTTTTTATTAAATAAAAATGTTCACGCGTCTCTTTTTTTCCTCCCTTTCTGCTTTTAGCAGTGTGTGTAAATCAGCTTTCCCTACTCTGACAGCTAATAGATAAGCAGCCGATAAAGTTTCAAATGGCTTAACACTTTACAGAGATTAATTATCAGGTGAAATATTCTCTAGGTATATAAGGAGTTAATCGTTAGCTTCCTGTCCTTATCTATCTGCTATGTAAGGGTTTGGGAAGATCTTTAGATAAATTACTCACTGCAGGAGAAGAAAGAAGTGAAAAAAAATTAAAAGTTTCATATACCGTAATCTAACACTCTCTTAATTTCCGAACTAAATAAATAAATAATTGCTGCAAAGGGTTCAACCTCATCAGGTAAAAATGGTCTGTTTGCACCAAGATTATCAAAGAAAATTATTCCAAATGGCACAATTTATACCATAACCCTTTTCCTGCAAATAATAAAAATTCCTTTATTTATATATTTATATAGCGCACACAGATTACGCAGCGCTGCACAGAGTTTGCCAAATCGGTCCCTGACCCCAAAGGGAGCTAACAGTCTAATCAACCTACCAGTATGTTTTTGGAGTGTGGGAGGAAACCGGAGGACCCGGAGGAAACCCACAGAAACACAGAGAGAACGTACAAAGTCTTTGCAGATGTTGACCTGGATGGGACTTGAACCCAGGACCCCAGCAAATCCACAAACCCTGATGTGAGTCCATAATTTTGATGCTCAGTAAGTCAAAATGGTTTCAGAAAACTATAAAATCCTACTAGACATTTTAGACCGTGACTACAAATTTCTGCCCTAAACGTATAAATAAATCTGCCCAATTAAGTATAACATGTACAGTGTTTACTCAAAGGGGTGTTTTTATATTTCGTGTGTATGAAATATTCAGAGGATACAAGTCCACAGACTCCGTTACCATGGCAGGACTGAACGGTGAGTTCCAAATATAGCAATGTGTACATGTTTGGTTATTTCAGGCGACTTACATGGAGAGAGGATTGGAACTGTGCATCCATGTTTTGTTTGGTTTCCGTTTCATGTCCTCTGTGGACATTGTCCCCTTATTGTGCAGTTATTACTTCTATATATAAATCTGATAAAAACATGGACATCCTATATGAATAGCACCATTGACCATAATGGGTCTATGTGTCGACTGCACTTGGATCGAAAAATCAATAATGTGCAAGACTCTGTATTCTTATCAGTATTTCTATCATAGTAGATAAGGCTGAAAGAAGACATTGGACCATCAAGTCCAACCTATTAATCATAGATAATACAGTGCTGATCCAGAGGAAGGCAAAAAATACCCTGCAAGGCTGATGCCAATTGGCCCCAGTAGGGTAAAAAATACCTGACCCCAAATATGGGGTCAGAATAACTACCTGAATCAACATCAACTATATTGTTTGATATTTTTGTTCTAAAGAGAGGCATCAAGGCTTCTCTTAAACATGAACAAATTAGCAGTCATTAAAACATCTTGCGGTAGAGAGTTCCTTAGTCTCACTGCTCTTACGGTAAAGATTTCCTGTCTCTGTCTTTCCTCTAGGTGTAGAGGATGCCCCCTATCTATGATGATGGTAGAACCTCCTCTCCTCTAGGTGTAGATGATGCCCCCTGTCTATGGTGATGGTAGAACTGCCTCTCCTCTAGGTGTAGAGGATGCCCTCTGTCTATGGTGATGGTAGAGCTGCCTCTCCTCTGGATGTAGAGGATGCCCCCCCTGTCTTGATGATGGTAGAAAACCTCTCCTCTAGTGTAGTAGAGGATGCCCCTGTCTATGGTGATGGTGAACCTCCTCTCCTCTAGGTGTAGAGGATGCCCATGTCTATGGTGATGGTAGAACCTCCTCTCTCTAGGTGTAGAGGATGCCCCTGCTTTGGTGATGGTAGAACCTCTCTCTCCAGGTGTAGAGGATCCCCCTGTCTATGGTGATGGTAGAACCTCCTCTCCTCTAGGTGTAGAGGATGCCCCCTGTCTATGGTGATGGTGAACCTCCTCTCCTCTAGGGGTAGAGGATGCCCCCTGTCTATGTGATGGTAGAACCCACTTCTCTAGGGTAGAGGAGATCCCCTTATGGTGATGGTAGACATCCTCTCTCTAGGTGTAGAGAATGCCCCTGTCTATGGTGATGGTAGAACCCCTCTCCTCTAGGTGTAGGGATGCCCTGTCTATGGTGATGGTTAGAACCCTTCTCTCTAGGTGTAGAGGATCCCCTGTCTATGGTGATGGTTAGAACCACTTTCCCTAGGTGTAGAGGATGCCCCCTGTCTATGGTGATGGTAGAACCACCCTCTCCTCTAGGTGGAGGATGCCCCTGTCTATGATGAGGTAGTGAAAACCTCTCCTCTAGGTGTTAGAGGATGCCCTGTCTATGGTGATGGTAGAACCCCTCTCCTCTAGGTGTAGGGATGTCCCTTGTCTATGGTGATGGTAGAACCCCTCTCTTCAGGTGTAGAGGATGCCCCTGTCTATGGTGATGGTAGAACCTCCTCTCTCTAGTGTGAGAGATGCCCTGTCTATGGTGATGGTAGTAGAACCCCTCTCCTCTAGGTGTAGAGGATGCCCCTGTTATGGTGATGGTTAGAACCCTCTCCTCTAGGTGTAGAGGATCCCCCTGTCTATGTGATGGTAGAACCACCTCTCCTCTAGGTGTAGAGGATGCCCCTGGCTATGGTGATGGTAGAACCCTCTCCTCTAGGTGTAGAGGATGCCCCCTGTCTATGGTGATGTGAGAACCCCTCCTCTAGTGTAGAGATATGCCCCTGTTATGATGGGTAGAACCCCTCTCCTTAGGTGTAGAGGATGCCCCTGTTATGGTGATGGTAGAACCTCTTCTACTCTAGGTGTAGAGGATCCCCCCCTGTCTATGGTGATGGTAGAACTCTCTCCTCTAGGTGTAGAGGATGCCCCCGTTATGGTGATGGTAGAACCACTCTCCTCTAGGTGTGGAGGATGCCCCTGTCTATGATGGGTAGAAAACCTCTCCTCTGTGTAGAGGATGCCCCGTCTATGGGGATGGTAGACACCTCTCTCTAGGGGTAGAGAGGTCCCGCTATGGTGATGGTAGAACCCCTCTCTTCTAGGTGTAGAGGATGTCCCCTGTCTATGGTGATGGTAGAACATCCTCTCCTCTAGGTGTAGAGATGCCCCCTGTCTATGGGTGATGGTAGAACACCTCTCCTCTAGGTGTAGAGGATGCCCCTGTGTAGGGGATGGTAGAACCACCTCTCATCTAGGTGTAGAGGATGCCCCCTGTCTATGATGATGGTAGAACCTCCTTTCCTCTAGGTGTAGAGGATGTCCCCTGTCTATGGTGATGGCAGAACCACCTCTCCTCTAGGTGTAGAGGATGTCCCCTGTCTATGGTGATGGTAGAACCACCTCTCCTCTAGGTGTAGAGGATGTCCCCTGTCTATGGTGATGGTAGAACCACCTCTCCTCTAAGTGTAGAGGATCCCCCCTGTCTATGGTGATGGTAGGACCTCCTCTCCTCTAGGTGTATAGGATGCCCCCTGTCTATGGTGATGGTAGAACCGCCTCTCCTCTAGGTGTAGAGGATGCCCCCTGTCTATGATGATGGTAGAACCACCTCTCCTCCAGGTGTAGAGGATGCCCCCTGTCTATGGTGATGGTAGAACCGCCTCTCCTCTAGGTGTAGAGGATGTTCCCTGTGTATGGTAATGGTAGAACCTCCTCTCCTCTAGGTGTAGAGGATGTACCCTGTCTATGATGATGGTAGAACCACCTCTCCTCTAGGTGTAGAGGATGCCCCCTGTCTATGGTGACGGTAGAACCTCCTCTCCTCTAGGTGTAGAGGATGCCCCCCGTCTATGGTGATGGTAGAACCTCCTCTCCTCTAGGTGTAAAACCTTGCATCCTTAAGGGGTTAAATTTACAATCCACCAATACCCCAAAGTCTTTTTCAGCTGCAGTTTTACCAAGTTATTGACTGTTTAGAACATAATTGTACGATTTGTTTCCAATATCCAAGTTCATAAATATTTACCTTCATCAGCCATTTCTCCGTCCATTCCTCCAGCTTCCACAAATCCCTCTTTAATATTATACTATCCTTCTCTGTATTAATTACCTTACAGAGCTTTGTATCATCTACAAATATTAAAACTCTACCATGTAAACCCTTGGAGGTCATTAATTAAAGTAATGAAAATAAGGGGACCAAATACTGACCTCTGTGGCCTCCACTGGTAACTTCAACCCAATCTGAATATGTGCCATTAACCCACTGTTTTCTTTCACTGTGCCAATTTCTAACCCAAATACTTACAATTTCCCCTAGTCCCAGCAGTCTCACTAATCCTTTATGCAGCGCTGTACCAAATGCCTTGGAAAAGTCCACAATATGCAACATCCACATCCACATCCATTACTTCCTCCTCAAATTAGGACCGGTCCCTCATAAACCTTTACTGATGCTGGATTATAGGGTTTTTTACAGTGAGATACTCAAGGATAGCATCTCTAACAAACCCCTTAAATATTTTCCCCACTATAGATATTAAATTCACAGGTCTGTATTTTACAGCATCACTTTTTAACCCTTAATGAACAGTGGCACAACATTTTCTATGCACCAGTCCTAAAGGATAGAACCTGTCCTTAAGGAATCCTTAAATATTACAAATAAGGGTCTATATCACAGTACATAGTTCCATCAATACCTGGGGGTGTTTGCCATCATATTTTTTATGAATGGAGTGTTACTGAGGTTATACAGGAACAAGGCTTCCACCATGTGCTTGCGTACAGGCTCCGAGCCAGCGTCTATTAGTCCTTAGGCTGCAGCTGTAAAACCTGGTCATTTCAGGTCACCACGAAACTGTGAATCTGGTCATGGTCATTAGCTATAAACTGAGTCTTTATTCTGCTTTTTTTTTGTAGACTTCTTGTTTATCATCATTACCGAGCTGCAGAACTAACAGATCGTGGTACCTGGAGAATACCGTGCGGCACACAACAGAATCCGCAATTATTTCCTCAAACCATTTCTGTCCCGAGGGAAAACAGAGTCTGAAAACAAGATGCGTCCAAGGATTCTTAGAGTCTTCTTAAGAAGTTACTGTATTGCTTTTATTTGTTCCATGAATATAGTTTTTTAAATATTACCAAAGCAAAGTAGTTCAGATTCCACTCCTAGTTTTTGGACTTTTTAGATTACCTCTACTCTTTATTTTATTTATGTCGTGAGATGAGTAGCTTTTAAAGACGATGTCATCTTGTGATGTTGTATCACATTGCAATATCCTGTATGTGGCCACTCAATGATAGGGTATTCAGATATTAAACTGAATTGGAGTCTGTATCCAGGAGCAATAAGGGTTACAAGTTTTGGCCTTATTTTAAAATCCAATAGGGATCATATCTTTACTTACCCCAGTGTCAGGTATCAGACCTGGAGAGCCACTGAATCCTACCTTTGTGAGTGTTGCTAATAGCAACAGGACTGTGGACAATAGATTTATATTCAGGATTGTAGCTGGACTTGGAACAGTAGAGGAGTGTCCTGAAACTGCTGTGTTATCTCCACACAGAACTGATATTCACTCACCCCTCTGGCATGAGCAAGAGTTGTATTAGGCTTCTGATTTATTATGATATCACTCAGATTAAAAATGTATGTGGCATAGTTTGGTGCAGTGTCAGGACATTCTCCAGTCCAGCAACAATCTGCAAATATAAATTCTTATTTCACAGTCCTGCTGCTACAAAGTTCTACTGCTATCAATGAAAAAGTTATGCATATCAGATCACCAGGACCAATACTGAACGTTGTTTGGAACTTTGTATGGTTAAACTTGCTGACTATGGATGAGAGGACCCTATTTTTAAATTGGCCGGACACGATTTAAAAAATCCTGGTTGGGTCCAGCTAACAGACCCAAATCCAAAACAGTAACCTGCACCCATGGCTGGCATTATCCATTCAAATGTCACTGTCAAAGCTGCCAGCTCCATTTAAATTAATGTGGGGCACGCAAAGTAGCTCTTATCAGCCTTGTAGCATGCACACATTGGGGAAGGTTTGGCGCTCCCCTATTGACATCATGAAGAACAATGATCCTCACCAAAATGGCACCATGGCTTGTAATTGCTGGCGCCCACACTGGCGATCAGTGCTGTTATTACGGGCAGTGTTGAGCGGGAAATAGACACCGGGGTAGAGATGAGCAAATCATCTGGGTCCAAATCAATTCTATATGAACAACTGTTGCTTTAGTTGTCCTGGAAATTTTTATATAACCCCTCAAGTCCTCAAAAACACATAAAAGCATCCTTTTCAGTTTTCACTAAATTGATGATAACGAATGTGTCAATACCTGTCCAGCAACTGTGCAACCACAACCAGGCTTGGCGCTAGCTGTCAGACTAGGTAAGTGGTGGCGAGCATACCCTGCGACGTCCCTGCAGGCTAAGGCCCTGCCTAAAGCAGATAAACCGCCCTGGTAAGGGCAAACCCACTATCAGGAACCTATCTGATGGTCCCTGAGTGACCCTACAAGATGACAGGAAGACTTACTTCGTCTGGCAGATGCTCGTTGGTGGAGCGGACAGGTAACCGGAATACAGATATAGGTCAGTGTTCACACTGGTAACAGAAAACGACACAAGACAAACAGGAAGGTGGGGTCACACTAGGGGATAAACGATACTGAGGGACAAACAACAGGTAAGACAGACAAGCGAAGTCAAACAAACCGGGTCAAAACCAAGATGGCGGCAAAGGTACAGATTCGTATAGCAAATAGAATGGTGAGTAGCAAGAATAGCAAGAAACGCAAGAGCACTAGATACACAGGAGACTGCAATAACCAGCACCAAATGAAGGGGCTGAGCAGAATATAAGGCAGTAATGGACACTACCTCCAGCACTGACTGGCTCAGCCGTCCATCACTCAAACCGCACCTGCAGGCAAAACAAATACAAAGACACACCCAGCTTTCCCAGGATCAGAAATGGAGCTGTCAATCACAGACAGCTCTGGGTGTGGTTTTCCAGCAAGAAGCCCGAAACCTGATCCTATCAGAACAATTTGCGAGTTCTGACAAAATTTGGTGCAAATGGACAATAATGGAAACCATCAATAGTCCATAGAAATCTATGAACATTTTAATGGATCCATCAGACATCCGTTATGACCATATAAGCAAGATATCGTCCAAATCTAATCAGAAAATATATGGACTCAAATCAGTTTCTGAAAATCCCCAGACCTCTACCAAGTCTAAGAATCGAAAAATTGTCCCCATGAACGGGGGTTAAGGCATGGCTGACTGTACGGCACAAGTTTTATCTCTTTTATCTGACATGTACAGCACAATGGGTACATGCAGTACCAGTGTTGGACTGGCCCACCAGAGTACCAGAGGATCCTCTGGTGGGCCCAGGCTCTAACCCAGTACTGGACCCCAGAGATACAGCAGAAGACAGCCCAATTTGGAGGAGGATTCTAGAGTTTGTTCTCTGGAAGTTCATGGAGGGTGGGCCCCCAGCATAGTTTATCTGGTGGGCCCAAGGAACCCCAGTCCGACACTGTGCAGTACAATAGCATAGCTCCGAACATTGGCATCCCAATGTGGGGTACAAATCTTAATTCCATCCCCAACTTTAGAGGAATTCCCCTAAAAAAGGCCAAAGTGTCAACTTTTGCATAATCCCGCACAAGCCTCATCCCTTTACCTAGGAAAATTAGGTAGGTAAATAATAGTATGGGTACAATATGGACCCATCCTGCAGATTTATATGGCTCTATACCATTGGGAATGTACACCATAATATAACATGGATGAAGCCTCAATAATCTCCATCGACAGAAAATTATTAGCCTACTGGGAAAATGTAACAACAAATACAAAGATTCGGCCAAAACTTCATATTAATTATCTCATAAACCAATTAAAAGGCAAGTACTAAAAAATTCCGTTTTTTAATAGAAATTATCATTTGTTCTTGTGTCGATTTCTTGAGCACATTAGCAAAAACAAATATTACAAATATTTATTACCTTTTTAATGTGCCCTTTATACAAAGACTAATTGGAAGCAGCTTTGGGTATGAAACAATCGTATGGAAGGAAGATTTCCAAAGGGAATTGCAGAATAACAAACTGGAAGAAAGATCAAAAAGCCGTTTTCTTCGGAAGCGATTCCCGTTCTTAATTACGTCCCCGGGGTGTATTTCTACAAAGGTAGTTTTGCCCGTGGCCTCTATCATTCCTATTTGCCATTCCATGCCTGTTCTACGGACTGTTCGTCATCCGTTAATTTTATTCTATCCGATCAGGACACGTTTGCCGAAGAAGGAATTCATGAACTGTAAACTTCCTGAAGTGCAACTAATAACTCACCTTCAGCTATGGCACTGCGGAAGATAAAAGGCTGGCATCCTGCAGCGGCCCGGATCTTGGCACAGTGTGTGACACCGTTATAGGTAGGAATTTTACTTTGTGCTATTTAGATCCCTGTGTAGACAGTTCTAGTGTGTTTGCTTTCACTTGGTGCTAATGAAAAGCAAAATGGAACCATCCGATACTTTAAGGTATATTTAAAGGGGATTTCCACGTTATAAATATGGATCAGATAGTCATCAGATCAGTAGGAATCTAATCCTCAGGACTAGAGATGAGCAAATCTCTTCCAATTAAATCCAAAAGTGTAAAATATATTCCAAAGTCTTCCTTTGTCCGCAGAATGTGGCTTATGTGGCGTTGATTTTGCTCTTTCTGTTTTACATATCAGTTGTCTGTATGAACACACACTAAGCTTCCTGGCTGGTTTGGAGTTGATTTACAACTGCCTTCCAGAGTCTTTTGCATGGGGAAGATGGGTACTGTCATTTAGAGCTCAGTTCTATTTCACGTGTGACTTGAGTGATGGGAAGTTGATCCAGTCAGCTGCTAGGAGCAGCATCCAGGAACTCATTTATATATCTGCCCAGTGCCATTACACCTTGCTGGTTTTACTAGTTTCCTAATACCTTTTTATTTCTGTTTGCTATCCCCTTGCTTTAACGTGTATCCGACCTCTGCCACGTTATCTGACCACTCCACTTCTATTTTGATTCTGAACTTTTCCGCCATCTTGGATTTTACCGAGTTCTGTCTGACTTTCATTGTCTGTCTGTTATCTGTTGTCTCTCCCTCTGTGTTTGGTCCGCTTTCCTATACGCTTAGTCAGTGTAGGTATTGTTGACCAAAAGTCCCTAACCAATTTGGTTTTTGAGGCTTGTCAGGTAGGTGACAGTGGTTGTGAGTCTTGGGCCTCCACCCCCTTATCTATCGTGACTGAATTATTTGCTTTGGAAGAATCTTGCATATATGATAATGGAAATCTAACATTTTACTTTTTTTCCATGGACTTCTGATGGTTTGCGTTATTTGCACCATGTCTGTTACGCTTCTATTATTTCATGTTAGTGAAAACTAGAAATTAAAAAAACATCAAAAAATTATAAAATGAGATTGGACCTGTGTTTTAGAGGACTAGAGGGAGTTATGTATCAATTTCCATGACATTTTAAAGCAACATTGTATTGGAAATAATAGATTTGAACCCACTTGAATCTCATGAAAAATATGGTGAAGGCAGCTGCAGGAAGAGAATCTTGTATTATTCGTACATCTCTACTTGGAAACACTACCGTTCTCAGAAGCATCACAGTCAATTGAAGAACAGCTGCGTCCTATGTGTAGTGGTCAAGTTGTTTTATTGAAAACTCACTTACTCAAATCAATTCTGTATTGCAGATTAGTGGGAGTACTTGGTCTCGGCGACCGACCAATTTGATATTAATGGCCTCTGTATGGGTTATCAATAACAAAGCTACTACATAATCATGTACCATAGATACTTGAGTATAAGCCAAGTTTTTGAGCACAATTTCATTATTGAGGGGAGGCTGCTGTGGGACATTTCATTATTTAGTGGAGGCTGCTGTGGGAGATTTCATTATTTAGTGGAGGCTGCTGTGGGAGATTTCATTATTTAGGGGAGGCTGCTGTGGGACAATTCATTAGTTAGGGGAGGCAGCTGCTGGTCATTTCATTAGTGAGTGGAGGCTGCTGCCAGACTTTTTATTAGTTAGATGCATCCGATTATATTCGGTTCAGCTTATACTCGAATACTGGAGACAGAGCGAGCTAAATGTAGGTTCTTTGTCATTTTTGATTCTTTTAACTCCTTGATACCCATCTAAGTAAAAATATCACCCTGAACAACCACCAACTATTATTGACCTATGGTTAGTATAGATAATTGGGGAGAATATGACAACCAAGACCCCTTCCCCAATCAGCTTATTTACAGTGGGAACAAATAGCTTCATCCATAGTCTAGTGCAGTGATGGCGAACCTATGGCACTGGTGCCATAGGTGGCACTCAGAGCCTTTTCTGTGGGCACTCAGGCCATCACCAGAGATGACTCCAGGTATTTTCCTGCAGTCCCAGACAGCCCAGGACTTGCTGTGCATAGAGCTATTTTAAAGTGACAGAGCTACCTGGCACTACTGGAGGAGTGGGAAGATGTGGACAGATCTGGATTATCATTGTAGCTCCTGCTCCGGCCCTGACAATTCTTCCTGTTTATGGGACCCTGGAGGGAAGCTACAATGATCATCCAAATTTTTTCTATTTTCTGCTTTATTGGTGTCCTCAGGAGGATCATATGAATGAAAGCTGTGACAGAGCACAGAATATAAGTCACTGATTACATTTTGTGTGTTGGCACTTTGCGATAAATTAGTGGGTCTTAGTTGTAGTTTGGGCACTTGATCTCTAAAAAGTTCACCATCACTGGTCTAGTGGATGCCCTGCCTCACCACAGACGCAGCTTCCCGCCACAATATATGAACCAAACTGCACAGTACATTGGCTATTTGGTAGTGGAGTTGGGTGTTGTACCCCCATACCTCATCCTATGGATAGATCATTATTTTTAAGAAAACCTTTCTTGATATGTTTATTTTGGCATGTGAATTCACTGTAAATTAACATTTCTGGAGCACATGTTCTTATTACTCTATATGGTGCTGCCACTCAGATATTCCACCAAAGAATTCAAGAATAAATTGACAAGTGGGCGTTTCCATTCTTTTTGTCAAGGATGTGTGTGACTTTATTGTCTACACTGATTGGACAATGTCAGGCTGTGCAGTGACACTTTTAACTAGTAAAAACCACTTCTTAAAAAAAGCATAACAATATGTTATATGGAAAGATGATCCAGAATTGCCATTTAATGTACAAGTCAACGTACGCCCTCCTTATATAAAAAAAACTATAAACTATTAATGGTTTATCTGTTTACACTTTATAATTTGTTGGGAACCACTACTTACTTGTGTTATTCTACACACTAGGATACATTTTTGTGAGTTCAGTTATTCCTGCAAAAGTTTATAGGAAGTAGCTAAAAGCTCAGGAAATGTGATGCAACTAAGGGCTCATGCATGTACACGGCCGGGAGGAGGAAGGAGGTGGGAGAAGGGAGAAGGGATGAAAGCTCCTCACCCCTCCCCTCTCCACAGAAAGTGAGTGGTCACCTGGCGCGGTCTATGTACAGTATCGGGTTTATATACGAATGGGGCCTAGGATGGCACTAGGACTACAAAAAATGGGTGGTTGAATAGTACTAGGACTCTGATCAAACTATGAAGAAACTCATATAATTTTCACAGACATAAATTGGATGTTATACAACTCGGTTGTGTGTTCCTTAAAGGAAATATACCACTAAAGTTAAGCTAAATTAAATTACACATACTCACCTATACTGCCTGAAAAAAAACAGTTATAAAAAGCATCTCGGAGTCCCGGGACATTATGTCCTGCACTCCGGGCTGTTAATTCTTCACGGCTTTGGGAGAGGAAGGCGGCATTCTTTCTCGTACTGCGTCAAAAATGAATAGCCCTGATACCAGACATCATGTCTCGGCGTTCGAGGTTGCTTTATAAACTTTATAAAGCTTAAAACTTTTTTTTCAGGTGATCCCGGTCATGTCAAGCTTAAAAAAGTCCAGTGCTGGGATGGAGGTGAAGAGGAGTATAGCTGAGTATGTGCAGTATGTGTAGTTGTTCCAAGTTCACAATTCACCATTTGACAATCCTAAGAACAGGAATCCAGTTCATATACAGTTCATAGTACAGATTTTTATTTTGGAGCTTGCACATGTATTAATAAAGCGTCTGTGACAGTATTATGTTGCGGCTGCGCTGTGCCCGACAAGACTGAATAATGTGCACCTAAAGGGGCAGGTTACTGCTTAGTCAGAGAATTGTGTCACACACTGTGGGGCTTATTTACTAAGGGTCCATGGATCACATTTTCGTCGGACTTCCTGACGTTTTCGTGATTTGCGCCGCTGGCAGAAGTATTTAGCAGTGGGTTGTGTTGCACGCAATTGGATTTTGGTGCAACTGCGCCGGCTTTCATGTGAGAGAAATTGGGGGATGGGTCATCGGACGATCCGACTGATCCGGACTGAGTGCGGGATTTAACTTTCAAATTGTGTCAAGCACTTACATGCACCAGGAAGAAGAAGGAGAACTCTGGCGGACCTGAGCAGGGAAGCGACACATGCAGGATATCGGGCGCACAATCTTAATGAAACGCGGCACAGTGCATTAATGTCGCCCAATGCACATCGGGGAACGCTCCATGGACGGGTAAGTAAATGTGCCCCTGCATGTTAAAGGTGCAGCTATTAAAAGATGGTGCACACATCCCGAGCAGTACAGGGTGCACCAGATAATAGTAGACTGTGTATTCAATAATCTGATGCACCCTGCACATTGGTGACGTAAACTGCACAACTTTTGATAAATCTGGGCCATTGTCCTCTCATGACACCTAGCTAGAGTGTGCTTCATGCCCCATCGTCCTCACAGTTTTATCGCTGCAGTATTTCTTCCTCTCGTCCTTCCCACAACAGTCCATTTAGTACGAGCCCCAGCTGGAAGGATGTATTGCTGTGTGTTTATGATGCATGGAGCAGAGGCGGATGGATGACTGATCACAGCTTCAGGATGAAGGATGCATTGGTATATTCTGTGTTCACGTCACTGTGGAGTACTGGGGCGATGTCAGAACGCCTGCAGGTGAGGATGGCACCGATCCAATTAACTCTATATTTCCAGAACCTCACATAGACTTACAGGCCGGGCTGCCCCGTATTGCAATACACGAATCCTAAAGAAATCTCATCTTCATTCTGTCACACAAACCTGATGTACAAAGTGATCCCTGGATTTCTGTCGACCATGCAAACGCTCAGAGCTATGACAGCTTCAGAAAAACAATATCAGGGAAATTCTGCATCTTTACACCCTGTGGTTTGGGGTTTGACGGGGTTTTCCCACTTTAGGAAACTCCTATTTGTTAAAATTAATCCCATTACTATAGGTGGATCCCATGATATCCATTGTAATCAGATGTAATCTATGCTTAAAGGATATCTACTACCAGGATGAAGGCTTGTAAACCAAGCACACTGACATACTGAAATGTGCCCTCTCTGGCAAGATCTGCTACTCTTTTAGCTTCTTATGTTCTGGTTTTCGAATAAAAAGGATTTTAAAATTATGCAAATGAGCCTGAGTTGCTCCAGGCTCCAAAGCCGCTCAGGCTCATTTGCATAATTTTTTACTCAGTTTTTTAAAAACCCAGGGCATAAGAAGCTAAAAGAAGTGCAAATCCTGTCTGAGGGGGCACACACCAGTATGTCAGTGTGCTTGGTTTACAAGCCTTCATCCTGGTGGTAGATGTCGTTTAACTCTTTAAGTGCTAGTGCAGTGCCCACACAGGGGAAGTAAATTATTACACTGCTGACATCAATAAGTTGTTGTGTTGAAATGTAGACATGAAACCTCATACATGGAAATGGGATTTTGAACCCGAATAACATGGCTAATTATTAATGAAATAATGTGTAGAGCTGGTCTGATGCGACCGCTGTTGTTTCCTTTATGCTGTTGTGTTCTTGCCTAGAAGCCATGATGCTATCATTCACTCACTGGACTGTATCACCCATGCACCGTAGAGATATATAGTCCCCTGCTTTCTTCATTCTTCTCCATCCCTGTAACAATATTATAGAAATACCTATAAAGTATAAGTTGTTCCCGGACATTAATACTCATACATTTTCCATAGAAAAAGTCATCGATACCAGGATTGCTTGACTGCAGGGTCCATGATGCTTGAAGACCAGACACCGCTCTATACATTTCATTGTGGCTGTTAATGGGCATAGCTGGTCCACTACCTAACTGATGGCGCTGTCCCAGGTCCCAAAGCCCTGAGCTCATCTATAGGAAATCCGCTGCCAAGAATAGGATCCCCATTCATCTGTGATTTATGACTGATCCTAAAGATAGGTAATAAAAATAAAACTACTTTAAAACCTATTTAGACTAGGGACATGCATAAGGGAATAGCCTTGGTTAAGCTAAAGCCGAATGTGTGGCGGCTAAACCACAGTGACTTACATTAGTGAAGAAAATCTACCATCAAAATCCACCGTAACAAACCAGGGACACTTACTCATAGATCCATGCACCGTGACTGTGGTAATTTTCTTATATTTGTTATCCATGACCTGTTTCTTTCTAAAATCAACTTTAAAAATTATTCTAATGAACCTGAAAGCCTATGGGTGTGTTACAGAGGCCCTCTGTGTTACAGCTTCACAGGCTTTTATTCTGTACAGGATCACTTTCCCCCTCCTAGGAAGTAAGATTACAACAGGCAGAGGGAGGTGGGAAGGCAGCAGGGGGAGGGGGAGACACTGTAACAGCCTGTGAATCCACAATACAGAGGGGTTCTAGTAGCCCTTCTGGCTCATTAGCTTAATTTTAAAAGTCGATTTTAGAAGAAAGGAAGCTAGGAATAACAAATATAAGATTACCACAGACACTGTGCCTGGATCTATGAGTAAGCGCCCCTGATTTATGAAGATAGATTTCCTTTTTAATGCATCCTATCTGAACAATATAATATTGATAACATTTGTTTTGTAAGGAAAGCGATAACTAGGTCCAAGGGAGCTTCCTCTGCTTCACAAAGGCAAAGGTATAGCAATGTAAAGCCAATAATTGGTGCTTGAGATGCTGCTGCGACTTCCCGCTGAGAGAGAGGGAGAAAAATCTACCTCCTACCTGCTGGCATGCAGTGCCAGCACTGTGAAACGTTGCAAGTTATATATAAAATATATTGAATTCTGCAGCAGAAAATCAAGTGAATATCAAGGGCAAGTGCAATTCATTGAAGGTAATAAAAGGACACAGAGCCGTATTATGTAAGCTCAATACAATTACAGCATATTAATGAGCGCACATGTAAAATGATGGAATTTTCGCCTTAGGTGCCAAAGCTCCTTGTTGTCTCATTCATCTTTGCAAGATATTATTGAACATAAGTCAAGAAAATACATTTTCAAACCTGCACGTTAAAATTTGAAGAAACTGAAAGATAGTTATATAGACGTCTGTACTTAAAGGGACAGTGTCTCCCAGTGGCGTAACTAGAAGCTGATGGGCCCCAGTGCAAAGTCTGTCCCATGATTATAACGTATGGTTTGTAGTAATAGTCTTCTCATATGGGAAAGTGACACCATAAGGCCCCTTTCACACTTGCGTTTTTCACACTTGCGTTTTCTGCGCGTGCTTCTGACGTGCAGAACTTGCATTGCACTCTGACCCAATGTAATCAATGGGTCTTTTCAGACTTGCATTTTTTTTCACGGACACATGCGCGTTTTTTTTTTTTTTGCGCATATAAATCTCGACATGCTCTACTTTTGCAAGTCACGCGCGTGAAAAACGCACCATACAAGTCTATGGAGATGCATCAAAAACGCATCGCACTCTGAGACACATGCAAGTACAATGCAAGTGCAATGCGTTTTTCACCCATCAATTGCAATAGAAAAGATAGAGCTCAGTCCTGAGTCCATTTCACGCGCATTATCTGCGCGTGAAAAACGCATTGAAATTGCATTGAAATTGCATCAAAAAAGCGCATGAAAAACTGAGACACTGAACAAACACTGACTGAGAACTGATTGCACTCTGATGCAAAATGTGAGTTTTTCACTGACCAAACCCAGATCGCTCCCTGATCAGACTCTGACGTGATCTGCAACGCAAGTGTGGAAGGGGCCTAAAGGCCCCTAAACCTCTTAGGCCCAGGTGCGACTACAACCTCTGCACCCCCTTAAGTTACGCCCCTGGTGTCTCCCTTACCTAGGTTTATTTACTGTGACTGGTACTGTATATAGATATCACCTCTGGAAGAATATATGTGAATTAGGTCATACTAGCTAGACAGATAGATAGATAGATAGATAGATAGATAGATATGAGATGGATATATATATATATATATATATAGATAATAGATAGATAGATATGAGATAGATAGATAGATAGATAGATAGATAGATAGATAGATAGATAGATAGATAGATATGAGATGGATATATATATATATATATATATAGATAATAGATAGATAGATATGAGATAGATAGATAGATAGATAGATAGATAGATAGATAGATAGATAGATAGATAGATATGAGATGGATATATATATATATATATATATAGATAATAGATAGATAGATATGAGATAGATAGATAGATAGATAGATAGATAG
>CM033641.1:300426133-300689895 GCA_019512145.1 Engystomops pustulosus | reverse complement strand
GATAATAGATAGATAGATAGATAGATAGATAGATAGATAGATAGATAGATAGATAGATAGATAGATAGATATGACATAGATAGATACATAGATAGATAGATAGATAGATAGATAGATAGATAGATACATACATACATACATAAAAAAAAATACATATAAAGATGATTAGCTGAAGGGGGGAACCATTTAAACAGTGGGAGAGGCACTCCCCATACACTGACATGTCCCCAGAGAAAGTAAAACATTTATGGTCCCTTCGGCTAGAATTAGCTAATTTACATATACATTCCTAGGGCCATATCTCTTAAATGGCTGGATGGATTCTAGAAATAAAAACACCAAATTGATCAGTGGTACAGATAAGCGGACCTGACATTCGGGTCTGGCCACCAGAGAATTGCCATATTGGCGGCCGAGCAAATATGGGGCATGGGGAACTCACCCTAGCCAATAATTGCTATAGCTAGTAGCTCGGGGCATCAATTTTCCAGATTGGTTGTTTGGTCACTAATTCGGCAATACATTCGGGTCGGGCCAGCAAATCTTGAACCAGACCAAAGGGTCCACTCATCTTAAATAAAGAGCAAAGCACAAATGAAATGGGTTAGGTCATTCATCATTTTGTACAAGATGACAGGTCGTTAGGTAGATTAATTATATCTGTAGTTCCTTCTATAGACTGTATGGAGGGGTGTTACCAGGGTATGTGGCCCAGGTACTGGCTGTCAAGTGGTCAACAGCAACCTACTTTCCAGAGTAAGGATATGAACTGGAATCTCAGGTTAAGAAAATCCTTGCTAAAGTGTTTGCTCGCTTTTTAAAGGGAACCTGTCACCAGAAGACCCATTGTTATAATAATAATAATAATCTTTATTTATATAGCGCCATCAAATTCCGTAGCGCTTTAACTCCCCTAGTCCCCACAGAGCATATAGTACATACACTGCCAAAGTGTTTTAGTATAAAAAACAGTTTTAAACAAAAAAAAAGATAAGTTATATAGTACCTTTCAATGCCATGTGCTGTGTGACCAGGCACTTGCCCCCCGGGGACTGGGGGGCAAGATGGTGAATAGGAGGAGAAAAGAGGATACCGGGGCGTGGAGTAGCCGCCTCGTGTAACCTTAGATGCGGCTACTCCACGCCCCAGTAGCCGCGTAATAAAATTAGCATAAAAGTTTGATAAAAGTTACTAAAAAAGTGCAGGGACGTGAGGATTAGCCCTTAAAAGGGCTATCCTCACGTCCCATTGATCCACCTACCACCCGATCTACCTTTATAGGTAGATTTGTGGTGGTAGGTTCCCTTTAAGTCAGCTGTTCTCACCAAGCTGCCCTCTATATATATACAGCTTCCTGTTTCTCACTCCTTCAGTCCATTCTTATGGCGTCACCCACTGTCTCACTCTCACAGTCCATCCTCACTGATAGACACAGGGAAAGGGAAGGGGGGAGAGCAGGGTAAGTCATAACTCTTCTGCTATTCATCTGAGCTCAGACAAGTAAACAAAGATCCACAGTGTCGGCAGGCAGCACTAAAGTAAGTACTTGATGAAGATTCAGGTATAATTATTAATGCAGATGAAAAATTATGTAAAACAGTGGTCAACCTCTTCAAGCTAACGCATAAATGGTGGTCCAGAATGGGGGATATCCACTATGATTAAGACAGGGATAAACCATTAAAAATCAAGATTCCTATTAAAAAATTAAAAATGATTAATAATAAGACAATTCAACTCAAAGGGAAAGAAAGGTAATTAGGTAGGTAAAATGCTAAGGAAAGGATATGTCATGGTCATACTAAAAGTGTACCCGACCCCAGGAGTGGTCACCACTGATGTGTGTGAATAAGAATTAACACGCATCAAACATCAACCTTCTCTCCGCTGCGGTAAGAAAATGCAGCAGTCAAGCGGTGAAAACCTGAGTTTCCTGTTGTAAATACTCATGAGGGACTTCCTAATAAATACACTCCGCAAGCAAATGAGATGGGGTAGTTGCCTAGGAACCGGCAGAGGTGACCACGCTGGATGTGCTCGCTCTTGTGCGGATCAGCATGGCCGACCCCTAATTCTACTTCCAGGCTCACGGGTGGCCGGCTGACATTTGGCAATTCTCAGTAACACAATGAGTGACCCCATTAAAATCTTGTTCTTCTTTGCTTTGTGGACTATAATACACTGAATAGTCAGAGCATGGATCATTTTCATCCTGCTCACATTGTATCAGAGCGTCCATTAAGGGTTTTTTACATCTGACTATAGGAATCGTGCTGCCTGCAATGATATTCTTCCTTTAGACACTATGGATGGACACTATGGATGGACACTATGGATGGACACTATGGGGCTAAGGTCCCGTGGCCGCATTTCCATCGGGTTTCCCGACGTTTTCGGGTTGTCGCACGCGATCGGATTGTGTTGCAATTGCACCGGCTTTCATGCGACACAAATCGGGGGGCGGGCCGCCGGACGATCCGGCAGATTCTAACAACATGCGGTATTTAGCATTTAAATTTGTGTTGCAAGCCAAGCACTTACATGCACTGGGAAGAAGAAGGTGAACTCTGTTGGAGCAACACCTTCAGGATATCGGGTGCACGATCTTAGTGAATCGCGGAGCTGTGCAGGATCGTCGGACAATGCACCTCGGGGATCGCGCAGGGACGGGTAAGTTAAATGTGCCCCTATGGATGGTCACTATGGAAGAATGTTGAGGGCTGTCTCAAAGTGTATATGTAAGATAAATTTGCCTATTGTGGTGGGGGGTCGTTGTGCTTTGAATATTTTTTAATTTACTTTAATAATAATAATAATTCCTTTATTTATATAGTGCACACAGATAATGCAGCGCTGCACAGAGTTTGCCAAATCAGTCCCTGTTCCCAATGGGGCTCACAATCTAATCAACCTACCAGTGTGTTTTGGAGTGTGGGAGGAAATCGGACCTGGAGGAAACCCAAGCAAACACAGAGAGAACATACAAACTTTTTTTCATATGTTGACCCAGGAACTTGAACCCAGGACGCCAATGCTGCAAGGCTGTAATGCTAACCACTGAGCCACCGTGCTACCCCTTGTTTAGAAAATATTGTGACTTTGTAAGTAAACTGGCTACAAAATTCCCCCTAAGGCTACATTCACACACATGTATGAGGGACGTAAACACGGCCGATATACGTCCCCCATACACTTCTATGGGCTCACGGGCCTGTACGGGAGCGGTATGGTGCAACACACGTGCGGCACCGTACCGCTCCGTAGCCCGGGGAAAGATAGGACATGTATCGTATACTCCTATGGAGAGGGGCGGGGGTGAGCTGTGCTCATCCCCTTCTCCTCTCCGCAGCGCCGATGTATGCCCACCGTACTACGGTATGTAGCCTAAGTTAGACAGTACCTGCCTGTTGAGAAGGAAATACTGTATAGTGTGTGTATATAAGGCTGACTGCCATTCTGATCTAATAACCCTGTGTTAATTCACAAAGCTATAGTATTATTTAAGCATTGACTTCTAACAGAACAGTTTATCAGTCCCTGCTTGACAATTAATGGGGTATTCCCACTTTGGCAAATTAATGTTATTGTTTGATGAAATGATGAAAAATTATACAAGACTCCAATATACTTTCTGTATCAATCCCCAGCTGTATTCTAGATCTCTGTTTGCTGTCCTTCTACAGAAAGCTTCTTTGTTTCCTTCCAGTGGACAGAAATCTGACCGTGGTCATACAGGTGCACAGCTCATTATCACACAGCTCTGATTACTCTCTGTGACATAACAGGCCGTGCACCTATGTGACCATGGATTTCTGTCCACTGGAAGTAAAGGTAGAAGCTTTCTATAGAAAGACAGCAAGCGGAGATCTAGAAAACCATGAGAAATTGATACAGAATGTATATTGGAAAATTGTATCATATTTCATGATACAAACAATAATATTACTCGAGGTGATGAGACCCCCACGGATCACTAAAACAAGGGGTCCAACCCTCCGTCAGACTAATAGAGCAGACGGCCGCGCATGAACATTCTGCTCCATTGATTTGTGAGTGTTGCGCTCTATAATTTCCGTCAGCTCCATAGAGATGAATGCGCGGCCGTCTAATCCATTACTCTGACGGAGCGACAAGGGGTCCGGTGGAGGTAAGTGGGACCCCATTGGACCCCTCTTTTTTGTGATCTCTGGGGTCTCAGCACTGAGACCTCCACTGATCAGCAAGTTAGGCTGAAGAGAGTTTAGTGCTGAAGTCAAGCTCTCCCTGCCTCCTAACACCTCCTGTGTTATAATTGATAGCATTCACCAGATCCATTTATAATGGGTCTGGACCTAGGACCATCAATAACAGAAAAGGGGACATTCTGAAGATAGCAGCACTTGACTTCAGCGCCTCCTTGACTCACAAGCACTTTACTTCTGTCTTCTAAGTTGATTTTTATGAGATGATGCCACCGTACTGGGCTATGAAAGAACCAGGATCTGAAAGGTACAAAGTTGCTTGAGAAAATTGTTTACGGGAAGTGATTTCGTTGGACAATTTCTGTAGAAAGGTTCCCTTTAAGCAGAGAATAACATGACCAGCTAAAGACTGAATCTTCTATATGGATACATTACGGCCCAGTATTCTGGAGGCAGTCCCTTTCGAAAGCCAGGGGTTCAGAAGTTCCTATTGTACTAACTGCAAAGCTGGTACATCAAAAGGTCATGTACATTCTCTATCTGTTATCTTGCAGATATTCAGCACTTTACTTATTTAAAATTCTGTATCGTTATTCTCTCAGAATTAAAAATGCATGTAGCCTGTCTAAAATGCACTGACATACACTACAAACCATGCTGACAGGCTACAGGTCATTATAATACTGCAAGAATAAAGCTCTGGAATTCTTAACCGGTGTAGTGCTGGATACCTTACAAATAGTGGCCCACATTTGTCCAAAAAAGACAAACTGCACTAGGTGCAGTTTAACTGTGTAGTATACAGGGGGCGCCAGATTCAGGAATTGTGGTGCACATTCTGCATAATAATTTAATAAGTCCCTTGTCCCCAATGGGGCTCACAATCTAATCAACCTATCAGTGTCTTTTGGAGTGTGGGAGAAACCGGAGGACCCGGAGGAAACCAACGCAAACACGAATAGAACAGACAAAATCTTTGCAGACCTTTGTTGACCTTGAGACTTAAACCCAGGTCCTCAGCGCTGCAAGGCTGTAGTGCTAACCACTAAGCCACCGTGCATGAATGTGGCACCCCCTGCTTCAACAGAGTGCAACAACTTTCTTTTGGTTCACCTTTAACATGGGTCGTGCAACACAATTTTGTCGAACACTACATGATAAAAGTGGCACACGGTCCGACTGAGCACCGGAACACCCCTTTATCTGCAGAATTTAGTGTTGTGTCGGGTATAGTGCAGCCGCACCACAAATGTGTCTCAGACACTTCTTAAATCCATGTGCAGATAGAAAACTGGCGCAGGGGCTTTAATAAATCTGGGCCAATGTATCCTGCTGCTAGATGACTGTGTTACTCTGTGTGCCTGCAGATTAATAGGAGACAGAGGAATCTGCCGGAAGGTTGAGCGACATGTGTATATCTTGTCTTATAATATTCTGCATGGCATAAGTATACAGTTAGGAAGGCTGAACATTGAGCTCCTTATTAATAACTGAGCATTAATTAACTATTTTGTGAACAGAGTATAGAGCCCAAAGTAGATCCCTCAGAAGCTGGGTCTGCAGTGATGGGACATGGTTTATATAGGGGGAGATTTGTCTGACGTGTAAAACTGCTCCATTTGCTCATGGAAACCAATCAGAGCTCAGCTTTAATTTTTCCACAGCGGTTTATAAAATAAAATCTGAGCTCTGATTGTTTGCCATGTGCAACTAGAACAGTTTTACCTCATACGCTGATGAGACATTATAGGACGAGTCAAAGTCTCGGGACACCCTTTTATTTCAGTTACAAAGGGAAAACATGACGAATCTGAAATCTGAAGTCAGGAACATGACCACCATCTTGAAAGCCGCCATCCTGGATCAAGAGCAAGTTTTTTTTTATGAGAAGGAGGCTATGTAGTCTGAGAAACCAATTGCCACAATCAGAATTGAAATATCTCTTGTGTTTCGAAGGTTATCTACATAGAACGACAATCAGGAACATTCCCTGGGATGTGCGGCTACTAGATGTGTTGTCCATGGTGCTGAACAGAGAGCAATTAGAATTTTAAAGCCCACGCTTAGTCAGAATCAGTCGGGTTGTCCGACAGCCACGCCCCACTGATTTGTGCCGCAAGTTTGCGCCAAAATCTGATCACGTGCGCCAAAAACCCCTGTTAAATGCGGCGCAAATGGAAATAGTCGGGAAACCCCACAGAAATGCGGTCCGTGGACCCTTATTAAATGTTCCCCATTGTGTCTTCTTCCCCATCTGCTACATGATCACCTTGCACTTGGCTGGTTTCAAGATGACAGCCATGTTCTTGACATAACCTAAAGGCTGTTCCCCTAATCCATTACTTGCTGGCGGATCACATATGTCATTTTCCCTCTCACTTCTAAATTAAAATGGTGTCCTGGGACTTTTAGCCCTAAAAACTCTATAAAAATTAGTATTTACTACTATATCTGATCTTTAGCATCTATGCCCTGTGGCCAGAACTGCCACTAGGAAGTTTGGGGTCCCTGACTTTTGTAGGCCCCGTACAGTTCGATAATCCGGCCCTGAGTCCACAGTGGGGCTCATTTACTAAGGGTCCGCGGATCAGGATTCTGTCAGATTTCCCGAATATTTCCTTTTTGCGCCGAATTGCCCTGGGTTTTTGGCACACGTGATCGGATTGTGGCGCATCGGCGCCGGCTTACATGCGACAGAAATCGGGGGGCGTGGCCGTCGGACAACCCGACAGATTCAGACAAACCGCGGAATTTAGAAACGAAATTGTGTCGCAAGATCAAGCACTTACATGCACCACAAAGAAGAAGGTGAACTCCGGCGGATCTCAGCGCAGAAGCGACACATGCAGAAAATTGGACACAAGATCTTAGTGAATCGCGGCAGACCCGAATCCTTGTCGGACAACGCACCGCGGGATCACGACAGGACCGGGTTAGTAAATCTGCCCCAGTGAGTTCCCTGCAACTGATAAGGGCGGAGGGTTTTCTGTGGTTTGGAACCCCTTCTGCTCCTCAGGGCCCATGAACACAGTGACACTAAACCCCCCTGATGGCGACACTGTCTGTGGCTATTAAGATTGAATGCTATGGGAGGGGAGGAAGAGCTGCAAGGGGAGACATTGGATAGGCTCAGTGTTTATTCTTATACCACACCAGGCAGGAGCCACCACACAACTAAAAATGGTGATACAAAAGTCAGGAAATCCCAAGTCACTGGGCAAAAGACCCAGTGTCCGGACCCAAAAAAGATCTATAAGAATAATTCCGCCCTGTGTAGTGTACGACAAAGGAATTTGTGTTTCATCCCCTAAGTGTAACTCGAAAGAGTCATACCGAAAAAATATCAACATTTCAATAACGTTTACATCAAATTACTTGTTATTTTATGTTTTATTTTTTACATTGTATTTCGATACAGATCATAATAAAGAAAGCGCAGTCGCGCCCGTGCCCGGAGAAGGGGCTCTCACTGAACCAATAAAGGTAAATGGGAGTAATCTCCATACAGCAAAGCTTCTACATCCCAAAATGATTACATCCAGAAAGAGCTGAAGGAATATTTTTGGTATATACTTTAGCATTATTTATAGTCACTACCACTTCAACAATAACCTATAAAACTCAGAGTGTAGATATTTTCAGTATTTATTTCTGACATTTCATCGGAATCAGAAATAGAAAAGTTTAAAGGGGTTGGCCACTTTACCCAGGGGCGTAACTATAGGGGGTGCAGAGGTTGCGGTCGCACCTGGGCCCAAGAGGTTTAGGGGGCCCTTATGGTGTCACTTTCCCATATGAGAAGACTATTACTATAAACCTTACATTACAGTCAGGAGCCTGGCACAGACTTTGCACTGGGGCCCATTAGCTTCTAGTTACGCCCCTGGGGAAGGGGGCTCCATTCAAAGGTCTGCTATGGGGCCCAGCCTTTGCTGGTTACTCCCCTGTGTTTTGTGCATATGTAGTGTATGCGGTTATGTCTGTGCAAAGTATATATGAAATATGTGTATTCTGAAGAATAACATAAGTATGGGGCTGGCAGCGAGGGTTTAGGTATATGGGGGGTCCCATTTCTAAGTTTGCACCGGGGCCCACTGGGGTCTTGTTACGCCACTGACTTTACCCCATGTTTTTTTAATTTGTGTAAGTGTGTGTGTGTGTGTGTGGGGCAGGATATCCTGTAATTTACCAATGTAGCCGAGACCCTTTTTTGTTTTTGCGTTTTCATTTTTACTCCTCACCTTCAAAACTCCATAACTTTTTTTATTTTTCCATGTAAGCTGTGTGAGGGCACCTAATAGTGACAGTGTTTAATATTCCATGTCGTGTACTGGGACTGGGAAGTAGTAAAAAAATTCTAAATGCAGTTAAATTGGTGAAAAAATGCAAATGCATTTGCGCCGTTTTCTTTGGGGCCTTCACTGTGCACCCCAAATGACATGTCTACTTTATTTTTTTTTGTCGCTATGATCATGGAGATACCAAATTTTTATAGGTTTTATTGTGTTTTCATACATTTACAAAAATTAAAACCTCCTGTACAAATAAAAATTCTTAATTTTGCCGTCTTCGGGCGTTTTCAATGCTACAATTTTAAGGACTGTACGGCCTTTTGAACACTTTTTATAGAATTTTTTATATTTTTCAAAATGGCAAGAAAGAGGCATTTTTCGACTTTGGCGCTATTTTGGGTTACAGGGTTAAACGCCGGGAAAAAACTTTGTTAGACCCGAGGCTGTCATAGTAACAGATTGATGGCCCCTGATGACTTTACAGGGGGGCGTTGACCAAATCCAACATAGCGGCGGTCACGCGCCAGTGGGATTTAAATGCCCCCGGCAGCTTTTCCGGAGGTGTTTACAGGTTTAATACCCCCAATCGGTGCCAGTATCAATGCTGTTGTTACCAGTGGGCATTTGCTGCAATATGCAGCAAATACCCACCTTTTATTGAGAGGGGTGCCATTCTCAAAGTGCCCAGTGGTAGCATAACTCGTTGCTGTTATATCTAGGTCCCCGTCTGCATTTAAAAAAAATTGTAACTTGGTTTACAAGCAAAATTACATAATACAAGGATTGTATGATCTTTCCCCACCATCTACTGCACTGCTCCTCCCTCTCACAAAATTGTATAGTACAATATTGAAGAAGTATCAGAAATAAAGGTACTAGATGTTGTGCTACATATGTTTAAAAATGTTTGGGGTGCGGAACAAATTCTCTGTGTTTCTATTATATCCTATGAGAAAACTTGCTTTGATATACAAGCGATTTGAATTACAAGCATGTGCCCGGAACAAATTATACTTGTAATCCAAGGTTCCAGTGTATTTTCTAATTCACTTTGGACGAATCTTACATACGAGATAATAACGAAAGTCTAACAGACTCTTTTAACTGCCCATTGATTTCAATGGACCTTTGTTGGGTTCCGTAATTGTCTGTTTATTAGTGAAAACTGAAAATCAGCTTTTTTTTAACAAAAAATTGAGGATTAGAAGAGGTTATATACCAATTTCCAGGACAATTAAAGCAACATTAGTTTGGACCTAATAGATTTAGACCCAAATCCAGTTGTATGAAATATTCAAAAAAATATTGATTTTAGAACCTAGAGCAGATTTAATCTACGAATAAATGTATTCCATAAGGAAATCTTTCAGTGGTGCAGTTTAGGAGTAAGGGAAGGAGATCTGATGTCGGAGCTTTTGTCTCCCTTACAGGCTTTTTAAGGCATTTGCATTATCATTCATTACTGGATTACATTGCTTTTAATGTAAACCTATTGTGGTTAACAGATAATAAAAGCATATATATATATATATATATATATATATATATTAGCCAAGTTCTTATATGTTCATGTAATTGTGTTACGTGCTGGCAATTCACAGAGATGGACATTGGAGCAGAACATAATTTTCATTAAAATAATCACCAATAACTTGTCAGCGGGAGGCGCCGAGCTGTGGCTTTATGTCTCTCATCAGCGCTCTCGGTCTAAGTAGGTTATACAAGTGGTGGTAAAGACAAAAATGAGCTGCAGAAAATAAGAGATGCTGAGAATATAGGCCAATAGGTCGCTCTCATACAACAGACTTTTTACATATACAAAGAAATCTAGACATTTACCTACATAGCTATTTTACAGCAAGTGTAGGTCTTACTTCTCTTGTAGGTACGGAATAGTAGATTAGGGAATGATCGATAGTAAAAAGATGTCTACCTTTTATCTGTTTAGAATCCATTTCTTTTGCTAAATACTGACAAAAATGCTGCAATGTGGAAGTTGTTGAAATGAGTGTTTCTAACCACTTATGACAATACATATAAAACACACACTTTGAGCAGTCAGGCTACTTCTATGACGGATTTCTCTGCACAAAAGAAACAGAAGCATGGAAAGACTACAGTATCTACAAACAAAACCCCTTTTTATAAATTAATTTTAGCCCATGATTGTGGGTTATAATATAGACAGTTTGCCTTAAAGGGGGCCCATGGCCACCCAAACCACCCACCAAATTTCATACTGAAAAGGAGTTTCACCCATAAAATCTGTTTAATCTGTTAATGCTCTCAATATACATACACACAAGAGCAATTTCAGGACCTTTGAAGGTCCTCCAAAGGTCCTGAAAATGCAGATTGAAAGCAAGCAGAAGGGATGCATCATATGGAACACATGTGGACAGTTTTGAAAATATGAGTTCTGTGTTCCAACTATCCACTATCCTCTTTCCTTCAATAATCAAGGGTGTGGTAAATGTATAGAGTTTGATTACTAGATGATCAGAAGGAGGCAAAATCTCACAGCTTAACTAAGCAGGGGTTGGATTTATAAAAAGAAATAGCTTTAAGATAAACAGGGTAGGCTCCTCCATAAATATGCTCCTTTTAACCTAGCAGGAGTAGGGTTTATCATTAGAAATTGTTGTAATATAATCGGGGTAAAGCTCTTCACAAAGATGTTATTGTTTCGCTAAGCAGGGGTGGGATTATCGGAAAGGACTGCATATTGGTAACAAGTCTTCCCCACTTACAGAGAGTTGATACACCTTTATTGTTTTATATAATTTACAATTTACAATTTTTTATTTCATTGATTTTCCATGCTCACCTGTACACAGTTTTACAAATACCCTCCCATTACCTTTTTTCCTTTTTTTATTGCTGAATATGCGTAACCACCAGGAATTATTGTAATTAAAGGGTATTTCAGGAATAGGCATAACACATATTCAAATGGGTTATTAAAATATAAGCTTGCATGTAATTAGTTGTTATTTAAAATTTTGCTCCCCTTAGCAGAAAAATGTTGAAGAGAATTAAAATGCTACTTGCCCCCTTAATCAGTCCGTTGATTTGCCCCAGTGGAGGAGACACAGGACAGAACATGGCCACTTATCACATGTCGACATCTCATGTCCTGTATCTGCCTGAGCAGGTCATGTGATCATCACTATGTTTGGCTGTAGTCGGTTGGTTGCAGTGCATCCAGTATGGACAGTGTTTTAGTGAGACCCATCTCAGTGATGGCAGTTACACATCATTACTATGGTAACAGAGCAGAACAGTCTGTTATTTTATCATTGGGAGCAGTGCATAAGAGGGAGGAGCTGTTTCTAAGAACAAAAGGATCATGGGACTTGTAGTTTCCAGTGGCGGCCATCTTGGAGATAACTCCGCCTACTTTATAAAAGGCCATAAAGTTGTGTGAATGAATCATAAATGCAAAGTATTTAAGCTCCATTTTGTGTCTAATGACATCGAGTTCTGTTATATTCACTAATTTCTAGCATTATGGGATTTTCCTGGAATACCCCTTTAACTGAAATTCCTATGCTGGGCTATTGAAGCAGGTGAGAAGATGTATTCTCAGCACAAGTGAGGATATCAGTTCATTTCTGTGTTTGATTATTCATGAGCTCCATCCCGCTACTGTTCTAATTATCTCTCCGCTATCACTATTGTTATCTGGATTAGCGCTCTGATTAATGTCACTATTAGATGGCCCACAGTTTGCTTGTTATTTTCCAAAAAATATTTGTACTTCCTCTGTCAACATTAATGTAATGTCCCCAACTGGCTCCTTGTATTTAAAACACCACTTTGTTCTCCAGCTAATGAAAGAGACCAGTTATCAGGATTTTATTGTATATTATGTAGATTTTTTTAATGCTATTTACTACACTATGGCTCTATACTATAATACAGAACTGGATATGGAGCATATAGTGATCCTGCAAGTTAACTACATTATTACATTTGAATGGTGAGGGTAAGGGAATGGCAAGGATAGACTGAAAGGACAGGCGAGAACAGTGAGCCCTAAGGCTATAACCCCTTCCAATCTATCCCTACCTAAAAGCTGTGCCTATACTGACAACTGGTCATCGTTCCCTTCCGGCACCAAAGTTCCTGCACAGGGGGAGATTTATCATATATAGCACTCGTGCACCGGCATATGATGGAAGCTCTGCCCTTCCAGCCCTGACCCCCTTTCCCCCCCCCCCCCCCCGCTTCCTCAGCACTTGTGCAGTGAGCACTTCCTGGGGGTGAGACAAGGTTAGTCTGTGAAGTTAGTGACTAGGGTAGTGCCTTAGGCTCATTTCAGGAGGAAGGAAACCATGGATAATAAATATAAGAAGATTACCACAGTCACTGTGCCTGGATCTATGAGTAAGTGTCCCTGGTTTATCATGATGGTAGATTTCCTTAAATAATAGACTGACACTATTTATATAAGAATTTTCTAAACAACGGTTCACTTTGCAGACAGAATTACAATAGATACAAACTCTATAGAAAACATCATTGCATCACTACTGATAATACATGATATCACAGCTTATCTCCTCCCCCTCCCTGTACTATGACCTCTATATAGATAACACTGACCCATCATGACATCACTAGTGATAATAGATGATGTCACAGCTTATTTCCTCCTCCTCCCTGTACAATGACCTCTATATAGATTTCACTGACCCATCATTACATCACTACTGACAATAGATGATGTCACAGCTTATCTCCTCCCCCTCCCTTACAAATGACCTTCATATAGATACACTGACCTCATCATTAACACACTACTGACAATAGATGATGTCACACAGCTTATCTCCTCCCCTCCTGTAACTTGACCTCTATAGATAACACTGACCCATCATACATCACTACTGACATAGATGATGTCCAGCTATCTCTCCTCCTCCTGTACAATGACCTTCATATAGATAAACACTGACCCATCATTACATCACTACTGACAGATGAGGTATCACAGCTTATCTCCTCCCCCTCCCTGTACACGACCTCTATATAGATAACACTGACCCTCATCATCCTACTCTACTGACAATAGATGATGTCCACAGCTTATCTCCTCCTTCCCCCCTGTCAACATGACCTCTATATAGATCAACCCGACCCGACCTCATTACATCATTACTGACAATAGATGATGTCAAGCTTATCTCCTCCTACCCCCTCCTCCTCCAGTACAATACCTCTATATAGATAACAACTGACCCATCATTACATCACAACTGACAATAGATGATGTCACAGCTTATCTCCTCCTCTCCCATACAATAACCTCTATATATATACACTGACCCATCATTACACATCACTACTGACAATAGATGATGTCACATCTTATCTCCCCCTCCCTGTAAATGACTCTATATAGAGAACACTGACCCATATTACATCACTACTGACAACAGATGATGTCACAGCTTATCTCCTCCCTCCTCCTGTACAATGACCTCTATATAGTAACACTGACCCATCATTACATCACTACTACGCAATAGATGATGTCACAGCTTATCTTCCTTCCTGTACAATGACCTCTATATAGTAAACACTGACCCATCATTACTCACTACTGACAAATAATGATGTCACAGCTTATCTCCTCCCCTCCCTGTAATGACCTCTAATATGATAACACTGACCCATATTACATCACTGCTGACAATAGATGATGGCACAGCTTATCTCCTCCCCCTCCCTGTACAATGACCTCTATTAGATAACAAGTGACCCTCATTACTCACTACTGACAATAGATGATGTCACAGCTTATCTCCTCTACCCCCTCCCTGTACAATGACCTCTATATAGATACACTAACCCATCACTACATCACTACGGACAATAGATGATGTCACAGCTTATCTCCTCCTCCTCCCAGTACAATAACCTCTATATAGATAACACTGACCCATCATTACATCACTACTGACAATAGATGATGTCACATCTTATCTCCTCCCCTCCCTGTAGAATGACCTCTATATAGAGAACACTGACCCATTATTACATCACTACTGACAACAGATGATGTCACAGCTTATCTCCTCCTCCTCCCTGTACACGGACTTCATATAGATAACACTGACACCCATCATTACATCACGAACAATAGAGGATGATCACACTTATCTCCCCCCTCCCTGTACAAAGCAAACCTCTATTAGAAGATAACACTGACCCATCATACATCACTATGACATAGATTGATTTGTCACAGCTTTTATCCTCCTCCTCCCTGTACAATGACCTCTATATAGATAACATTGCCATCATTACATCACTACTGACAAAGATGATGCACAGCTTATCTCCTCCCTCCTCCCTGTTACAATGACTCTTATATAGTAACACTGACCCATCATTACAGCATCACTACTGACAAAGATGATGTCAAAGACTTATCTCCTCCCCCCCTGTCAATGACCTCTATAGATAACACTGACCCATCATTACATCACTACTGACAATAGATGATGTCACAGCTTATCTCCTCCTCCCCCCTGTACAATGACCTCTATATAGATAACACTGACCCATATTACATAACTACTGACATAGATGATGTCAACAGCTTATCTCCTCCTCCTCCCAGTACAATGAAACCTCATATGATAACGACACATCCATCTTACATCCACTACTGACAATAGATGATGTCACAGCTTATCTCCTCATCTCCGTACAATAACCTCTATAAGATCACACTGACCCATCATTACATCACTACTGCAATAGTGATTGTCACACTTATCTATCTCTCCTCCCTGTAAATGACCTCTATATAGAAACACTGACCATTATTTACATCATACTGACAAAGATGATGTCACAGCTTATCTTCCTCCTCCTCCTGTACAATGACCTCTTATAGATAACACTGACCCATCATTACATCACTACTGACAATAGATGATGTCACAGCTTATCTTCCTCCGCTGTACAATGACCTACTCTATATAGATAACCTGACCCATCATTACATCAATACTGACAATAGATGATGTCACAGCTTATCTCCTCCCCTCCCTGTACAATGACCTCTATATAGATAACACTGACCCATCATTACATCACTACTGACAATAGATGATGTCACAGCTTATCTCCCCCCCTCCCTGTACAATGACCTCATATAGATAAACAACTGACCATCATTACATCACTACTGACAATAGATGATTGTCACAGCTTATCCTCCCCCTCCTGTACAATGACCTCTATATAGATAACACTAGCCATCACTATCATCACTACTGACAATAGATGATGTCACAGCTTTTATCTCCCCCCTCCCTTGTACAAAATGCCTCTATATAATAACACTGACCCATCATTACATACTACTGACAATAGATGATGTCACAGTTATCTCTCCCCCTCCCTGTACAATTGACATCTATATAGTTAAACACTGACCCATCAGTACATCACTACTGACAATAGATGATGTCACAGCTTATCTCCTCCTCCTCCCTGTACAATGACCTCTATATAGATAACACTGACCCATCGGTACATCACTACTGACAATAGATGATTTCACAGCTTATCTCCTCCCCCTCCCTGTACAATGACCTCTATATAGAAACACTGACCCATCATTACATCACTACTGACAATAGATGATGTCACATCTTATCTCCTCCCCTCCCTGTAGAATGACCTCTATATAGAGAACACTGACCCATCATTACATCACTACTGACAATAGATGATGTCACAGCTTATCTCCTCCTCCTCCCTGTACAATGACCTCCATTACATCACTACTGACAATAGATGATGTCACAGCTTATCTCCTCCTCCTCCCTGTACAATGACCTCTATATAGATAACACTGACCCATCGGTACATCACTACTGACAATAGATGATGTCACAGCTTATCTCCTCCCCCTCCCTGTACAATGACCTCTATATAGAGAGGGGACAGAGAGGAGGAGGGGAGGGCATTAGCCTTTATTTTTTTTTTTTTTCTCTTCTCTCTTTTTTTTTCTTTCTTCTAATGGTCTATTGGTATTCGTATTCTCCAAGATTATATAAAATAAACTAAATTACATTTTTACCCTGAATCTGTTATCAAATAAGAATGTGAGGATTACAAACACACCATTTAGGGGTTTATAATAGGTGGCAGGCTTGGTAGAGATTCAATGTACCTTATTATTTCTGTCCATTTCTCCAAGTTATTCCAACTTTTTATCTGTATGCCTAATGAGACAACTGGTGCATCTGAGCATTGCCTTACGGACCACCATCCTTTTATCTTATACACTTGTATATTACCTGCTATTGATCTCCCTGTTCGTGACCTCAAACCTGTTCCCATTACGTCCTCCACTGCCCGCCTGGCTTCTGCTCTGCTTGAACCTGAACCTTTGCCGCCCTGCTTGGACCTCCAGCCCTGCCCCGACCACAAAACTTGCCTTCTGACTCTGTACCTCACCTTGGCTGCCACACAGACAAAGTTGCCGTGGAACAACCTGGTGGTACCAACACCACAGCAAAGTCCAGCCCGCTTGCAACAGGCTCTAATGAAAACTGGGATACCCCTTAGATTCCGGTCCCAGGTGTCGGCTTGGTCATCGTCCACTACCCCAGAATCCTGACAATGGGCAGCCAGGGTGGAGCAGAAGACTGGTGTCACCTACCTAATGAGCCATTCACATATGCATGCCAAAATTAACAGTACTGATTGTTAGGAGAGGAGGGGTCCTCTATCACTAGTGAAAATTGTCATAAGGATAAGGTTCCATTAAAAATGTAAAACATTTAGGAACTGCAGGCAAAACATGAGGTAGGTATTTTGTGTCACGCCATACACTCATCGCAAAGTAGCTTTAAAGCGACCGGCATCACTGTCTGTTCTGCAGCGGACCGTTCTGGAGACATGAGGCGTGGAATGACGTTGTTAAATGTTGTCATTAAATTATATGGAAATTGTTTAGAGGAAAAGAGTAGGCTTTATTACTAGTTGTGTTCTCCTACATGTCTTCTCTATTAGTTTCAGTATTATGGGCCCTTTTGTTGTAAACGTACTGCCATCGACAGGGAATCCGTGACATTATTAGGGGAGGAAGACGCTACACTATGTGTGTGCACCCATTAGCATTCTGTGAATGACACTAAGGTGCATGCCCCAAGGTATGAGTTCCTATTCCCAACGTGTGTCTGAATGTCTGCCGTAACTTGGCCTCAGAGAATTGATTTGTTGGGTTCAGATTCTCGCTAAATTCATAGTGATTCACATTTTGGGAGTCAATGAAAAATAGAATTTTATTAGATTTGCTGTTCTTAATATGGTTTATAGGTTTACAGTGATGGCGTATTCTGTCCTGTGGAGGCCAGAATGATAAGCGAACGAGAGGTTCAACCCTTTACCCTGGGCACCAGGGACAATGTATGCCACCACTATGTCAGTTTCATAATATTGATGAATAATAGATGAGAAAGAAGGTCATCAATATCAGATTGGTAGGCGTTCGACTCTCAGCTCCCTAAAAATTAGTGATCCCAGCTTCCTGGCAGTCAGGGTGATCTAATAAATGAGGGTGCCATGTTTTGGACCCTCAAAAAATTCGATATGGATGAACTGTAGAAAAGTGGTAGATTGAACCTTATGGGCCCACCAGTCTTACACTTCATCTTAAAGGGCATCTACCATCAGTTTACTGATGTGTTTGAATAAGAAATTTCTGAAGACTTATTTTATTATAACTCTATCCGCCGCGTAATATAAAAAGTTATGCTAATTACCATTGGCATCAGGCTACTCCACCCAAGCACCTCAGGGAGCCTAGTATTTTAATTATGCAACTCCCCATAGCGAAGCTGTCCCCCCTGGTCCGACCCCCATAGCACATAGAGTAGGTGACGGGCGGGCGAAACGCTAGCGCTGGGGGTGGGTGGTGCATAAATTCAAATCTGGGCCCCTGAGTGCTCAGAGATGAGCCTGAAGTTAGTAATTTGTATACTTTTTATTACCTTATTTCTACAAACAAGCATATAGGTTATAATAAAAGAAGTCTGAGGAAACATCAACTTCTATTAGTACACATCTACCATCGTACTGATGATGTCTTTTAAGAGGCACAGTATTTAGATATTCTACAGTATATTTATATGAATGCCATAGTGTGGGTCTTACCTTAGGGTTTACCAATTCTGGTCCTGTGGCCATTCTCCATTTAAGTCTATGAGAGCAAAGTCTATTTGCTTGGCTATTTTCCCAGCAGCCCCCATTCCTGGGATAGGTGCGGGATGTCATAAATTTGTTGTAGAATACTGCTGGAAGGAGAGAGCAGCTGTGGATATGTTCTGGACTTTGCAAAGGCATTTTACACTGTCCCTCATAGACGCCCTGATGGGTAAAATTAGGGCTATTGGTTTGGCAGAAATCATTTGCAATGGATTGAAAACTGGCTGAAGGATCGATCCAGAGAGTTGTGGTCAATGATTCCTATCGGAATGTCCCAGTTATGAGTGGTGGACCCCAGGGTTCTGTGCTTGGGCCCAACTACTGTTTAATAATTTATTAATGATATAAGGTAGGTATTAATAACAATGTGTCTATTTTTGATGACAGATGACACCAACGTGTAGTGTAATACAGTCTATGGAGGAGGAGAGAGGAGTAAGTAGTAAAAGCTGTGTAGTGTAATACAGTCTATGGAGGATGTTCATAGGCTGCAGGGTTGACTTGACAAACTGAGTGTTTGAACCTAATTTGCCAAGTGGATGACCAGTGTGGATAAATGTAAGGTTATGCACCTGGGGTCTAATATTCCACAGGCCAAAATATGTCCTTGGGGGAGTAATCTGGGAGAGCGCCTTGTTGAGAAGGACCTGGTAGGGGGTACTAGTGGATCATAAATAAAATAACAGCATGCAAGACAATCAGCTGCCTCTAAAGCCAGTAGGTCATGTCCTAGATAGAAGTGTCTGGACTCTCGGATAGATTGTAATTATTACCATATACAAGGCACTGGTTCGGCCACACCTGGAATATGCCGTCCAGTTCGGGCACCGGTCCATAAAAAACGATTGCCCTGGAGCGAAGAGGTCAACGTAGAGCCACAAAAAGATAGGAGCATGGGAGGGTCTCAGTTATGAGGAAAGATTAAAACAAACTAGATTTATTTAGTTGGAAAAGAGACGACTACGAGGGACAGATTAATTTATTTAAATATATGAATGGTCCATAACAAAAAAATTGTGGAAAGTTGTTTCAACATTAAAATCAATCAAAAGGACGAGGGGGCACTGTCTCCGTTTGGAGAAACCAAGGTTTAATCACCAGAGGTGACGGGATTTTTTACTATGAGAACTGTCAATCGGGGGAATAGCCTGCCTCAGGCACTGGTCACAGCAGGGAAAGCAGAGAGCTTCAAGAAGGGCTAGATGCCATTTTACACCATGATGGTTATGTTATATAGAATTCCTAAATCCCCTTCCTCATCCAATCCCTTCCCTTCCTTGTTGAACTTGATGGACAAGTGTCTTTTTTTCAACCATATAAACTATGATACTGTGATACCTCTAGATACTGAGGTGAGGGTCTGCAATGAATCTTTATTCCTCCTACTTCCGTTGACTGGTGGGGAACCTGGAAATAAGACCTCACACATCCTGTATTGTGAGAAAAAGTTATTATCAGTGGAAATTTGGTGTTGAAAATTCCATTGATCAATGGTCATTGCTCCCTCATCGGTTGTGATGGTTCTCATCAGAAAGACAAGGTTAAACAAGTTCTCAGACTCATAGTCTTCTAATAGATACGTCTTAAAGTACATCTCCAAGGAGAACTAATCATAGGTAAAGGGACATGTGTCTCTGCTAATCGCTTCGGTCAATCAGTGACAGAAGGTCTCAGCACTCAGACCCCCCGCTGATAAAATTTCTGTCATGTCACTAGGACCTGTCAGTAGATTTTTGAATGCCTGAGGTCAGGCCATCAAGGGAGAAATTGGGTTTGTTTAGGGAGAGGAAAGAACATATATACTTTTACTTTACCAAGCAAACTGATAATATGTGGAACTTTGCAATGTCATTTAAGTATTTTTATCCCTTTTGATTGATTAAATGTCGAATATTCCACTAATATTTCCTGATCTACGTCAGTCTCACCTTCATGACAACGGCGACGTCCCTGCTGTACGTATCAGTGATAGTACCAATCTTTAATACACTTCATTTTTTTAACATTTAGCCATGTAAAGTAAAAAAGCTCATAATCCCCTCCCAATTTTAATAAAGATGTCCTGAATCTCGAATTACATGTCACAATAATGCAAATTTCTCCAACTACCCCCTTTGTGTCGCTGTCACCTCACCACCTGTCTGTCATTATTTCTAACTCCCGTGACAATAACATTTTTGGCTATGAAGCATGGCATATCCTGCAGCACACTACAAACTGGCAGCCGTCTCTACCTTATGTCTATGCGATTACAACTGGGATGAGTTATGTTTCCAAAAGGGTTTTTGACCCACATTATGTACAAATCAAATGATTTTGGTGAAAAAAAACCATTTCAGCCCCACAAGATCCCTCAAACCTCGCACCCTAGTGGCCCCCACCAGAGTCAGCTTTCAGGTTTCAGTAGGCCCTGGGCGAACACACCCTCAGCGGGCCCCTTGCAGTGTTCAATGAAGTTCACATAAAAATTCAGAAACTAAAACAATTCCTGTCTAAAATATTCCCTAGTTTCTCATACCCAACAGCTTCCTCAGGTTATTTTATATAAGCCCCCCTGACACCCTATGGAATCATTAGATGCAGTCCCCTTACCTCCATGGATCCTTATATACAGCCTTATTGCCCCTCCAGCAGCTCTGGGCCCGGCACTTGCTCAGTGCGGGCATCGGACCTGACCCCACAATTTATATGTCGCATATGTACTCGGGTACAATGTGATGACATATCACACCTGCCGGCACTTTCGGACTAAAGTATCTTGGGTCCACCAGATAATATTTTGGGGGGGTCTTATCAACCCCAGGAAAAAAGACTTTTACAAGCTGATGAATTAGGGTGTCTTCTACTGTATCTATGGCTTTCCATTTTGTTAGAGCCTGGGCACTGAAGGGTTCTCCGGGTGGCCACAATATATAATTGCCAGTTTCGCTGCTGACACAGCAGATAGCTCATGGTGGAGAAGGGAGCCTGTAGCTCCTTTCCAACATTGCATTCAACACCCTTCGAAGAACACTGCAGAGGTTCCCCCCAGGACACAACATGATAATCCACAAACTGTTTTGCTCAGCTCAAGATAATTGGGAGGTGTAGGTGGACTTCTCTATTTTTCATTACACTATATTCACCAGTTCCCTTCACTGCAAATATATATTTATTATCATGTTTTTTAATCTTTGGTCCCATGTTGTGTTACAAGGTTTGATCTGGGAAATCCTTCCAGCACACAAAAAGTTTTTATCTGCCTGAAACTTCACGTGTGGGCAGCCGGCTTCACACTGGTATATGCTGTCCATGTATGTGGCCCATCTTATGTGGTACGTGTTCACCCGCGAAGGAAGTAGTGAGTTAGTATCATCGAGTGTATGCAGCGAGCAGACCGACCACAGGAAGATAACTGCATATATTCTGCAAATATCTGACACTTACAGTATGTTGTATGTACATAGCAGCAGCAACATACATTCTGAGCCCTTTGTTTACTTCAGTTTTTGTTTTGACTCAATAAAACCAGATAGCAAAATGATCACTATTTCTATTGGTTTTAGTTTTTTTTTTACTTGAAGGAACACTCCAGTCAAAGCTAAAATATGGATAATTTGCAGTCAGGGCCTTAAGGGAGGGGCAGAACTCATTTCCAAGTATACCTAGCACTTGCTTAGAGACTAGAGCCCTGCTCCATTCTTCATGCCTTCCACAAGGTATAATCAATGACTGAGTGTCAATTTGGCAGAGCTTTCATACCAGCATTGAATGATATAGTTTACAAAGGGTTAACTAGTGTTAACTATATAGAGTTCATTGTACAGGGAGGGAGGAGATAATCTGTGACATCATCTATTGTCAGTAGTGATGTAATGAGTGTCAGTGTTATCTATATAGAGGTCATTGTACAGGGGGGAAGGAAGAAAGCGTGTGACATCCTCTATTGTCAGTAGTGATGTAATGATGGGTCGTGTTATCTATAGAGGGTCATTGTACAGGATGGGGAGGAGATAAGCTGTGACATCATCTATTGTAGTAGTGCTGAATGATGGGTCAGTGTTATATAATAGAGGTCATTGTACAGGGAGGGGGGAGGAGATAAGCTGTGACATCATCTATTGTCAGTAGTGATGTAATGATGGGCAGTGTTATCTATATAGAGGTCATTGTACAGGAAAGGGAGGAGATAAGTGTGACATCATTATTGTCAGTAGTGAGTTAATGATGGGTCAGTGTATCTATATAGAGGTCTGTACAGGAAGGGGAGGAGATAAGCTGTGACATCTATTTGTCAGTAGTGATGTAATGAGGGTCAGTGTTATCTAATAGAGGTCTTGTACAGGGAGGGGGAGGAGATAAGCTGGACATCATCTATTGTCAGTAGTGATGTAATGATGGGTCAGTACTGTTAATATATAGAGGTCATTGTACAGGGAGGGGGAGAGGAGATAAGCTGTGACATCATCTATTGTCAGTAGTGATGTAATGATGGGTCAGTGTTTATCTATATAGAGGTCATTGTACAGGGAGGGGGAGGAGATAAGCTGTGACATCATCTATTGTCCGTAGTGATGTAGTGATGGCTTAGTGTATCTATATAGAGGTCATTGTACAGGGAGGGGGTAGGGGAGATAACTGTGACATCATCTATTGTCAGTAGTGATGTAATGAGGGTCACTTGTTATCATATAGAGGTCATTGTACAGGGAGGGGGAGGAGATAAGCTGTGCCATCATCTATGTCAGCATGATGTATGATGGGTCAGTGTTATCTATTAGAGGTCAATTACAGGGAGGGAGGAGATAAGCGTGACATCAATTTTGTCAGTAGTGAGTAATGATGGTCAGTTGTTACTATATAGAGGTCATTGTACAGGGAAGGAGATAAGCTGTGACATCATCTATTGCAGTAGTAGTGATGTAATGATGGGTCAGTGTTACTATATAGAGGTCATTGTACAGGGAGGAGAGAGAATAAGCTGTGACATCATCTGTTGTCAGTAGTGATGTAATAATGGGTCAGTGTTCTCTATATAGAGGTCATTTACAGGGAGGGAGGAGATAAGATGTGACATCATCTATTGTCAGTAGTGAGTGTAATGATGGGTCGTGTTTACTATAGAGGTTATTGTATGGGAGGAGGAGGAGATAAGCTGTGACATCATCTATTGTCAGAGTGTGATGTAATGATGGGTCAGTGTATCTATATAGAGGTATTTTGGTACTGGGAGGAGGAGGAGGGGAGATAGGAGGAGATAGCTTGACATCATCTATTGTCAGTAATGATGTTAAATTTTGAGGTCGGGTCGGGTGTGATTACATCACTACTGACAATAGATGATGTCACAGCTTATCTCCTCCCCCTCCCTGTACAATGACCTCTATATAGATAACACTGACCCATCATTACAGCACTACTGACAATAGATGATGTCACAGCTTATCTCCTCCCCCATCCTGTACAATGACCTCTATATAGATAACACTGACCCATCATTACATCACTACTGACAATAGAGGATGTCACAGCTTATCTCCTTCTCCTCCCTGTACAATGACCTCTATATAGATAACACTGACACATCATTACATCACTACTGACAATAGATGATGTCACAGATTATCTCCTCCCTCCCTGTACAATGACCTCTATATAGTTAACACTAGTTAACCCTTTGTAAACTATATCATTCAATGCTGGTATGAAAGCTCTGCCAGAATTGACACTTCAGTCATTGAATTATACCTTGTGGAAGGCATGAAGATAGGAGCAGGGCTCTAGTCTCTAAGCAAGGTTCTAGGTATACTTGGAAATGAGTTCTGCCCCTCCCTTAAGGCCCTGAACCATGCATTATTCAATAATTTAGCTTTGACTGGAGTGTTCCTTCAAGTAAAAAAAAAAACTAAAACCAATTAGAAAATAGTGATACATTTTGCTATCTGGTTTTATTGAGTCAAAACAAAAACTGAGAGTAAACAAAGGGCTAACAAGAATGTATGTTGCTGCTGCTATGTACATACAACATACTGTAAGTGTCAGATATTTGCAGAATATATGCAGTTATCTTCCTGTAGTGCGGTCTGCTCGCTGCATACACTCAGGATGATACATAACTCACTACTTCCTTTCCGGGTGAACACGTATCCACATACAGATATGGCCACATACATGGACAAGCATATACCAGTGTGAAGCCGGCTGCCCACACGTGAGTTAGGTCAGAGAAAAACTTTTTGTGTGCTGGAAGGATTTCCCAGATCAAACCTTGTACAACAAACATGGGACCAAAGATTAAAAAAACATGATAATAAATATATAATTTGCAGTGAAGGGGAACTGGTGAATATAGTGTAATGAAAAAATAGAGAAGTCACCTACACCTCCCAATTATCTTGAGCTGAGCAAAACAGTTGTGGATTATCATGTGTGTCCTGGGGGGAAACTCTGCAGTGTTCTTCAGAAGGGTGTTGAATGCAATGTTGGAGAAGGGAGCTACAGGCTCCCTTCTCCACCATTGAGCTACTGCTGTGTACAGCAGAAACTGGCAAGTAGTATTGTGGCCACCCGGAGAACCCTTCAGTGCACCAGGCTCTAACAAAATATGGAAAGCCATAGATACAGTAGAAGACACCCTAATTCATCAGCTTGTAAAGTCTTTTTCCTGGGGTTGATAAGGACCCCCCACAAAATATTATCTGGTGGACCCAAGATACTTTAGTCCGAAAATGCCGGCAGGTGTGATTATGTCATCACATTGTACCCGAGTACATATGCGACATTATAAATTGTGGGGGTCAGGTCCGATGCCCGCACTGAGCAAGTGCCGTGGCCCAGAGCTGCTGGAGGGGCACATAAGGCTGTATATAAGGAATCCATGGAGGTTAAGGGGACTGCATCTAATGATTCCATAGGGTGTCAGGGGGGCTTATATAAAATAACCATGAGGAAGCTGTTGGGTATGAGAAACTAGGGAATATTTTAGGACAGGAGATTGTTTTAGTTTCTGAATTTTTTATGTGAATTCACTGCAAAGGGGCCCGCTGAGGGTGTGTCGCCCAGGGGCCTACTGAAACCTGAAGCTGACTCTGGTGGGGGCCACTAGGGGCGAGGTTTGAGGGATCTTGTGGGCTGAAATGGTTTTTTTTCACCAAAATCATTTGATTTGTACATAATGTGGTCAAAAAACCCTTTTGGAAACATAACTCATCCCAGTGATAATCAGCATAGACATAAGGTAGACGAGCTGCCAGTGTAGTGTGCTGCAGGATATGCCGATGCTTCATAGCCAGAAAATGTTATTGTCACGGGAGTTAGAATAATGACAGACAGGTGGTGAGTGACAGCGACACAAAGGGGGTAGTTGGAGGAAATTTGCATTATTGTGACATGTAATTCGAGATTCAGGACATCTTTATTAAAATTGGGAGGGGATTATGAGCTTTTTTACATTTACATGGCTAAATGTTAAAAAAATGAAGTGTATTAAAGATTTGGTACTATCACTGATACGTACAGCAGGGACGTCGCCGTGTCATGAAGGTGAGACTGACGTAGATCAGGAAATATAGTGGAATATTCAGACATTTAATCAATCAAAAGGGATAAAAATACTTAAAATGACATTGCAAAGTTCCACATATTATCAGTTTTAAGCTTGGTAAAGTAAAAGTATGATATGTTCTTCCTCCTAAACAAACCCAATTTCTCCCTTGATGGCCTGACCTCAGGCATTCAAAAATCTACTGACAGGTCCTAGTGACATGACAGAAGATTTTATCAGCGGGGGTCTGAGTGCTGAGACCTTCTGTCACTGATTGAAGCAGAAGCGATTAGCAGAGACACATGTCCCTTTACCTATGATTAGTTCTCCTTGGAGATGTACTTTAAGACGTATCTATTAGAAGACTATGAGTCTGAACTTTGTTAACCTTGTCTTTCTGATGAGAACCATTCACAACCGATGAGGGAGCAATGACCATTGATCAATGGAATTTTCAACACCAAAAATTTCCACTGATAATAACTTTTCTCACATACAGGATGTGTGAGGTCTTACTTCCAGGTTCCCCACCAGTCAACGGAAGTAGGAGGAATCAAGATTCATTGCAGACCCTCACCTCAGTATCTAGAGGTATCACAGTATCATAGTTTATATGGTTGAAAAAAAGACACTTGTCCATCAAGTTCAACCAAGGAAGGGAAGGGATTGGATGAGGAAGGGATTTAGGAATTCTATATAACATAACCATCAATGTGTAAAATGGCATCTAGACCCTTCTTGAAGCTCTCTGCTGTCCCTGCTGTGACCAGTGCCTGAGGCAGGCTATTCCACAGATTGACAGTTCTCATAGTAAAAAATCCCCGTCACCTCTGGTGATTAAACCTTGGTTTCTCCAAACGGAGACAGTGCCCCCTCGTCTTTTGATTTGATTTAATTTGAAACAACTTTCCACCATATTTTTTGTATGGACCATTCATATATTTAAATAAATTAATCATGTCCCCTCGTAGTCGTCTCTTTTCCAGACTAAATAAATCTAGTTGTTTTAATCTTTCCTCATAACTGAGACCCTCCATGCTCCTTATCATTTTTGTGGCTCTACGTTGAACCCTCTTCAGCTCCAGGGCATCGTTTTTATGGACCGGTGCCCAGAACTGGACGGCATATTCCAGGTGTGGCCGAACCAGTGCCTTGTATAGTGGTAATATTACATCCCTATCACGAGAGTCCAGACCACTTCTAATATAGGACATGATCCTACTGGCTTTAGAGGCAGCTGATTGTCATTGCATGCTGTTATTTTATTTATGATCCACTAGTACCCCCAGGTCCTTCTCAACAAGGGGCTCTCCCAGATTTACTCCCCCAAGGACATATTTTGCCTGTGGAATATTAGACCCCAGGTGCATAACCTTACATTTATCCACACTGGTCATCCACTTGGCAAATTAGGTTCAAACACTCAGTTTGTCCAAGTCACCCTGCAGCCTATGAACATCCTCCATAGACTGTATTACACTACACAGCTTGTACTACTACTCCCATCCTCCATAGACTGTATTACACTACACAGTTTGGTGTCATCTGCAAAAATAGACACATTGTTATTAATACCTACCTCTATATCATTAATAAATATATTAAACAGTAGTGGGCCAAGCACAGAACCCTGGGGTCCACCACTCATAACTGGGGACCATTCCGAGTAGGAATCATTGACCACAACTCTCTGGATACGATCCTTCAGCCAGTTTTCAATCCAATTGCAAATGATTTCTGCCAAACCAATAGCCCTAATTTTACCCATCAGGCGTCTATGAGGGACAGTGTAAAATGCCTTTGCAAAGTCCAAGAACACAATATCCACAGCTGCTCCTCCATTCAGGTATTCTCACAACAATATTTATGACAAATCCGCACCTATCCCAGGAATGGGGGGCTGCTGGGAAAATAGCCAAGCAAATAGACTTTGCTCCCATAGACTTAAATGGAGAATGGCCACAGGACCAGAATTGGTAAACCCTAAGGTAAGACCCACATCTATGGCATTCATATAAAATATACTGTAGAAATATCATAAATACTGTTCCTCTTTAAAAGACATCATCAGTACTGATGGTAGATGTGTACTAATAAGAAGTTGATGTTCCTCAGGACTTCTTTTATTATAACCCTATATGCCTTGGTTGTAGAAATATAAGGTAATAAAAAGTATACAAATTACTTCAGGCTACATCATCTGAGCACCTCAGGGAGCCTCAGATTTGAATTTATGCACCACCCACCCCCAGCGCTAGCGGTTCCGCCCGTCACCTACTCTATGTGCTATGGGGGGTCGGGACCAGGGGGGACAGCTTGCGCTATGGGGGAGTGCATAAATTAAAATACTAGGCTCCCTGAGGTGCTTGGGTGGAGTAGCCTGAGTGCCAATGGTAATTAGCATAACTTTTATATTACGCGGCGGATAGAGTTATAATAAAATAAGTCTTCAGAAATTTCTTATTCAAACACATCAGTAAACTGATGGTAGATGCCCTTTAAGATGAAGTGTAAGACTGGTGGGCCCATAAGGTTCAATATACCACTTTTTCTACAGTTCATACATATCGAATTTTTTGAGGGTCCAAAACATGGCACCCTCATTTATTAGATCACCCTGACTGCCAGGAAGCTGGGATCAACTAATTTTTAGGGGAGCTGAGAGTCAGAACGCCTACCAATCTGATATTGATGACCTTTCTCATCTATTATTCATCAATATATAATGAAACTGACATAGTGGTGGGCATACATGTGTCACTGTGCCAGGGTAAAGGGTTGACCCTCGTTCTGCTTATCATTCTGGCTCCCACAGGACAGAATACGCCATCACTGTAAAACCTATAAACCATATTAAGGAACAGCAAATCTATAAAAATTCTATTTTTCATTGACTCTCCAAAATGTGAATCACTATGATTTAGCGAGAATCTGAAACCCAACAAATCAATTCTCGGAGGCCAAGTTACGGCAGACATTCAGACACACGTGGGAATAGGAACATCATACCTTGGGGCATGCACCTTAGTGTCAGTCACAGAAATGCTAATGGGTGCACACACATAGTGTAGCGTCTTCCTCCCCTAATAATGTCACGGATCCCTGTCGATGGCAGTACGTTTACAACAAAGGCGCCATAATACTGAAACTAATAGAGAAAGACATGTAGGAGAAAAACAAACTAGTATAAAGCCTACTCTTTTCCTCTAAACAATTTCCATATAATTTAATGACAACATTTAACAACGTCTTCACGCCTCATGTCTCCGAGACGTCGCTGCAGAACAGACAGTTGAATGCCGGTCGCTTTAAAGCTACGTTGCGATGAGTGATGGCGTGACACAAAATACCTACCTCATGTTTTGCTGCAGTTCCTAAATGTTTTTACATTTTTAATGGAACCTTATCCTTATGACACATTTCACTAGTGATAGAGGACCCCTCCTCTCCTAAACAATCAGTACTGTTAGATTTGGCATGCAATATGTGAATTAGGCTCATTAGGTAGGTGACACCAGTCTGTCTGCTCCACCCATGGCTGCCCATTGTCAGGATTCTGGGGTAGTGGACGATGACACAAGCCGACACCTGGGACCGGAATCTAAGGGGTACCCAGTTTTCATTAGAGCCTGTTGCAAAGCGGGCTGGACTTGCTGTGGTGTGGTACCACCAGGTTGTTCCACAGGTGCAACTTTGTCTGTGGTGGCAGCCAAGGTGAGGTACAGAGTCAGAAGGCAAGTTTGTGGTCGGGGACAGGCTGGAGGTCAAGACAGGCGGCAAAGGTTCAGGGTCAGAGGCAGAGCAGAAGCTCAGGGCTGGCAGTGGAGGAGCGTAAATGGGAACAGGTTTGAGGTCACAACGGGAGATCAATAGACAGGAATATCACAAGTGTATGAAGATAAAGGGATGTGGTCCTAAGGACATGCTCAGATGCACCAGTTGTCTCATTAGCATACAGATAAAAGTTGGAATATCTTGGAGATAATGGACAGAAATAATAAAGGTACATTGGAAATTCTCTACAGCAAGCTGCCACTATATTATAACCCCTAAAGGAAGTGTGTTTGAAGCACTCACAGTTCTTCTTTGATAACAGATGTCAGGGTAAAATGTAAAATTAGTTTATTTTATTAATCTTGGATGAATACTACACAATAGACAATAGAGAGCTTCCATCTCATTCTTGGTATATGAGAAATAAGAGCTTCTTATAGGAGATACTGCCAACCGAACCTAAGTTAGACCCTGCACCCAAATAACCCGACCGATAATCATTCCTTTAATTTCCCATCTTTTCTACATATGAAGCAGCCAGAGACATTGCTACAAATGTAATATTCTGTAAATGAACAGCAATAAACACAAATCAAGATGAGCGGCCTCACTGCTAAATTATTACTGCTCGCAAGATAAATGTGAGGCAGGAATATTGTCTTCTGCGCTATGAAATCCTCACAATCTGAATCCGCTAACGCACAAACTTCCTTTTTCGCTGTAGGCTTGTTTAGCAATTACCCAGTAATGTTATGCGTCGTAAATGAAATTCCAAAAAAAGAAAGAACCGTCTTTACTTACTGCAACTCCTATCAGCTACAGATACCTGGTGTTATCGGGTGGCAACAACAGCACCTGGTAGGGACCGCTGGTAAATACCAATCTGTAGGGTTTTCCAAAATTATATATTGATGAGCTATCCTTAGAATAACCTACATCATGTGATCAGATAGGTCACTTAAGGTAGACCTTTATCATGTCAGTAAGTTTCCTTATTATAATCTTTTATGATATAATTAATAAGGATAAACTATTATCATATGATTACATAGGTTGCTTAGGGTTTACTTTTATCATGTGATCAGTTAGGTACCTCTAGGACAGAACCTTATGATATGATCAGCAGATTTCTTAGCATAGACATTTATAATATGATCAGCAGATTCTTTATTATAGACCTTTATCATATGATGAGCAGATTCCTTAGGATAGCCCTTTATCATATGATCAGCATATTCCTTATTATAGACCTTTATCATATATCCAGCAGATTCCTTAGGATACACCTATAACATATGTCAGCAGTTTCTTTAGCATAGATGTTTATCATATATCAGCAGATTCCTTAGATAGCCTCTATCTATGATCAGCAGATTTCCTTAGCATAAATTTATCATATGATCAGCATATTCCTTATTATAGACCTTTATCATATGATCAGCAGATTCCTTATTATAGACCTTTATCATATGATCAGCAGATTCCTTAGGATACACCTATAAGCATATGATCAGCAGGTTTCTTAGCATAGATGTTTATCATATGATCAGCAGATTCCTTAGGATAGCCCTTTATCATATGATCAGCAGATTTCTTAGCATAGACATTTATCATATGATCAGCATATTCCTTATTATAGACCTTTATCATATGATCAGCATATTCCTTATTATAGACCTTTATCATATGATCAGAAGATTCCTTATTATAGACCTTTATCATATGATCAGCAGATTCCTTAGGATACACCTATAAGCATATGATCAGCAGGTTTCTTAGCATAGATGTTTATCATATGATCAGCAGATTCCTTATTATAGACCTTTATCATATGATTGGCTGATTCCTTAGGATAGGCCTTTATCATATGATCAGCATATTCCTTATTATAGACCTTTATCATATGATCAGCAATATTCCTTATTACAGACCTTTATCATATGATCAGCAATTCCTTAGGATACACCTACAATCATATGATCAGCAGATTTCTTAGCATAGACATTTATCATATGATCAACAGATTCCTTATTATAGACCTTTATCATATGATCATTTAATTATGTAGGTTCCTTAGAATAGCTCTTCATCATTAGGTTCACATGAATAAGGCTGCATACTGCACAAGAGACACATTGAGGTTTTTAGTTTATGAGACTATAAAATCCCAAACTTGAGACTATAAAATCCCATGACTAAATTGAGATAGTTTTTATCTAAAGCTGGATAATTGCTTATTCCATAGAACAGACCTTTATCATATGATTAGTTAGGTTCCTTATGAGAAACCCTGATGGGGTTCTTTAGGACCTTTATCATGTGAGTTCATCAAGAGTTCCTTAAGAAAGGTTCAATAATGTGAGTGGTGCGGTTTTTTTTTTTTGGAACACTTGTGATATACATGGTTCTACCTGCTGTGACTGGATATGATCAGAAAAGTGAGAAACCACAGAACTTCCTGGAGATCCACCACTACTTTAAAATATATTTCCCACCATTTCTATATACAGGCGGTCCCCTACTTAAGGACACCTGACTTACAGACAACCCATAGTTACAGACAGACCCCTCTGACCTCCGGTGAAGCTTTCTGAATGCTTTACTATAGTCCCAGGCTGCAATAATCAGCTGTACGGTGTCTGTAATGAAGCTTTATTGATAATCCTTGGTCCCATTAGAGCAAAAAATGTTTAAACTCCAATTGTCAATGGGGCCAAAAATTTTTTTTTCTGCATCTACAATTATAAAATATACAGTTTCGACTTACATACAAATTCAACTTAAGAACAAACCTCTGGACCCTATCTTGTACGTAACCTGGGGACTGCCTGTACAGCTATACATGCCTAGTGCTACAACTGGGTCCTATTCATCATGCTGCAGTATCAGACATAACCAGGGATCCAGGGTACTGGATACCCAACATTCATTAAGGATAGATTGTCAGGACGTATACACTACATCTAAGTTTTATCTTCTCGAATAGATGAATAGCAGGAAACAGAATGGACATAATGCTGTCCCTAGTAGCCAGATTGTCATACACAACTAACAATAGCTGTTCCTCTAAGAGCTGTAATGACATTGTATGAAAACCAAGGGAGTGAAAGCTTTGTGGAACACAAGTTTCTTGGGGCTATCCAAAAAATGGATCAAAATTTGTCAAACCAACGTCAACCTCAAGAACATAGTAAGCATGTCAGAACCCTGGTTCAATAAGTAACAAAACATTGTTGCACTTGTATTAAATTCAGATTTATTATATGTTTAGCCTCATGTTTTTTCTTTTTTAAGAGGAAATATTATACACTATATTCCATACTAATAAATTATATTTGGACTTGTGTCGGTTTTAATTCCCATTCTAGTCCAGTCATTATCAATGTCCTTATCTAGTGAGACCCTACAAGCAGCACATGGGCCACTGTACACCTACATTCATTGGCGCTGCCAGGAAGACAACAGCAGCAGGAGGTGCAACTATTACACTCAATGGGGGTCATTTATCCTTAGACCAGCTCCTTGGGACAGTTCTATGTCTAATTTTGGAGCTCTGCCCATCAGATTCATTAAAGTGGCTTTGGCCCTTCAATAAATGATCTTATGGTCTATTTTCTGTCTGGGATTTTTTTTCACAAAGTCTCAAAATGCAGAAAAAGTCCCAGCACATAGACCGGCAGGGGACTGGATTATAAGACTTTGTATGAGACTTTCTGCAAAAGTCTCCAGTCATGAATCTTGGTGTTGCACCAGCAGTAATTCTATTTTTTAGGCCAGATTAATGAAGAGGTCTATATAGACCTTGAGACTTTTTAGCAGTTAAATGTCTCAAAAACTCTCAATTTGACTACTTTGAGATTTTTTATGACCAAACAATATTTTACGGACTCTCTGTTGTCTTCTTTTCCCATAAGATTATAAAGCCGGGCACATAGCAGGCAGTGGTGCTGGGATATGCGTGGAGGTGAGCATTCCCGGACCGAGATTTCAGGATATTCAGCTTCGAACGGGTCCAATCATCCCTATTCTTTAACTAAAGGTCCAAAAATGTGTGTGATTTGTGACCACCCAGCATTGATTTGCACATTGTAGGCCACAGAATACCAAGGTGCCATATCAAGTGTTAAAATAACACTGTTACACCCAGATATTTGCCAAAACTCAAACCGAAAACTCCATGCATCCAAACCAGCTATTTACAGAGCATGTGCATGGATTTCTGAAAATGCCATTCAACTGAATAAAAAAATTGATTAAATTTCTGTAAAAAAAACAAAATATACAAATCTGAACAAACCAAAGATGTTTGTTTTTAATGGTTAAAGGGGTTTTCTCATCCTTATGACACAGGGGTTGACTGATCCTCTGTCTCACTGCCATAGATGACAGAGCTGGACTCATGGCCTGGGTGATTGTCTCTGTCCATTCACTTCTATGGGACCACCTGCTTGTTATTCCATTCACTTCCATTGCAGGGAATTGAGAGAACCAGGGTATCATTTATTTATTTTTATTGGACTTTTTAATACAATTTTGCACCATTGATTACAATATATATAGATTGACTCTTTGTCAAAATATAAGATGAAACCTGACGAGTGCATAACATACACTTGGACAAGGCAAATACTGTACAATATGATAATAGCACTACAATAATTTATTGAATTCAAGGGGTTTTGTATTCTATGGGGATTGTTTTCCCTTAAGCTAAAATTAGGATAAGACAATAACAAAACCCATAATTCTGTAGTTGATCAAGACAAATAATATTATCAATTTCTCATCCAGGACGTGTTCTCTATTGTTCCATATGACTGTTTGTACTCTGTGATGTAATATTATATTTGTATATTTCTTCTATGATTTGTAAAGCGCTACAGAATATGATGGCGCTATATAAATAAAGATTATTATTAGTAGTATAATTACCCACCGCGCCCAACATTGAAACCAAAACTATATTAGAAAGGTTGTTTGTATGAGAATTATTAAGCTTTAGTATAGGCCCCATTTAAAGGCTACGTGAAGACGTGTGCATTCCCACACCTATAGGCACAACTCATGGCTAATACTACCAATAATAGTCACAGTAGACATCCGACTGAGCGAGATTCACCAGCAATTGACACAATTGATACAATAGATATACCCTAAATATTACTCTTGTAGGACTGATAACCAAGAACCCATAACAGGAAGCAAAAGGGATACAATGTTTCCAATCCCAAATCCAGCAGTGGTGTAGTATCTACCACATTGTATCAGGTCCCTGTCGCCCTGCAGGGCTGTATCCTACTCCTCCAGCTTCTCACACTTAACATGTCTGTTGTTACAGCCTTCTCCAGTAACCTGAGAAGACGGAGTGTCATGGCAACACAGTCCAATGCATAACATGAGGCGTATCATTAAGCAAATGAAATCACACAATTACCTTTTGGAGCCTCCTAGGAAGGTAAAGGTGAAAGTATTGTCCGAATATCTGAAATCTAAAAAGAGATAGAATAAAAAAAGGAGATGGTAAAGGCGACAATCTACAGACACCCTACATGCAGGGAACCCCCATTTCAACAAGTGAACTGATGCCATGGCTGACGGTGGATGCGACCAGGTAGACAGATGGGGATGAAGATGAACAGGGGGAATATATATATATATAGGTATTGCAATGTGTGCAGCCCCATCTTGACTTGCAGATGCTGAAGACAAGACCAGGGGCACCATGGGCATGGACGTGGCCATCTCTCCATAGGCGATAACTCACCTGAAAACAGGCAGTCCTTCTCCGCCTTGCACTTTTGAATGACAATGTCAATATCCTTCTGAATCCTCTCTTGCCTTGAACACATCCCCATGAAATAAATCCCTGGGAAAGCAGCTTTATTTTCCCCCCCAGTTCAAGTGTAATAGTAAAAAATAATACTAAGAAATCCGCCAGCCTTTCGTGTGTTCTGTGTCAGCCCAAAAGCTTCTCCTTACAAGATGTGGCTGTTGCTGGAGGAGGAGGAAGAAGAAGAGGAGGCTGATGCTGCTGCCGCTGCTGCTGCTGTTTCTTCTTCTTCTGCTGCTGCTGTTTTATTGCAATTTCCCCTCCTGACAATGGACTGAGTTGCTGAAATCCTCCCCCGCTTGTCAGTGCAATAAAGAGAGGGAGTGAATAATAACAATAATCAGCTGCTCACAGTGAGAGGGAGAGAGTGAGTGGAGCAGACACTGGAGGAGAGAGATAGAGAGGAGAGGAGGGGAGAGCTGCAGTCACTCCATGTACAGCTGCAGACACTGTACACACAGGCACCCTGGCCCTGGGAAGCACAGACACTGCCTCCCACAGAGGCACACCCACAGTGTAGGGGTAGGCACACTGACTCACAGCAGGAGGCCTATACTATTGTGTGCCGGATCCTATGCTGGGCATGCACGCTCAATCCTTCAAGCCTTCTACTTGTATTGCAGGATGGAGCTAAACCGCACTGTCAAAAGGGGATGAGTGGCTTGGAGGATCTCTGAGACATCACTGCAGACTGCTGGAGCCATACAATTCCCAGAGATAGAAGAAAATCGCTGCTCATGGGTGAGTATGACAAGTTATACGGGATCCTTTCTTATAAAGCTGAGCATCAATCTGCGCAGCGCCTCATGCTCTATAACATGCTGCTTGCAGGTAGAACACTATGGACCGTCCGCCCAGGCTCTCCTGCTCTATAACATAGAACATGCAGATAGCGGCTGAACTCCTCCTGCTCTATAACATGCTGCTTGGAGGTAGAACACTAAGGACCGTCCGCCCAGGCTCTCCTGCTCTATAACATAGAACATGCAGATAGCGGCTGAACTCCTGCTCTATAACATGCTGCTTGGAGGTAGAACACTAAGGACCGTCCGCCCAGGCTCTCCTGCTCTATAACATAGAACATGTAGATAGCGGCTGAACTCCTGCTCTATAACATTCTGCTTGCAGGTAGAACACTATGGACCGTCTGCTCAGCCTCTCCTGCTCTATAACATAGAACATGCAGATAGCAGCTGAACTCTTCCTGCTCTATAACATGCAGGGGCACATTTACTAAAACATTACTGGTCTTTGCGCCAGTTTTCGGTCAGACTTTGCATGTTCTTTCATGTACAAACTGCTCACACAGGTATTTAAGAAGTGTCTGCGCAACATATGTGTCGCACTTGACCTTTTTGTATCGCGGCTGCACTAGTCATCATGCAACACAAATTTCATCATTAAAAGCGGCGTTCCCGTGCGCAGTCCCACATTTATCATGCAAAGACCGATAGAAGTGTGTCTCACGTCCCATGTTAAAGTTGCACCAAAAAAAAAGTAGGGGCAGTGCAGGGGGCACCAGATTCATGAAGAACAAGAGATAGAAATCCTGAATCTGGAGCCCCCTGCACACTACACAGGCAACTGCACATAGTACACACTGCACATAGTACACAGGACACTGCACATAGTACACATTGCACACTGCACATAGTGCACAGGACACTGCACATAGTACACACTGCACATAGTACACGGGACACTGCACATAGTACACAGGACACTGCACATAGTACACATTGCACATAGTACACATTGCACATAGTACACATTGCACATAGTACACAGGACACCGCACATAGTACACACTGCACATAGTACACAGGACACTGCACATAGTACACACTGCACACTGCACATAGTACACAGGACACTGCACATAGTACACATTGCACATAGTACACACTGCACACTGCACATAGTACACTGCACATAGTACACATTGCACATAGTACACATTGCACATAGTACACACTGCACATAGTACACACTGCACATAGTACACAGGACACTGCACATAGTACACATAGTACACACTGCACATAGTACACACTGTACATAGTACACAGGACACTGCACATAGTACACACTGCACTGTTTTTAGTAAAGGTGTCCCAATATGTACAATTTGCTCAGCTCTTCCTGCTTTATAATTAGCTACCTGGATGAAACTAAATATAAAACAGAAGCAGATTTGGCATTATGGGGGCCTCAAGCAAAGTTGTGACTTGAGGCCCCACTAATGTGAATGGGCGCACATGGTGTGATGCCTTGCTGCCTGGCGCCTCTATCATCTTTGTCCTGATCTATGATGGAGGGAAAGAAACTAGACTCAGAGGGATGCACCAAGTAAGGATGCAGTTCTTCATCACGCTCCCCCCTGGTTTCAAGTACCAGTAACATCTGTGTCTTACACCAAGACGGACCATGCAGTTGGAAGGAAAGAGTTGTATGAAATTTTCTACATATTATATTTGCGAAATATATCTACACTACACAGACATATAATAATAATTATTTATTTATACAGCGCACACATATTCCACAGAACTACACAGAACTTGCCAAATCAGACCCTGTCCCCAAGGGGGCTCACAATCTAATCAACCTACCAGTATGGAGTGTGCGAGGAAATCGGAGGACCAAGAGGACACCCACTACATATAGGGGGTATTTATTAGGACTTCTTATTATTTTCTTCATTCAGTCACCTCCAGGCCAGGGAGGCACAGAGGGCGTGGCTGGCAGGGGGTGGCCACAGCTGGTGGGGGATTGGCCCAGTGCAGGCGTTCCTATCCCCGCCCTGGTGCACTCACTGCAGCAAGCGAGGTGACAATACTTCTCTATGCAAACCTGCTATACTACTAATACAGGAGGTCCCCTACTTAAGAACACCTGACTTACATACGACCCCTAGTTACAAACAGCCCTCTGGATGTTGGTAATTTTCTGTACTTTAGTCCTAGGCTACAATGATCAGCTGTAACAGTTATCACAGGTGTCTGTAATGAAGATTTATTATTAATCCTGGTTCTTATGACAACCCAACATTTTTAAAATCCAATTGTCACAGAGACCCAAAAATTTTTGACTGGGGTTACAATGATAAAATATACAGTTCCGACTTACATACAAACTCAACTTAAGAACAAACCTACAGAACCTATCTTGTATGAAACCCGGGGACTGCCTGTATTAATCTTTATTTACATAGCGCCATCATATTCCATAGCGCTTTACAAATCATAGGGGACATATACAAATATAATATTACATTACAGAGTGCAAACAGTCATATGGGACAATATGTGTGAGGGCCCTGCTCACAAGAGCTTACAGTCTATGGGGCATATTTATCAGGACCTCTGCAGCACTTGCGATTATTCCCCGCGTTAGTCCCTGCGTTAGTCCCCGCACCGGCACACTCGCTGCAGCCGGCGACTTTTCATATGTGAAAAGTCGCCCGCTGTGTTTTTTTCTATGCCAGGCTAGTGTGGGCAGCAGAAAGACAAATTGCTTCTGTGGCGTAACATGAAGCTGATGGGCCCCAGTGCAAAGTCAATGCCAGGTCCCCGAATATAATTTATGGATACTATTTTTCTCATATGGGAAAGTGACACCTTATGGGCCCACTAAGCCTCTTGGGCCTGGTTGCAACCAATGGTGGATTCTCATTAGCGTGTTATGGGCGATTGTTCAGGGCCGATGGCCGCCCACAACACACATATACTCATTCTCTCCCTGCCTTTCAATAAGCTCTATAACCCTGGGTGAGGGTCGGGGCTTACTGCAGCAGTCTTGATGTTACTTGATGTCATGACATCATATGTGAGATAATGTATAAATGTCTTCCATGCACTTGTATCGTTGCTTGATAATGCCTTCAAACGCCCCTGTTTTTTGTTATGGTGGAATAAAGAAAAACTTTTTTATGAAGTGCTGCTTCGTTGCTACTTTTTTTTTTGTACTGGGAATATGTATATATATAATTATGTGTATGTGGATTTATTTTTGTGTATATATATACACTCACCGGCCACTTTATTAGGTACACCTGTCCAACTGCTCGTTAACACTTAATTTCTAATCAGCCAATCACATGGCGGCAACTCAGTGCATTTAGGCATGTAGACATGGTCAAGACAATCTCCTGCAGTTGAAACCGAGCATCAGTATGGGGAAGAAAGGTGATTTGAGTGCCCTTTGACGGGGCATAGGGTTGTTTGGGTGCCAGAAGGCTGCTGTCTGAGTATTTTCACTCAGAACTGCTGATCTACTGGGATTTTCAATCGCACAACCCATCTCTAGGGTTTACAGAGAATGGTTCCGAAAAAAAAAACACTCCAGTGAGGCGGCTATTCTGTGGGCGGAAATGCCTTGTTGATGCCAGAGGTCAGAGGAGAATGGGCAGACTGGTTCGAGCTGATAGAAAGGCAACAGTGACTCAAATCACCAGGTAGGCAGAAGAGCATCTCTGAACGCACAGTACGTCGAACTTTGAGGCAGATGGGCTACAGCAGCAGAAGACCACACCGGGTGCCACTCCTTTCAGCTAAGAACAGGAAACTGAGGCTACAATTTGCACAAGCTCATCGAAATTGGACAGTAGAAGATAGGAAAAACGTTGCCTGGTCTGTTGTCTCGATTTCTGCTGCGACATTCGGATGGTAGGGTCAGAATTTGGCGTCAACAACATGAAAGAATGGATCGATCCTGCCTTGTATCAACGGTTCAGGCTGGTGGTGGTGTTGTCATGGTGTGGGGAATATTTTCTGTGGCACCTTTGGGCCCCTTGGTACAATTGAGCATCGTTGCAACGCCAACAGCCTACCTGAGTATTGTTGCTGACCATGTCCATCCCTTTATGAGCACAATGTACCGCTTAACATCTGATGCTACTTTCAGCAGGATAATGCGCCATGTCAAAAGCTGGAATCATCTCAAGACTGGTTTCTTGAACATGACAATGAGGTCACTGGACACAATGGCCTCCACTCACCAGATCTCAATCCAATAGAGCATCTTTGGATGTGGTGGAACGGAGATTCGCACTCATGATGTGCAGCCGACAAATCTGCGGCAACTGTGTGATCCATCATGTCAATATGGACCAAAATCTCTGAGGAATGCTTCCAGCCCTTGTTGTATCTATGCCCACGAAGAATTGAGGCAGTTTTGAAGGCAAAAGGGGGTCCAACCCGTTACTAGCATGGTGTACCTAATAAAGTGGCCGTGAGTGTTATATATATATATATGTTTCCTGTGACTGTCAATATATGCCAACAGTTTCATATCAGTTTTGTAAATATTCTGTTCGTTCTGACTCTAAGGCTACAGACCTGACTGTGGTCGGTCTGTGAATGATGAAGCGTGCGCCGGATGGATTACACGGATGGAGCACAGTGCAGGGGACGGACTCCAATCATCATAATGATATAAGATGTAAGTAGTCCCTGGTTCCCAGCGCTAACATGTGATGTCATTGTCTTTCTCCATCATTAGACCAGGACACAGTATGGGATGTTTAATGTACCATCTAAATACATAAGTCAGTATATGATGCGGTGGAAAGACTTTTTATGTCTTTTTGGTAGAAAACACTTTTGAAAAAGACGTACTTTTCTATTTGGCAAACATTTTGGTCAGAAGTTTGGGCAGACGATGGGGGGGGGCGGGGGAAATACTCCCCTTTCCTGCAACCATTTACATGGCATCATGGAGAAAGCTGATAGCCTAAACCAAACTACAATACCCAGGTGAAAGCCAATACAGGAATGCATGCAGGCGGGACGGGGCGGTAGACCCCACGCGTCACTTACAGGCAGAGGTCACACTAATATTTTTCCATAGAATAATACTCCTCTCATCTTGGTGAGAAATCATTTTAGCTAAAGAGGAGTATGACATTTTCAGTAATACAAATTTAGTCCATATAGTGTTAATAGAAATCAATTCATACAAGAAAATTGTTACATCCCTGTTTTCCATGCTCAGATAGCCAGTGAGACATTTATAATAATATAACATCATGTATTAATCAAGTGGTGTACAACATTTTTATTGTCAAAATCAGAAATTTTAACATCAATGAGGACTACGGCTGACGCTGGCCCCAGACCCCCTGGGCAGACCAAGGCTTACGCTGGCCCTCGACGCCCCAGAGCAGACTAAGCTACATTCACACTGCCGTTGCCCCGCCCGCCCGTACCGTAGCGGGCAACAGCAGTGTACGGGAGAGGAGGTGAGCGCAGCTCACCCCCGCCCCTCTCCAAAGGAAGTAATGGGCCACACGGCGCCGTATTACGGCAAAAGATAGGACAGGTCCTATCTTTTTCCGGGTACGGAGCGGTCGGTCCGTGCGCCCCATTGATGTTTGGAGGACGTATATCGGCCGTATTACGTCGGCCGTATATACGTCCTCCATACGTTAGTGTGAATGTAGCCTAAGGCTGATGTGGCCCCAGAACCACCAGAGCAGCTGGGTTTACGGTGGCCACAGACCCCTAAGCAGGCTGGAGCTGGCCCCAGACGCCACCAGAATTAAAGCTGACACCAGCCCCAGACCCCAAGAACAGGCTTGAGCTGAAGTCAGCCCATACCCCCCAGAGCAGACTGAAGCTGTCGCCGCCCCTAGACCCCCAGGGCAGACTGAGGATGATGCCTACCCTGACCCCCTGAGCAGGCTGAGCTGACCCCGAAACCCCCAGAGCAGACTGAAGCTGTTGCCAGCCCCAGACCCCCAGGCAGACTGGGGGTGATGCCTCCCCTGGACCCCCAACAGCTGAACAACTGAGAGTGATCACTCTCCCCCAGACGGAGCAACCCGTTACTAGCATGGTGTACCTAATAAAGTGGCCGGTGAGTGTATATATATATATAGTATGTTCCTGTGACTGTCAATATATGCCAACAGTTTCAATATCAGTTTTGTAAATATTCTGTTCGTTCTGACTCTAAGGCTACAGACACATGACTGTGGTCGGTCTGTGAATGATGAAGCGTGCGCCGGATGGATTACACGGATGGAGCACAGTGCAGGGGACGGGACTCCAATCATCATAATGATATAAGATGTAAGTAGTCCCTGGTTCCCAGCGCTAACATGTGATGTCATTAGTCTTTCTCCATCATTAGACCATGACACAGTATGGGATGTTTAATGTACCATCTAAATACATAAGTCAGTATAATGATGCGGTGAAAGACTTTTTATGTCTTTTGGTAGAAATACTTTTGAAAAAGACTTACTTTTCATATTATGGCAAACATTTTGGTCAGAAGTTTGGGCAGACGATGGGGGGGCGGGGGAAATACTCCCCCTTTCCTGGCAAACATTTACATGGCATCATGGGAGAAGCATGATAGCCTAAACCTAAACTACAATACCCAGGTGAAGCCAATACAGGGAATGCATGCAGGCGGGACGGGGCGGTAGACCCCACGCGTCACTTACAGGCAGAGGTCACACTAATATTTTTCCATAGAAATAATACTCCTCTCATCATTGGTGAGAAATCATTTTAGCTAAAGAGGAGTATGACATTTTCAGTAATACAAATATATAAGTCCATATAGTGTTAATAGAAATCAATTCATACAAGAAAATTGTTACATCCCCTGTTTTCATGCTCAGATAGCCAAGTGAGACATTTATAATAATATAACATCATGTATTAATCAAGTGGTGTACAACATTTTATTGTCAAAATCAGAAATTTTAACATACAATGAGGACTACGGCTGACGCTGGCCCCAGACCCCCTGGAGCAGACCAAGGCTGACGCTGGCCCTCGACGCCCCAGAGCAGACTAAGGCTACATTCACACTGCCGTTGCCCGCCCGTACCGTAGCGGGCAACAGCAGTGTACGGGGAGAGGAGGTGAGCGCAGCTCACCCCCGCCCCTCTCCAAAGGAAGTAATGGGCCACGGCGCCGTATTACGGCAAAAGATAGGACAGGTCCTATCTTTTTCCGGGTACGGAGCGGTACGGTGCCGTGCGCCCCATTGATGTGTATGGAGGACGTATATCGGCCGTATATACGTCGGCCGTATATACGTCCTCCATACGTTAGTGTGAATGTAGCCTAAGGCTGATGATGGCCCCAGAACCACCAGAGCAGGCTGTGGTTTACGGTGGCCACAGACCCCCTAGAGCAGGCTGGAGCTGGCCCCAGACGCCACACAGAAGATTAAAGCTGACACCAGCCCCAGACCCCAAGAACAGGCTTGAGCTGAAGTCAGCCCAATACCCCCCAGAGCAGACTGAAGCTGTCGCCGCCCCTAGACCCCCAGGGCAGACTGAGGGTGATGCCTACCCTGGACCCCCTGGAGCAGGCTGGAGCTGACCCCAGAAACCCCCAGAGCAGACTGAAGCTGTTGCCAGCCCCAGACCCCCAGGGCAGACTGGGGGTGATGCCTCCCCTGGACCCCCAAGAGCAGGCTGAACAGACTGAGAGTGATCACTCCCCCAGACGGAGCTATTATTATGAAACACGTCTCGGGGTCGGTGTTCATCACCCGTGGTCGTTATTTTTAACCTGTTTCTTTCCCTTTTATTTATACCGCTGCTATGTTATTGTCGCCCTTATTTACTATAGGGGTGCCATTATTATAGGCGCTTTTTTCCTTATGTAAGGTCCATGCTGAAGATACAATTTCTTTGGGACTTATTTTAGCCCCCACTTTCCCTTTTATAATTCATAGAGGAGAACTGTGAGATTTATAGTTACACCCGGGCATTGTGCATTTTTTGTCTGTTAGTTGCTCCTATATTGTCTGTCATTTTATATGTTTTAGGAATTTTGTTTACACAATAAAGATTATTTGTATGTTTTTTTCCTTCTGTTATTCATTATTTGTGTGTAATCAATTAAGTTTTGGTGTTATAAATTAGGGCTGATCGTACTTTGCCCAACACATATATCCCCAAATCTGTATTGGTGTGGTTCTGGTGTTACATAAGTACTGAGCTAGTCCCACAGAATGGATAAAAGTTACAAGAACAGTGTATTTCATTCCTGGGGATATGTAGTAAATGTGCCTGGGAAAACCCTTCTAATGTGCATACAGTGCAGGATGTTTCACATAAAACGCTGCAGTGCATAAAAACCCTTAACGCACAAAGAGTCTGAGTGGTTACCGGTATAAAACCTGTAATACACGGATACTATGGCATAATGATGTACATTGATCCTTCACTTCAGCTGCCATGGTAACTATGAAAGCCAGGAAGAAGATGATTTCTATTTTTGCATTGACCTGAATTGACCTCATGGCATTTTTTATCTGTAGTGAAATATACGTGTACATATGTGTCTCGAAAGACTTTTTTTTATATTGCTGCATTGCCAAATATTCCCCAAATTGGTATTTACAACCTGACCCAATAATATAACCCTCACACAGCTCCGTACATAGAAATGGTTGCATGTTTCAAAAAACTGGGATAACCAGAAAGTGAGTGGATGAAGCCTGAGTAAGTGGATGAGGCCTGAGTGAGTGGATGAGGCCTGAGTAAGTGGATGAGGCCTGAGTGAGTGGATGAGGCCTGAGTGAGTGGATGTGCCGAAGTGTGTGGATGAGGCCCGAGTGAGTGGATGTGGCCTAAGTGAGTGGATGTGGCCTAAGTGAGTGGATGAGACCCGACTGAGTGGATGAAGCCTGAGTAAGGAATGAGGCCTGAGTGAGTGGATGAGGCCTAAGGGAGTGGATGAGGCCTGAGTGAGTGGATGAGGCCTGAGTGAGTGGATGGTTTGTATTAATCGCCTGTACTTGACAATCACTGTGTGATATTCCCTGTACTGTGAACACACTGTATGTATTATCTGTACTTGACACCTCACTGTGTCTTAACCCTTTACTGTGACATCACTGTGTGTATTAGTCCCTGTACTGTGGTTGACATCACTGGTTTTTATTCCTCCTGTACTGTGACATCACTGTGTGTATATTCCTGTACTGTGACATCACTGTGTGTATAATCCTGTACGTATGACACCACTCGGTGTATTTCCCTGTAGCTGTGAGACATCACTGTGGTGATTATCTCTGTACTGTGACATCACTGTTTTTGTCGATCCCTGTACTGTGACATCACTCTTTGTGTATTCAATCCCCGTACTGGACATCACGTGTGTATTAATCCCTGTACTGGTGACACCACTGTATGTATAATGCCTGTACGTGTACATCACTGTCATTATCCCTGTACTGTGACATCACTTGTGTGTATTATATCCCTGTACTGTGACATCACTGTGTGTATTCTTCCTGTCTGTACTCGACTTGTGTTATATCCCTGTACTTGCCACGACTGTGTTATAATCCCTTATTACACCACTGTGTGTATTATCCCTTACTGGTTACCTCAGATGTGTATCTCTGTACTTGTTACATCACTGTTGTATTATTCCCTGTACTGTGACATCACTGTGTGTATGTATCGCCGTACTGGACATCACACTGTGTTTTATTATCCCTGTACGTGACCACACGGTAGTATTTGCTGTACTGTGACATCACTGTGTTATTATCCACTGTACTGTGATACTCACTGTGTGTATATCACCTGTACGTGATATTCACTGTGTGTATTATCCGCTGTACTGGTGTACATCACTGGTGTATTATGCTGTACTGTGACATCACTAGTGTGTAATTATCTGTCACTGACATTTCTGTGGTGACTTATCCTCTGTACTGTGAACACACCGTGTATATTAATCGCTGTTACTGTGACATCACTGTGTGTAGTATCCCTGTATTGTGACATACACTGTGTGTATTATCCCTGTACTGTGGACATACACGGTGTATTATCCCGGTACTGTGGACACGTGTTATTATCCCGTACTGTACTCACCTGTGGATTAACCCTGTACTTGAACAATCACTGTATATCCCCTGTACTGTGACTCACTGGTGCTTTATGACCTTACTATGTTACATAGAGTAGGGGCCCATTCCTATTCAGTGTATTGGAGCTAATTTTACTTGCTGTATCTGTATGATTAATGTAGTATGTATAAAAGTTGGTTGGAACATTTTCTTTTTTACTTTTTTTTATTTTGGTTCACATTTTGTTCCCATTTTGTGGCCAAAAAGATATGAGGACAGACAATTTCTCATCCTCACCCTTCCTGAATATATCACCCTAGAGATTTGGATCCTGTCTTTAATGACGAAGACTCCAGCGATTTAATGAGATAAATCTTTCATCACCGCACTTGGCGGAGCAGCGATTAAGACTTTCAAGGTTCTTTAAATTTATATGTTAAAGGAAAAGTTGTTGTACTGTAATGCGAGTAAAAGAGTGTTTTCCATACCTGATTGATTCCTTAATTGAATAGCTAATACATAAGTATGGAGAGGGATGGACTATGTCCTCGAGAACCTTGTAATAATGACTCGATCCAACCGTCTCACTAATGGTCTCGGCTGTAATTGGGGTTACTGCACCAAACCTATACTGCAATAAATATCCTTAACAACCCAATGGGAAGAGCTTCTATATCATATTTGCCTTCACACTGTGTGTGTGAACATTACCCAAAAGCCAAGGTCTACAGGGCAGCAAAACCCCAATAGTCTATAAAACTGCATTACCTAAAGATATTACACTCCTAAACTGAATTAGTAGACTGTATAAAGAGTCCTTCCCGGTCAGGCCGATACAGGCAGTCCTCGGATTAACTACAGATAGGTTCCATAGTTTGTTCTTAGTTGATTTTGTATGCAAGTCGAACTATATATTCTTAATTGTAGTTCCAGACAAAAAAATTTTGCCCAGTGACAAATGAAGTTTCAAAATTTTTGTTGCTGTACTAGACCAAGATGTATCATAAAGCTTCATTACAACACCTTACACCGATCATTACAGTCTGGGACTATAGTAACATCCAGAGAGCTTCACCAGATGTCCACAGTGGGCAGAGAGATCCATCTTTAACTAAGGGTTGTCTGTAAGTTGGGTGTCCTTACGTAGGGGACCACCTGTATAGGATTCCATTTATGGTGCTAGGTGTCCTGGATCTACTAAGAACTGGGTCACTACTTTAGCAGCTTTCTGCCCACAAAAATAGCATGCACCATCTCCTGTGGGTATGCCTTCTGTCCTGAGGTTTATTTTTACCTTTATGTATGTGCTGTACTAAGGGTTAATTGTTTTATTATTTTTTAATGTATCTTTTTGAGACAACGGTGTAGATGTAAGATGTTTCTGATTGGCTGGTCCCTGGAACGTTCCAGAGACTGAAGAAAAAATGAAGCCCTCTGTCTAGTCAAGGCTCTTTGTCTCCATTCTGATACCTCCATTGCTGTTGGGCTCTATGTAGCAGAGTCCAGAATACGGCCGGCACTGTGGACCGTGGGAGAAGCCACTCCTACTCCATATGCAGCCAGTGAAGCAGATAGCATGGCAACGACAGGTGTAAGGATTGCATGGACCACATGCTAGTTTGATAGTCTGAAAGAACCGTGCCTTTTGCTGTTAAAAGGAACAGTGATGGTTACCATGTCTAGCTTACTTATTGTATGTCCCTGGCTTAAAGGGAACTTGTCACCAAATTTTCACTAACTACCTAGCTAAGCTTAGGTATGAGTTGCACTATAAACCACTTGCATAGTTTCTACCCAAAAATAAACTTTGTATGCCAACCTAATAGCCTGCTGCAGGACACAAATCACAAATGACATGTGTTATTCATGTAGGCAGTGTGACTCTCATATCATGTCTGCTCTGCACCCCCCTTGGCAGTCAGAGGATCACTCAGCAGCCAAAGGAAGGGGGAAGAGGACTTGCTGGCAGCCATGAGATAGGATACACTGCCTCACATTAAAAAAACAACAACCCCTTGTTACTTGCTGCTCCTTCTGTGTAGGGTGCCAGGTAGGTTTACAAGTTAATTTTTGGGGGATAGGAGCTATGAATTTTTTAGCTAAACCACTGTGGGTTATAGTTAGAATAGTGCTATGGCAACGGTCATTAAGAGGCTTTTTAGTGAAAATTGTGACAGGTTCCCTTTAAAGCTGCACATCAGCCAGTATCGCCATATCCATCGGGAGTGCCCCAGGGGAAACCTTAGTAGGGTATGTATCTTTTTGCCAGGTTCCTTTACCATCTGTGCCCCTAACAGTAAATAAATGTCAAGTGGATAAGTTCCTGTACTAGACAAATATTTGAATGAATCTGGTGGACTGGATTTGCTAAAAGTTGCTTCATTCTCCGGGAAATCACCTCTTCCATACCGTACATCACACAGCTGCAGTAATGGAGCGCTGGGTGATTTCACAGATGTAGTAATGTGTTTTTCTTATTTATTTTATTACATTTTTCTGTCTGCGGAAAGTTTTTTTTCACATTATGTGGAAAAAAACCTTCAAGGACAACAATTTTTTTTGATTGCTCTTGAGGGTTATCAGCAGAGTTGTAAATGCGACTCTGGGTTGTAATAATTTATTTACAACCAAGTAAAACTTTTATTATGAAGCAACTTCACAGCAAGTGCGTTCTCCCCCGCAGGGTTTCTGTCTTCTCCCCATTAAAAGCGGCATGAATATATTTAGGTGTTCTCAAGTGGACGTTGCTTGGAATATAGGGATTTTGGAATTATTGACCAACACCCAACTCAAAGGTATGTGTGTATGTACCCAAATATGCCCACACCTGTAGGTAGAACTTTCCAGGTGTCCTCTTGGCGGCTGAAATTATAGTGGAGAGCTTTTTTTTAAGCCCCTGTTATCTGTGCTGTCAGTGCAGACTGCGGAAGATGACAGGATTCATAGATACATGGATCTTGTTTACATCACAGATATTCCCTACAAATTAGGGAACGTACAAAGTAAACAACCCTCCTGTCAGAAGAGCGTTCGCCATAGTCTCACTGCTCTTAGAGGATGTCCCTTGTCTATGGTGATGGTAGAACCTCCTCTCCTCTAGGTTAGAAGATGCCCCCTGTCTATGGTGATGATAGAAACCTCCTCTCCTCCTAGGGGAAGGTATGCCCGATCTTTCTTATGGTTGATGTTAGAAGCACACCTCTGCCTCTAGGTGTACGGAGTGCCCCTGTCTATGGTGATGGTAGAACTCTCCTCTTCTCTAGGTGTAGAGGATTCCCCTGTCTATAGTGATGGTAGAACCTACTCTCTCTATGTGTAGAGATTAGCCCCCTGTCTATAGTGATGGTAGAACCACTCTCTTCTAGGTGTAGAGGATTGCCCCTCTCTATGGTGATGTTTAACCGCCTCTCCTCTAGGTGTAGTTAGGGATGACCCCTGTCTATTGTGTGGTAGAACAACCCCCTCTCTCTCCTCTGGTGTAGAGGATGTCCCTGTCTATGGTGATGTAGAACCATCCTCCTCCTTAGTGTGTAGGATGCCCTTGTCTATGGTTATGGTAAGACCCCCTCCTCTAGGTTAGATGTCCCCTGTCTATGGTGATGGTAGAACCACCTCTCCCCTCTAGTGTAGAGAAGGCCCCTCTGTCTATTGTGATGGTAGAACCACCTCCTCTCCTCTAGGTGTAGAGGTATGCCCCCTATCTATGTGTATGGTGAACGACCTCTCCCTCTAGGTGTAGAAGATGTCCTCCCTGGTCTATGGTGATGGTAGAACCTCTCTCGTCCTTCTAGTTATGAGGTACCCCTGTCTATGGTGATGGTAGAGAACACCTCTCTCTCTAGGTGTAGAGGATGCCCCCTGTCTATAGTGATGGTAGAACCTCCTCTCGTCTAGGTATAGAATGTCGCCCCTGATCTATGGTGATGGTAGAACCACCCCTCTCCTCTAGGTAGAGAATGCCCCCTGTGCTATGGTGATGGTAAATATCCGCCTCTCCTCTAGGTGTAGAGGATGCCGCGCTATCTATGGTGATGTAGACCCCACCTCTCCTCTAGTGTAGACAGGATGCCCCTGTCTATGGTGATGGTAGAACGTCCTCTCTGCTCTAGGTGTAGGAGGATACCCTCTTGTTTAAATGGGGTTAGAACCTCTCCTCTAGGTATGAGGAGTGCCTCCCTGTCTATGGATGGTAGAACCTCCTCTCCTCTAGGTGTGCGGAGGAGGTCCCCTGTCTATGGTGATGGTAGAAACCTCTTCTCCTCAGGTATACGAGGTTTGCCCTGTCTATGGTTGATGGTAGAGCATCTTCTCCTCTAGGTTAGGGAGTGTCGCCCTGGCTATGGTGTGTTAAACCTCTTCTCCTCTAGGTAGTAGAGGATGTCCCCTGTCTATGGTGTGTAGATACACCTCCTTTCCTCTAGGTAGTAGAGGATGCCCCGCTGTATGGTGATGGTAAAGCTCGCTCTCCCCCTCTAGGTTTAGAGGATTGCGCCCCTGTCTAAGGTGAATGGATAATCGTCCCCTCTCTCTCTAGGTGTAGAGGATGCTCCCCTGTCTATGGTGATATTAGAACCTCCTCTCGCTATAGGTGTGAGGAGTGCCCCCTGTCTATGGTGATGGTAGTAACCTCCTCTGCCTCTAGGGTATAGGATGTCCGCCTGTCTATGGTGATTAGAATCACCTCTCCTTAGGTGTATAGGCTGTCCTGTCTATGGCTGATAATTAGAACCCTCTTCCTCCTCTAGGTTAGAGGATGGTCCCTGTCTATGGTAAATAGAATCTCCTCTCCTCAGGTGTAGAGGATGTCCCCTGTCTATGGTGATGGTAGAACCTCCTCTCATCTAGGTGTAGAGGATGTCCCCTGTCTATGGGGATGGTATAATCCCTCTCCTCTAGATGATAGGATGCCCCCTGTTCTATGGTGATTTAGTTACATCAGCTGTTATTACTACTATGAATAAAGTGATTAGAACCATCTAGGACACATCCAGATGCCTTAAAGCAGGACACAAAATGTGAAATGTTTTCAGAAACTAAACTTGCTGCTGCAAAAACTCCTTGTTGGGCAGTAGGTATTTTGCACGATAGAATGTTATCCCTTAACCATGCTATTTCAACTTTGTTTAAAATGTTTAATCCACAATAAAATTAATAGTATAATTTGACATGCACATAGCACTACTGGATTTATTTACATCCCAAAATTATATGCTACTTCTAAATTTCCCTGGGTTGGCAACTGAAGAATTTGATGCAGAAACTTACGCCAGTTACTACCCCAGGCCATGTCTGATACCATAGATGACATGTTTTCAATTCAAAATGCCATTCATGTAAGGGGTATGTCTTGCCACAACTGGTGATGGATGCTAGCCTCAATAGGGGGTAGTTCTGGCCATTTCGGAAACTACCAGTCCATACTGCAGTCAGTGGCAGATACTTGTGCTCTTCTTTGTCTCCCCAAATTTTTTCAAAGCTTAGCTAGTAATGTTCTTCAGAATGGCAACCAAGCCCGCGTTCCTTACAAGTGGGTTGGCATAAAACTTGATTAAACTTCAGGATTCAGTTTTTGCCCAACTTGAAGTTGAATGAATGAACGCCCATGTGCGGGGGTGTTTTGTTGAGGGGCCGTGTTAACAGAGGATCGTGGGAGAATGGATTCAGACAGCGAAGCATTGGGCTAATAGTCGGTGCTGAGGCGCCTCTTCTCATTGTTACAACTGAAGCGATGAAGATTGTGGTTCGCAAAACACCTCTATGTGACAACGGCAGGCTATAGTAGTGTCTCTAAATTGCCTATTAACATCTTATGATTGTCAATGCAACCCGCTATCAGCATAAAGTTTTCCTGCTTCTAACTGGCGTATAACTCATGACGGCGATGAAAAAAAATTTGTGTGTCTCACATTACTGGCTGTTTAGGACTGGGTGGACTCCAATGAGACAATAGCAAAGTTCTGTTGGTAGTTATGGCCAAATTCTATCATAAGCCTCAAGGAGACTAGGAACTTTACTTTGACGTGCTTCAAGCTGTCCATAATGAGAAGTTTAGAATAGTTATAGCAATAAAAGTCACATTTGATATTAGTAGTGGCTGACCCAATAGGAACTTTTTGATTTCTTTTCGAACATGTAAATAATTCTTCAAGCCTTCAAGAATAACAAGGCAAGGTAAGAGAACACCCACCACACAACACAACCACTGTATATAAGGCAGTCTCCGGTTACACATACAAGGATAGGTTCCAGAGGTTTGTTCTATTAATGTTGATTTGTATGTACAGTCGAAACTGTAATACTGATAATTGAAGTTCTAGACAAATTTTTCTCTTTTGTCCCAGTGACAATTGGAGTTTCAAAATTTTTGCTGTAATTGGACCAAGGATTACAATAAGCTTGCTTGTTACAAGTCACTTACGCTGAGCATTGCAGTCTGGACAGTACATCGTTTGAGAGCTTCACTCAGAAGTCAGCAGTGGGCAAGGGTCCTCGTTAGGAGACTCAGGTTGGTACCTCAAGAAGGCTACCAGGGGGTGGGGTCTACCAGGTGTGCGATGGGGTCTAACTTGGGGTAACATGGTGGGTGTAATCGCGTCTGCTGTCTATAAGGGGGACCGGATGGTCATACGGGGGGCAGACACGGGTGTATTGCTGGCAACACTAACTGCTATAGTAGGGAGTCTGTATTGGTTTACAGTTGAATGAATTGTGATTGGCTAAGATCAAGAAGCAGAATGCGTGTACAATATGTTAAGGTAATATATGAGATCCGACAGGAAGCAGCAATTTTTTTGGTGTTACTTATGCATATTGGGCACAGTTTAAAAAGTGTCTGGTGTCTTGTGCTACAGAATACCGCAATGTCGCTTAGTACAGCCGTGATGCAATGAACTAGAAGACAGGCCTGGCATGCGGAGCACTATCTGACTGGTGTACATCGCTGATATATTATTAGCTACAGGACTAAAGTACTAGTAATTACAACAACGAGAGGTCTTGCTTGTATACTAGTGGTCATCGAATGTGTGTATAGTTTATGTTCTAGTATGGAGACGCTCCGAGCTCTGTACACATCTAGGATTTAGGGAGATACTGGCTGTCACATAAATAGGATGTTTGTTCCACCCCACCGTATGATAATGATCGGTAAGAAGGCACTTGTGCCACTGAGCATTAAGTGCTATTGCTCTGTACAGGGTCATTGAAGTGGCTACCCGCAATGTGTAGTTTGTTGTTGAGAGATGCCAGCTTGTGTATATTGGTTCTGGTATAGATAGTTCCTTGCGGTATTCATAACACATCAAAGGCTGCCAAAGCAACCACGCCAGAGGAAACACTGGGAAACATTGTGCAAGGACTGTGGGAAAGAGATGTGGTGGGGCCACCGGAGGACATAGTGGAGGGACCATGAGGAGTATTGCACTGTGGAGGACGCAGCCATGAGATACGTGATGTGAGGACGCACCTGGAGACGTGATTTGGAGGGCGCGCTGGACAGAAGACGCACAAAGTGAAGGGACCACTGGGAGACGCAATGTGGAGAGAACACAGGAGTATGCAATGGAAGGTCAACTGGAAGATATTGCGCAGAGGCGCGGTGGAACGTCTTGTGTGGGAGAAGTCAACATAGGATGTTCTGTCTCAGTGAGGAAGAGTTGTCCATCAGAAATCTTATGCTTAGTGGAAGACCCTAACCCTAACACGTGCGGGGAAATTGAGCTGCACAGTGGACATAACAGGTGAAAAACCCTCCGTAGCAGCAGGGTCGGAAACCGGCAACATCGTAATAAAACAGTGTCTGCAATGTTACAGCAATCAAGTTACGAGCTGCTCATTTTTTCTAGTTCCCATATGGTAATAATACAAATATACATGTCAATATATTTCTAAATTTACATATTTTTTTAAATCGCATAAATACAGTAGCGATATAAACAAATACATTAACATTATTTATATATTTTTATTTTTATTTTCTCATTATGCTGCATTCCCTCCATTTTAACTAAAGCGTAGAGCACAAAGTTCATCATCAAATCTAACCTGATAAATCTCAATTATCTATGTAGGTTTGGGCACCATATCATGTACACTACATCACCTAGAAGAATAGCCAAATAAACATATCTTTCCAGCTAGTGAAAATGTACGTACATTTTTAGTGTTTCTTCACGTTCTGTGGAAGGTTTTGTGTCCTAATACGTTTGTTAAGAACAATTGTTTGTGTCGCTGCATTTGTGAAAGATGCATAAAAGGAAACCTCAAAAAACTCGCACATGAAGAAATGTCACTGACTTCTCAATGCTCCCTCTCATACAAACCTTACACACAAGTGTAAAGTACTGAAAGCCTATACTTCATCATCAGAGATCTGATTATTAACTGTTTAATCCTCACTCTAATCCTGCAATATAGCTCAGAGCTGGATTCCAGCAGTTCTGCACTTTGTATTAGAAACATTCACCAACAACTCACATTGAGTAGCAAAATCTGTGTAGTAAGCAATTGAGAGCAGGGAGGGACGGTGACAAAGTGTCAGGAGCGTACAAGTAAAACATAGTAGTTAAGCAAAAATAGCTCAAAATCCTGATATAACAACCAGGAAGAAGTGTGCAGGTAAAAATCATAGGTTAGAAGAGACTATATAAAAGTGTCTTTAGGTAGAACTGATTAGATCACCAAGATACAGGAAAGCCCCAGTTATGTACAAGATAGGGTCTGTAGGTTTGTTCTTAAGTTGTAATTTGATGTAAGTTGGACTGTATATATTATAATTGTAACCCCAGCAACAATTTTTGTGGTCTCTGGGACAAATAGATTTTAAAAATGTTGGGTTGTCATCAGAACCAGGATTAACAATAAAGTCTTCATTACAGACACCGTGAAACTGTTATAGCTGATCATTTAGCTGGGACTAAAGACAGTAAATTACAACATCCAGAGGGCGTCTGTAAGTGGAGTACGGTGTTTAAGTTGGGGGACCGCCTGTAATATTAAATCGCTTTAAAGGGGTGTTGCATCCTGTCCGAGGGTTCGGGGCAGTGGACCCTCCTGGACGCCCCCGGGGGAGTATGGAACTAGCCGACACGTGGGACGGAGTCTGGAGTGGCACCTAGTTTCACCACAGCCCGCCGCAAGCAGGATGGTCATGGGTGGCCACCAGGTCGTTCCACAGGTGCGACTAGCCCACGGTGCAGCTGATGGTAGAGGTACAGAAGTTCGGAGGTCCAGGCTCAACGTCAGAACAGACACGGAGTCATGGGCAGATGCGGCAGAGATGCAGAGGCACTGGATCGGCGAGTCACAACAGGAAGTTCAGGAAGGAGCAGAGGTGGAGAGGAACCAATGCAGGGACACACGGAAACACACTGGGATAGCTTTCTCATGGCAATGAGCGCAAAGATTGGCAGGGAATCCTGGAAACCCGGGAGTGTCCAGCGCGCACAGTGGTGCGCTGGCCCTTTAAATCCTCGTAGTGTGCATTGTGTGCCTAGGGAGCGGGGACGCCTGGCGGACCAGGCAGGGCGGGAGCAGGAGCGTGGAGGGGAGTATTGGTGCAGGGGCCAGCACACGAGAGGGGCACACGTGTGGCCGCGCCATCCGAGACACGGATCGCAGGGACACCCGTGACAATCCAAGTAGTCCTGCTTTATCTCCTAAGTGTAAGTCGTCAGTCTGTATCTTTCTGATGTTAGGATTTCTAGTGGTGCAATACGTTGCATATATCCTTCTCTCTCACCATTTTCAAGGTCAGAGATTATGTGTTTCCATCCAACCCTGATGTACCTTGTTACAAAATGCTTTACCCTACTGGAGATGCTTGGTGTTGATGCCTGATATTAAATTTATCTGTTTTGTGACTCTGATTATGATTTCATATGATTCCTTAGCTTGACCTGGCCTTGATTCCCATCTCCGGTCTTCACATGACCACTACCTTCTCTTGACTTGGATTGTGCTTTACGTCCCTATCTCTTCAGGTCCATCTGGGCTAGCTGTCACTAGTACATGAAGAATTTCCCATCTATGTTCTGGGTGGAAAGTGTAAAACACTGCTAGGTTAGTTGGGTGACACCATCGGATGATGAATCCAATCTTGTATCTGACAAATGGATACAAAGGATATGGCAAAAATATCTGAATATTCCTCAATTGCAAAAGAACGGGACCCTCTTGTAACTTCAAGGGAAATGAAGATGGTTATTTGTAGTGTCCCTACTTTTACTTGGATTTTTCTAAAAAATAATCATATTTGCTTGTGTCACTTCCCATTGTCCTTATGGGCCTTATTTACAGCACAGCCTGGATTAGGTGCTTGAACATCTATGTCAGTCCAAACCCTTTTCTACTGAGCGGGATCCTAAGACCCTCACATCTCTCGTCTTTTAAAACCGTTTTCAGGGCGTACATTGCAATCAATGACACCATCAGAGTCCAATGAAAACAGTTTTAGAAATGTAATTGTTAATATTAAATCTATTCCTCATTTTTCGCATCATTCATCAACGTCCAAAGTAGAAAAGATATTGCAGTTTAAAATGCGCGTCCACTGTAGCTGGCACGACTTGCCAAATAATTTTACTCAATACATAAGAACTGATTTTTTTTTCTCTATAAAACAGGCTGTTTGTCTGTGCTTCGCTTACTCGTACACAAATACATTATACCAAGTCACGTCCAACAAAATAATTGTTCTGTTTATTCAAAAAGCAGTAAAATAACCAAGACTTTGGTTTTAGAAGTTTGACATATATCAGCAATGGTCAGCAAACCTCCCTTGTCCTGTCCCTCTAAAGCTCAGGTTCTAAATGGACTCTAAACCTCTAAATTAATTAATTAATTACCACTCAGAGCAGACTGCACCCCACAACTAGGGTCACTTACCGCTTCCTCAGTGGTGCTGCTAATACCTATCTTTGCTGGCAGAAGGCTATTGTTCTGGTGCTCCATAACAAGTATTTTCAGTTTTGTTAGTGGGTCTCTGTTGGTACAGATCTTATGGCCAGGGAATTTCCATCAGTTTTTGGAGGCAAGCTGTAAGCATAGTCAGGGCTTACCTTGTGGGGCATGCGCAAAAATGTCTTGTATTAAAGGGAACCAAACATACCTTGAGAATGCTGTAGCTACACCTGATAGATACATATCTTGTCCCCGGTTACGTTACAAGATAGGTTCCTTGGGTTTGTACTTAAGTTGAATTTTAGTATTCTTTAGTGGGTGTCTGATAGTCGCGTTTTCGCTTAGATAAGGGGACCGCCTGTATCGGGTTAACATTGTGTTTATTAAGCGTGTTGTGTTGATGAGCATTGTTCTGTCAGAGTACAGTGACTGATATCTCTCCAGTTCTCCACAACCGTGGGGGCTAGAAAGAAAATTTAATTGTCCCTAATCCTGTGTTGCAGCCCCTACAGAATTTGTGAAAAGGTCCTCTTTAAAAGAATCTTTAGAAGATTTTGGCCCTTAAACCACTATAATACTTTCACACAGCTGGGGTTAGGGGGTCCCAGCACTTTTAACTAAAGCTGTGGACGCTTCTCCCCTCATTTTTACAAGGTCTCTGGAGGCTTGAATCTCTTTGACTCCAAGCACATGTTCACTATGCATAATGTAGCCAAATTCTGTAAGCATCGCTTCCCTCTGCTGCCTCTGAAGCATTTGGCATAGTGTTCTAGTCGACTGCGCCTCCAGACGTCCCATATCGTCCGACTAATCATAAATTGGTATGGGTGAGGGGCAGGGTGGGGGTAGGGATAGTGGACTTTTAGAAGAAGGGTTTGGTGGGTGTAGGGTATCTTTGGGGGGGGGCGAAGAGAAGATGGGGGGGGGGTGGGGTGGGAGGGGGGGAATGGGGGGGGGGTAGGGGGGAAAGTGTGGTGTGTATCCTCCCTTTCTCTCTTCCTTTTCCCCTTTTCTTTCCTGTCTTTCGTGTTTCTAACATTCATGAAGGCATATTGCTCCGTTTGGCGACTCAACGCTACTGCCAGGTTCTGCTTTAAAATAAGAGGACTGATATCCAAATTACGCATAACTAAAACAAAAGGCCTCCACAACTGCTTTCATGCTGTCCACTCCATCCCCATGAAACTCACTCAGAAGCCTCATGCACTCACTTCTCTGGCTTTATTCTCATCACTTCAGGTTTCGTAATACTCACCAGAGGCCTCACGCACACCTTTCGCTTTCCGTGCGAGCTTTATTCACTCACCTCCAGGTTTCTCAGCTCCTTTCCAGATTGATCCAATAACTCCAGCATCAGTCACTCATGTCAGGTCCTTGTCCCCCCCCCCCCCTCTGTCACACTCCCAAAACTCATCCAGCTTTATTCCTGTGTTTAGCCCATCCATTTACTCATGGACTCAATCCACTCCTCAGGGCCTCATCAATTCACTTAGGCCTCATCCTCACTTAGGCCTCATCCACTCCTCAGGCCTCATCATCACTTATGGGGCTATTCCAACTCATTCAGGCCTTATCCATTCACTTCAGAGCCTCATCCCCTCACTTAAGGCCCTCATTCCACGTGGATGAGGCCTAAGTGAGTGGATGAGGCCTGAGTGAGTGGATGAGGTCTGAGTGAGTGGATGAGGCCTAAGTGAGTGGATGAGGCCTGAGTGAGTGGAATCATCTCAGACTGGTTTCTTGAACATGACAATGAGGTCACTGGACACAAATGGCCTCCACAGTCACCAGATCTCAATCCAATAGAGCATCTTTGGGGTGTGGTGGAACGGGAGATTCGCATCATGGATGTGCAGCCGACAAATCTGCGGCAACTGTGTGATGCCATCATGTCAATATGGACCAAAATCTCTGAGGAGCTTCCAGCACCTTGTTGTATCTATGCCTCAAAGAATTGAGGCAGTTCTGAAGGCAAAAGGGGGTCCAACCTGTTACTAGCATGGTGTACCTAATAAAGTGGCCGGTGAGTGTATATTGGGTTAGCACACTAGAGGGGGGTTAATTGTGGGATAAAAGGTGTGACTAAAGGTTAGATAATTTTCTGTAAATTTCACAATTTTTCCTCATTTTGAAATTTGGGCGGTATCTCATATGCTGATCATTGCAGTCTGGGACTAAAATAAAGCAACCAGAGACTTCACCAGAAGTCATAGGGGGCAGAGGGGTCCATCTGTAACTAGGGGTCGTCTGTAAGTTGGGTGTCCTTAAGTAGAGGACCGCCTGTATTTGTAGACAATAATAGAGTCGTAGAAAGCTGCCAGATATTACTATAAGTGAACAGCAGCTGTCACAGTTATCGTGCTTTTTTTTGTATGTTCTTTTGGAAGATCTTATACAAATATTTTTCCGGTTTATGAATTTCATCCAGCGACGTGTTCTCTATTGTTCCATATGACTGTTTGTACTCTGTGTATGTAATATTATATTTGTATATTTCTTCTATGATTTGTAAAGCGCTACAGAACTATGATGGCGCTATATAAATAAAGATTATTATTAGTAGTATAATTACCCACCGCGCCAACTTGAACCAAACTATATTAGAAAGGTTGTTTGTATGAGAATTATTAGCTTTAGTATAGGCCCCATTTAAAAGGCTTACGTGAAGACTGTGCATTCCCACACACTATAGCACAACTCATGGCTAATACTACCAATAAGTCACAGTAGACATCCGACTGAGACGAGATTCACCACATTGACACAATTGATACAATAGATATACCCTAAATATTACTCTTGTAGGAGCTAAACCAAGAACCCATACGGAAGCAAAGGGATACATGTTTCCAATCCCAAATCCAGCAGTGGTGTAGTATCTACACATGTATCAGGTCCCTGTCGCCTGCAGGGCTGTCCTACTCCTCCAGTTTCTCACACTTAACATGTTGTTTGTTACAGCCTTCTCCAGTAACCTGAGGAAGACGGAGTGTCATGGCACACAGTCCAATGCATAACATGAGGCGTATCATTAGCAACTGAAATCACACAATTACCTTTTGGAGCCTCTAGGAGAGGTAAAGGGTGAAAGTATTGTCCCGAATATCTGAATCTAAAAGAGATAGAATAAAAAAAGGAGATGGTAAAGGCGACAATCTACAGACACCCTACATGCAGGGAACCCCCATTTCAACAAGTGAACTGATGCCATGGCTGACGGTGGATGCGACCAGGTAGAACGATGGGGATGAAGATGAAAAGGGGGAATATTATTATATATAGGTATTGCAATGTGTGCAGCCCCATCTTGACTTGCAGATGCTGAAGACAAGACCAGGGGCCCATGGGCATGGACGTGGCCATCTCCATAGGCGATAACTCACCTGAAAACAGGCAGTCCTTCTCGCCTGCACTTTTGAATGACAATGTCAATATCCTTCTGAATCCTCTCTTGCCTTGAAAACATCCCATGAAATAAATCCCTGGGAAAGCAGCTTTATTTTCCCCCCCAGTTCCAGTGTAATAGTAAAAATAATACTAAGAAATCCGCCAGCCTTTCGTGTGTTCTGTGTCAGCCCAAAAGCTTCTCCTTACAAGATGTGGCTGGCTGGAGGAGGAGAAGAAGAAGAGGGGCTGATGCTGCGCCGCTGCTGCTGCTGTTTCTTCTTCTTTGCTGCTGCTGTTTTATTGCAATTTCCCCTCCTGACAATGGACTGAGTTGCTGAAATCCTCCCCCCCGTTGTCAGTGCAATAAAGAGAGGGAGTGAATAATAACAATAATCAGCTGCTCACAGTGAGAGGGAGAGAGTGAGGGGAGCAGACACTGGAGGAGAGAGATAGAGAGGGAGGAGGGGAGAGCTGCAGTCACTCCATGTACAGCTGCAGACACTGTACACACAGGCACCCTGGCCCTGGGAAGCACAGACACTGCCTCCCACAGAGGCACACCCACAGTGTAGGGGTAGGCACACTGACTCACAGCAGGAGGCCTATACTATTGTGTGCCGGATCCTATGCTGGGCATGCACGCTCAATCCTTCAAGCCTTCTACTTGTTATTGAGGGAGCTAAACCGCACTGTTCAAAAGGGATGAGTGGCTTGGAGGATCTCTGAGACATCACTGCGACTTGGAGCATACAATTCCCAGAGATAGAAGAAAATCGCCCTGCTCATGGGTGAGTATGACAAGTTATACGGGATCCTTTCTTATAAAGCTGAGCACAATCTGCGCAGCGCCTCATGCTCTATAACATGCTGCTTGCAGTAGAACACTATGACGTCCGCCCAGGCTCCTGCTCTATAACATAGAACATGCAGATAGCGGCTGAACTCCTCCTGCTCTATAACATGCTGCTTGGAGGTAGAACACTAAGGACCGTCCGCCCAGGCTCTCCTGCTCTATAACATAGAACATGCAGATAGCGGCTGAACTCCTGCTCATAACATGCTGCTGGAGGTTAGAACACTAAGGACCGTCCGCCCAGGCTCTCCTGCTCTATAACATAGAACATGTAGATAGCGGCTGAACTCCTGCTCTATAACATTCTGCTTGCAGGTAGAACATATGGACCGTCTGCTCAGCCTCTGCCTCTATAACATAGAACATGCAGATAGCAGCTGAACTCTTCCTGCTTATAACATGCAGGGCACATTTACTAAAACATAACTGGTCTTTGCGCCATGTTTTCGGTCAGACTTGCATGTTCTTTCATGTACAAACTGCTCACACAGGTATTTAAGAAGTGTCTGCCGCAACATGTGTCGCACTTGACCTTTTGTATCGCGGCTGACCATATCATCATGCAACACAAATTTCATCATTAAAAAGCGCGTTCCGTGCGCAGTCCCACATTTATCATGCAAAGACCGATAGAAGTGTGTCTCACGTCCCATGTTAAAGTTGCACCACCAAAAAAAAGTAGGGGCAGTGCAGGGGCACCAGATTCATGAAGAACAAGAGATAGAAATCCTGAATCTGGAGCCCCCTGCACACTACACAGGCAACTGACACTGTCACACTGCATAGTACACAGACATCCATGCACATTGCACAGCACATAGTGCACAGGACACTGCACATAGTACACACTGCCACATAGTTACACGGACACTGCCATAGTACACATGACACTGCACATAGTACACATTGTCACATAGTACAAATGGACATAGTACACATGCACATAGTACACAGAACCGCACATAGTACACACTGCACATAGTACACAGGACACTGCACATAGTACACACTGCACACTGCACATAGTACACAGGACACTGCACATAGTACACATTGCACATAGTACACACTGCACACTGCACATAGTACACTGCACATAGTACACATGCACATAGTACACATTGCACATAGTACACACTGCACATAGTACACACTGACATAGTACCACCGGACACTGCACATAGTCACAAGTGCACACTGACATAGTACAAGATACATGACACAGGACACTGCACATAGCACACTGCACTGTTTTAGTAAAGGTGTCCCAATATGTTACAATTTGCTCAGCTCTTCCTGCTTTATAATTAGCTACCTGGATGAAACTAAATATAAAACGAAGCAGATTTGGCATATGGGGCCTCAAGCAAAGTTGTGACTTGAGGCCCCACTAATGTGAAGGGCGCACATGGTGTGATGCCTTGCTTGCCTGGCCGCTCTATCATCTTTGTCCTGATCTATGATGGAGGGAAAGAAACTAGACTCAGAGGGATGCACCAAGTAAGGATGCAGTTCTTCATCACGCTCCCCCTCTGTTTCAAGTACCAGTAACATCTGTGTCTTACACCAAGACGGACCATGCAGTTGGAAGGAAAGAGTTGTAATGAAATTTTCTACATATTTATATTTGCGAAATATATCTACACTACACAGACATATAATAATAATATTATTTATACAGCCGCACAATATTCCACAGAACTACACAGAACTTGCCAAATCAGACCCTGTCCCAAGGGGGCTCAAAATCTAATCAACCTACCAGTATGGAGTGTGCGAGGAAATCGGAGGACCAAGAGGACACCCACTACATATAGGGGATTATTAGGATTCTTATTATTTTCTTCATTCAGTCACCTCCAGGCCAGGGAGGCACAGAGGGCGTGGCTGGCAGGGGTGGCCACAGCTGTGGGGGGATTGGCCCAGTGCAGGCGTTCCTATCCCCGCCCTGGTGCACTCACTGCAGCAAGCGAGGTGACAATACTTCTCTATGCAAACTGCTATACTACTAATACAGGAGGTCCCCTACTTAAGAACACCTGACTTACATACGACCCCTAGTTACAAACAGCCCTCTGGATGTTGGTATTTTCTGTACTTTAGTCCTAGGCTACAATGATCAGCTGTAACAGTTATCACAGGTGTCTGTAATGAAGATTATTATTAATCCTGGTCTTATGACAACCAACATTTTTAAAATCCAATTGTCACAGAGACCAAAAATTTTTGAATGGGGTTACAATGATAAAATATACAGTTCCGACTTACATACAACTACTTAAGAACAAACCTACAGAACCTATCTTGTATGAAACCCGGGGACTGCCTGTATAATCTTTATTTACATAGCGCCATCATATTCCATGCGCTTTACAAATCATAGGGGACATATACAAATATAATTACATTACAGAGTGACACAACACTATATGGGACAATATGTGTGAGGGCCCTGCTCACAAGAGCTTACAGTCTATGGGGCATATTATCAGACTCTGCAGCCTTGCGATTATTCCCCGCGTTAGTCCCTGCGTTAGTCCCCCGCACCGGCACACTCGCTGCAGCCGGCGACTTTTCATATGTGAAAAGTCCCCGCTGTGTTTTTTTTCTATGCCAGGCTAGTGTGGGCAGCAGAAAGACAAATTGCTTCTGTGGCGGTAACATGAAGCTGATGGGCCCCAGTGCAAAGTCAATGCCAGGTCCCCGAATATAATTTATGGATACTATTTTTCTCATATGGGAAAGTGACACCTTATGGGCCCACTAAGCCTCTTGGGCCTGGTTGTGCAACCAATGGTGGATTCTCATTAGGTGTTTGGGCGATTGTTCAGGGCCGTGGCCGCCCACAACACACATATACTCATTCTCTCCTGCCTTTCATAAGCTCTATAACCCTGGGTGAGGGTCGGGCTTACTGCAGCAGTCTGATGTTACTTGATGTCATGACATCATATGTGAGATAATGATAAATGTCTTCCATGCACTTGTATCGTGCTTGATAATGCCTTCAAACGCCCCTGTTTTTTTGTTATGGTGGAATAAAGAAAAACTTTTTTATGAAGTGCTGCTTCGTTGCTACTTTTTTTTTTGTACTGGGAATATGTATATATAATTATGTGTATGGGATTTATTTTTGTGTAATATATACACTCACCGGCACTTTATTAGGTACACCTGTCCAACTGCTCGTTAAACTTAATTTCTAATCAGCCAATCACATGGCGGCATCAGTGCATTTAGGCATGTAGACATGGTCAGACAATCTCCTGCAGTTGAAACAGCATCAGTATGGGGAAGAAGGTGATTTGAGTGCCTTGAACGTGGCATGGTTGTTGGTGCCAGAAGGGCTGGTCTGAGTATTTCAGAAACTGCTGATCTACTGGGATTTTCCAGCCACAACCATCTCTGAGGTTTACAGAGAATGGTCGAAAAAGAAAAAACATCCAGTGAGCGGCAGTTCGTGGGCGGAAATGCCTTGTTGATGCCAGAGGTCAGAGGAGAATGGGCAGACTGGTTCGAGCTGATAGAAAGGCAACAGTGACTCAAATCACCAGGTAGGCAGAAGAGCATCTCTGACGCACAGTACGTCGAACTTTGAGGCAGATGGGCTACAGCAGCAGAAGACCACACCGGGTGGCCACTCCTTTCAGCTAAGAACAGGAAAAACAGGCTACAATTTGCACAAGCTCATCGAAATTGGACAGTAGAAGATAGGAAAAACGTTGCCTGGTCTGTTGTCTCGATTTCTGCTGCGACATTCGGATGGTAGGGTCGAATTTGGCGTCAACAACATGAAAGAATGGATCGATCCGCCTTGTATCAACGGTTCAGGCTTGGTGGTGGTGTGTGTCATGGTGTGGGGAATATTTCTTGGCAATCTTTGGGCCCCTTGGTACCAATTGAGATCGTTGCAACGCCACAGCCTACCTGAGTATTGTTGCTGACCATGTCCATCCCTTTATGACACAATGTACCCTGTAACATCTGATGGCTACTTTCAGCAGGATAATGCGCCATGTCATAAAGCTGGAATCATCTCAGACGGTTTCTTGAACATGACAATGAGGTCACTGGACAAATGGCCTCCACAGTCACCAGATCTCAATCCAATAGAGCACTTTGGATGTGGTGGAACGGAGATTCGCATCATGGATGTGCAGCCGACAAATTGCGGCACTGTGTGATGCCATCATGTCAATATGGACCAAAATCTCTGAGGAATGCTTCCAGCCACTTGTGTATCTATGCCACGAAGAATTGAGCAGTTTTGAAGGCAAAAGGGGGTCCCCTACAGTCCCTAATAACGAAGTAAGTATCAAAATATGACTGAAAGCAGCATCTTTTAAGTTGCTTGGAACTGCAGAAAGATTCTTTGAGTCCTGTCTGGTGTGCTGGGGCAATGGCCCAGGTGCCCACAGAAAGGGCTCTGAGTGCCACCTCTGGCACCCGTGCCATAGGTTCGCCACCACTGCTCTAGAGCTTGGTCCCAGTCAGACTCTCCTTCTCATTTATGGACCCAATTTTTTCTCTCCCCCCAATTTACTGACATTTCATTCACCAAAATAAGAATATAAGTTTTGCTCCACCGATTCCAGTTTAGTATGTATTTTCTGTTCCCACTCCTGGTCCTGGTAAACATACAAAAATGCAAGATGCCGGCGCACACAATAGAATGTCAGCGTGCAGCTGACATTAGGGGTCTCGGCTTATACTTGGGTCAGCTTAGGGTGGTGGCACGTGGCGTTTTGAACCCGTTTTTAAGCAGTCCATTAAAAGAAGCATGCGTTGTAAAAACATGTGCATTTTTTGAAAACACATCAGTTTTTGACAATTTTTCCTAATTATCTTAAGAAAACTGGAAAACGGAAAAAAAACTACCTAAAAATGGGTTCAAAACGCCATGTAAGCCACCACCCTTATCCTCGAGTATATACCTCATAAATCCGCACAAAGCTATGCTTCTTAGCCATCAGAATACAGGCGAAAAGGATATTCTGTCGCCCGAAACAGGTTCCAGGATTCAGTAAATTTGCCCCTTTTTCAGTAACAGAGAAGCCACAATGTACCTCGCCTATTTGATCATGACAAATTTTTCTAAGGCAACATAGCTTCAACAACACCTAGACCCCCTTCCTTTTGATTGTGTCGTTGGGACTCTCGTCTAAATGGGTTGCTGTTTTTGTTACATCTTTATGGGGCTGATTTAGATTGGCCACATGGGCTTTATATTTCCATCACCTTTATAATATCTACTTACACCATGGCCGTGTAGCTACATTTGAATCCGGTGTTCTCAAGGCCATGTACAGTATCAATCAGTCAGGTTAAACCACCAAGGGCACATAGTTGATGATCAAAACCTTTTAGAGACCAAGTGCCCATACTGCAACCCAGAACCCACTAATTATCGCTAATTTCAAGGAGCAGTACACTTAGTGCTAACTTATTGTTCCTCACTGCCACCGTGTTTATGGTATCCTAGTCTCCAATACTGTCGAAGAAGGAGGGAAATTCTGATCTTTAGGAGGCTTTTTTATAGGGTCCTTCTAAAAAGGGCACTCAACTCACTCTCCAGCAGTCCCCAGTAGCCCAGTACCTGAACGCAGCACGTCCTAGGCCTGTGTCTTCAGCCCGTCTGTCTGGGTGATGGCCTAGGACGCTCTAACAACCGTGCATAGGTCACCACCACTGTCATAGAGGGTGCGGATATAACAATCCAACCCTGCTATTGTACATAAGGCTAAGACCTCTACAATGTGTACAAGACCTCAGTACTACGTATGTGGGGGATTCTTTAATGATAATCCCTTTGGAGCATGGAGCTTTAGAATACACCTCTATGGACTATTTTATTCATCTAACTAGGGAGACCTCAACTAATCACTTGTTCATTTTAAGAGTCATCTACGTCTGGAGTTCACCGAAAGTGGATTCTGACGACAATGCACTGTGCCGCGATTCATCCGATATCCTGCTGTGTCGCTTCCGCGCTCAGGTCCGACAGAGTTCCCCATCTTTTTCTGGTGCATCTAAGTGCTTGCGCTTGCGACACATTTGAAAGTTAAATCCCCACTCAGTCCGAAACCGTCAGATCGTCCACGGTGCGCCCACTAATTGAGTCCAGCGCCACAAAGAGGGTCTCGCATACTTCCACAATCCCACCGCGCACACACTTATTAAAGGGGTTATCCGGGTTTTAAAAACATGAGGGCAGGCTGGGGCGGGCTATTTAAAATAAAAACATCCACTTACCTCCTCCGGCCGCGATTGTCCCGCCGCGGTGTCCCTTCGATCCGTGCCCTGTTTGTTTACAGGGGCACGGAAGCCGCGCACAGGGACTTCCGGTCCGCATGTGGCCGGGTCCTCCCATCCTCCTATCTCCCGCGTTGCAACGCTGGAATGTTGTCGGATGGGGCTTCCGCCGCCCGGAAGCTCCTGTGCCCCTTAGTTGAAACCGGCGCACAAAAAGACCCGCCGGTGCGGGACATCGGCAGCGCCGATTGGTGAGTACATGTTTATTATGTTTAAATTGCCCGCCCCAGCACTGCCCTCAGTATTTTTTAAAACATGGATAACCCCTTTAAATACCTGTGCAAGCCGTGTAATCTCCAAAAAAAAGTTGAACAGTCCGACGAAAGTGCAGCGCCAGACCCTTAGTAAGTGAGCCCCAATATGTAAATGATGTGTCCATCATGGTCGTCACTTGAATCAAACTGAATGGCGTAGTTTTATTACCCACCAAACAATTCTTTCATAAGAAGAAGGATATCGGTATCAAACCCATAACAAGTAGCCTAACATGTAATACTGGGCAAGGTTATTGATCATCTCATGACACTGCATTGACCAGTACAGTGTCACATCACTTTGACCATCAAACAAGAAAATTAAGAGAAATAATGCAGATACTTGAAAAATATCCTTGGATGAGGCCTAAGTGAGTGGATGAGGCCTGAGTGAGTGGATGAGGTCTGAGTGAGTGGATGAGGCCTAAGTGAGTGGATGAGGCCCTGCGGTGAGGGGATCAGGCCTGAATGAGTGGATGAGGCCCGAGTGGTGACCGTCGGACGATGAGGACCTGAGTGGGGATGTGGCCGCGACACAGAAGTGTGTGGATGATGCCCCAACGCCAGTGTGAGCTGGATGTCGTGCTCCCCCACCCCCCCGCCCCCCCTTCTCCCCCTCCTCCCCCCTACCCCCCCTAATCAACCCAAACACCCGCTAAGTTAGTGGATGTGGAATCCTCGAAGGAGTGGAGAGACCCCGACTGAGTGGATTGAAGCCGCTTGAGAATGGAATGACGGCCTCTGAGAGTGAAGTGGATGAGGCCTGAGTGAGTGGATGAGGCCTGAGTGAGTGGATGAGGGCTAAGTGAGTGGATGAGGCCTGAGTGAATGGATAAGGCCTGAATGAGTGGATGAGCCCTAAGTGAGTGGATGAGGCCTGAGTGAGTGGATGAGGCCTAAGTGAATGGATGAGGCCTGAGTGAGTGGATGAGTCCTGAGTAAATGGATGAGGCCTAAACCAGTGAATAAAGCTGGGATGAGTTTTGGGTGACAGGACAAGACCTGAATGAGTGACTGATGCTGGAGTTATTGGATCAATCTGGAAGGAGCTGATGAAACCTGAGTGAGTGAATAAAGCTGAGGAAAGGAAAGGTGGTGAGGCCTGAGTATACGAAACCTGAGTGATTGGATAAAGCAGAAGTGAGTGCATGAGGCCTGAGTGAGTGCATGGTGATGGAGTGGATAGATGAAAGCAGTGTGAGTGCCTCTTATGGTTTAGTTTGGTAATTTTTGGATCTGTCCTTCTTATTAAAGAGAACCTGTCAGTAGGTTTGAGTCGCTAAACTGGCAATATGCCTTCATGCATGGTTAGGGTTCCTAACCTTTTCACCTTGCCGCTCTCAATTTCTGCATTACCAATATTCTGATTGGGGAAGACTATGGGGTCTGAGGGAGTCGACTAGAACACTATGCCAAATGCTTCAGAGCAAGCAGAGGGAAGCGATGCTTACAGAATTTGGCTACATTATGCATAGTGAACATGTGCTTGGAGTCCAAAGAAGATTCAAGCCTCCAGAGACCCTTGTAAAAATGAGGGGGAGAAGCGTCCAACAGCTTTATAGTTAAAAGTGCTGGGACCCTAAACCCCAGCTGCGTGAAAGTATTATAGTGGTTTAAGGGCCAAAATTCTTCTAAAAGATTCTTTTAAAGAGGACCTTTCACAATTCTGTAGGGGCTGCAACACAGGATTAGGGACAATTTAAATTTTCTTTCTAGCCCCCACGGTTGTGGAGAACTGGAGATATCAGTCCTAGTATCTGACAGATTACAATGCTCATCAACACAAACACGCTTACATAAACACAATGTTAACCGGATACAGGCGGTCCCCTACTTAAGGAAACGCGACTTACAGACGACCCCTAGATACATACAAATTCAACTTAAGTACAAACCCAAGGAACCTATCTTGTACGTAACCCGGGGACAAGATATGTATCTTATTCAGTGTAGCTACAGCATTCTCAAGGTATGTTTGGTTCCCTTTAATACAAGACATTTTGGCATGCCACCAAGGTAAGCCCTGTACTATGTTACAGCTTGCCTCCAAAACTGATGGAAATTCCTGGCCATAAAGATCTGTAACCAACAGAGAACCACACAGTAACAAAACTGAAAAATACTTGTATGGAGCACCAGGAACAAATAGCCTTCTGCCAGCAAAGATAGGTATTAGCAGCACCACTAGGAAGCCGGTAAGTGACCCTAGTGTGGGTGCAGTCTGCTCTGAGTGGTAATTAATTAGAAATTATTTAGAGGTTTAGAGTCCATTTAGAACCTGAGCTTTAGAGGGACAGGACAAGGGTAGACGGTTTGCTGACCATTGCTGATATATGTAAACTTCTAAAACTCCAAAGTCTTGGTTATTTTACTGCTTTTTGAATAAACAGAACAATTATTTTGTTGGACGTGACTTTGGTTAATAATGTATTTGTGTACGAGTAAGAGGAAGCACAGACAGAACAGCCTGTTTTATAAGAAAAAAAAAATCAGTTCTTATGTATTGATTAAAAGTTTATTTGGCAAAGTCGTGCAGCTACGTGGACGGTCATTTTTAAAGCTTGGCAATATCATTTTTCTACTTTGGACGTTGATGAATGAGCGAAAAATGAGGAATAGATTTTAATATTAACAATTACATTTCTAAAACCTGTTTTCATTGGACTCTGATGGTGTCATTGATGTGCAAATGTACAGCCCTGCAAAACGGTTAAAAGACGAGGATGGGAGGGTCTTAGGATCCCAGTCAGTAGAAAAGGGTTTGGACTGACATTAGATGTTCAAGCACCTAATCCAGGGCTGTGCTGTAGAATAAGGCCCCATAAGGACAATGGGAAAGTGACACAAGCAAATATGATTATTTTTTAGAAAAATCCAAGTAAAAGTAGGGACACTACAAATAACCATCTTCATTTCCCTTGAAGTTACAAAGAGGGTCCCGTTCTTGCAATTGAGGAATATTTCAGATATTTTTGCCATATCCTTTGTATCCAATTTGTCAAGATACAAGATTGGATTCATCAGTCCGATGGGTGTCACCCAACTAACCTTAGCAGTTTTTTACACTTTCACCCCAGAACATAGATGGGAAATTCTTCCATGTACTAGTGACAGCTAGCCCAGATGGACCTGGAGATAGGGACGTAAAGCACAATCCAAGTCAGAGAAGGTAGTGGTCAATGTGAAGACCGGAAGATGGGAATCAAGGCCAGGTCAAGCTAAGGACATCATATGAAATCAAAATTCAGAGTCACAAAACAGGATAAATTTAATATCAGGCATCAACACCAAGCATCTCCCAGTAGGGTAAAGCATTTTGTAACCAAGGTACACAAGGGTTGGATGGAAACACATAAATCTCTGACCCTTGAAAATGGGTGAAGAGAAGGATATATGCAAACGTATTGACCACTAGAAATCCTAACATAAAGAAAGATACAGACTGACGAACTTACACTTGAGATAAAGCCAGGAATACTTGGATTTGTCACGGGTGTCCCTGCGATCCGTGTCTCGGATGGCGGGCACACGTGTGCCCCTCTCCGTGTGGCTGGCCCCTGCACCAATCTCCCCTCTCCACGCTCCTGCTCCCGCCTGGCCTGGTCCGCAGGCGTCCCCGCTCCCTAGGGCACACACCGGCACTCGAGGATTTAAAGGGCCAGCGCACCGCTGATTGGCGCTGGCACTCCCGGGTTTCCAGGATTCCCTGCCAGATCTTTGCGCTCATTGCCATAGAGAAAGCTTCCCAGTGTGTTCCTGTGTTCCCTGCATTGTTCCTGTTCCCTCCTCTGCTGAATTCCTGTTGTGACCTCGGACCTGACCTCTGCATCTCTGCCGCCTGCCCTGACTCCGTGTCTGTTTCTGACGTTGAGCCTGGACTCCGATTCTGTACCTCTACCTCAGCTGCACCGTGGGCTAGTCGCACCTGTGGAACGACCTGGTGGCACCCCATGACCATCCTGCTTTGCGGCGGGCTGTGGTGAAAACTAGGTGCCACTCAGACTCCGGTCCCAGGTGTCGGCTAGTTCCATCTCCCCCGGGGGTCCAGGGGGTCCACTGCCCCGAACCCTGACAGGATGCAACTACCCTTTTAAAGGATTTAATATTACAGGCGGTCCCCCAACTTACACCGTACTCCAACTTACAGACGGCCCTCTGGATGTTGGTAATTTACTGTACTTTAGTCCCAGGCTACAATGATCAGCTATAACAGTTATCACAGGTGTCTGTAATGAAGCTTTATTGTTAATCCTGGTTCTGATGACAACCCAACATTTTTAAAATCTATTTGTCCCAGAGACCAAAAAAATTGTCTGGGGTTACAATTATAATATATACAGGTCCAACTTACATACAAATTCAACTTAAGAACAAACCTACAGACCCTATCTTGTACATAACCTGGGGTCTTCCTGTATCTTGGTGATCTAATCAGTTCTACCTAAAGACACTTTGTTATATAGTCTCTCTCTAACCTATGATTTTTACTGCACTTCTTCCTGGTTGTTATATCCAGGATTTTGAGTATTTTTGCTTTAACTACTATGTTTTTACTTGGCTCCTGACACTTTTGTCACCGTCCCCTCCTCTGTCTCTCAATTGCTTACTACACCAGATTTTGTACTCAATGTGAGTTGTGTGAATGTTTCTAATACCAAAGTGCAGAACTGTGAATCCAGCTCTGAGGCTATATTGCAGGATTAGAGTGAGGATTAAACAGTTAATATCAGATCTGATGAGAAGGCTTTCATTTCTTTACATTGTGTAAGGTTTGTATTGAGAGGAGCTTGAGAAGTCAGTGACATTTCTTCATTGTGCGGTTTTTGAGGTTTCCTTTTTATGCATCTTTCAAATGCAGGACACAAAACAATTGTTCTATAACAAAGTATTAGGACACAAAACCTTCCACAGAACGTGAAGAAACATAAAAATGTACTGTACATTTTCACTAGTGGAAGATATGTTTATTTGGCTATTCTTCTATGTGATGTAGTGTACATGATATGGTGCCCAAACCTACATAGATAATTGGATTTATCAGGTTTCTGATTTTGATGATGAACTTTGTGCTCTACGTTTAGTTAAAATGGAGGGAATGCAGCATAATGAGAAAATAAAAATATAAAAATATATAAAATAATTGTTAAAATGTGTTGTTTATATCGCTACTGTATTTATGCTATTTAAAAAAAATATGTAAATTTAGAAAATATATTGACATGTATATTTGTATTATTTACCATATGGGAACTAGAAAAAATGAGAGTCGTAACTTGATTGCTGTATACATTGCAGTACACTGTTTTATTACGATGTTGCGGTTTCCGACCCTGTGCTACGGAGGGTTTTCACCTGTTATGTACACTGTGCAGCTCAATTTGCCCGCACAGTGGTTAGGGTTAGGGTCTTCCACTAAGCATAAGATTCTGATGGACAAACTCTTCCTCACTGTAAGCAGAACATCCCTCATGTTGACTTCTCCACAAGACGTTCCACCGGCCTCTGCGCAATATCTTCCAGTTGACCTTCCATTGCATCTCCTGGTGTTCTCTCCACATTGCGTCTCCCAGTGGTCCCTTCACTTTGTGTCTTCTGGTGGTCCCTCCACATCACGTCTCCAGGTGGTCCCTTCACATCACGTCTCCTGGTGGTCCCTCCACAGTGCAATCTCCTCATGGTCCCTCCACATCATGTCTCCTGGTGGCCCCACCACATCTCTTTCCCACAGTCCTTGCACAATGTTTCCCAGTGTTTCCTTGGCGTGGTTGCTTTGGCAGCCTTTGATGTTTATGAATACCGCAAGGAACTATCTATACCAGAAACCAATATACACAAGCTGGCATCTCTCAAAACAAAACTAACATTGGGTGTTAGCCACTTAACTGGCATGAGCAAAGCACTTCAATGTCAGTGGCACATGTGCTGCTTAGATCATTATCATACAGGGGTGGACAAACATCTATTTATGTGACAGCCAGTAGTCTCCCTAAATCTCTAGATATGTGTACAGGCGGTCCCATACTTAAGAACACCCAACTTACAAATGATCCCTAGTTACAAACAGACCTCTGGATGTTGGTAATTTACTGTACTTTAGTCCTAGGCTATAATAATCAGCTGTAACAGTTATCACAGGCTTCTGCAATGAGGCTTTATAGTTAATCCTGGTTCTTATGACAACCCAACATTTTTAAAATCCAATTGTCACATAAACCAAAAAAAATTTGTCTGTGGCTATAATTATAAAATATACAGTTCCGACTTACATACAAATTCAACTGTAACAAACTTACAGAACCTATCCTGCAAGTAACCCGGGTACTGCCTATACAGGCGGTCCCCTACTTAAGGACACCCGACTTACAGACAAACCATAGTTACAGACGGACCCCTCTGCCCACTGTGACTTCTGGTGAAGCTCTCTGGATGTTACTATAGTCCCAGACTGCAATGATCAGCTGTAAGGTGTCTGTAATGAAGCTTTATTGATAATCCTTGGTCCAATTACAGCAAAAATTTTGAAACTCCAATTGTCACTGGGACAAAAGAGAAAAATTTGTCTAGAACTTCAATTATAAAGTATACAGTTTCGACTTACATACAAATTCAACTTAAGAACAAACCTCTGGAACCTATCTTGTATGTAACCCGGGGACTGCCTTATATACCAGTGGTTGTTGTTGGTGTGGGTGTTCTCTTACCTTGCTTTGTTATTCTTAAGAGCTTGAAGATTATTTACATGTTCGAAAAAGAAATCAAAAAGTCCTATTGGGTCAGCACTACTAATATAAAATGTGACTTTTATTTGTAACTATTTCTAAAACTTCTCATTAGGACAGCTTGAAGCACGTCAAAGTAAAGTTCCCTAGGTCTCCTTAGAGCTTATGATAGAATTTGGCCATAACTACCTAACAGAACTTTGCTATTGTCTCATTGGAGTCCACCCAGTCCTAAACAGCCAGTAATTGTGAGACCACAAATTTTTTTTCATCGCCGTCATGAGTTATACGCAGTTAGACTGCAGGAAAACTTTAGCTGATAGCGGTTGCATTGACAATCATAAGAGTTAAATGGCAAATTTAGAGACACTACATCTGTGCCTGTGTCACATAGAGGTGTTTTTGGAACCACAATCTTCCTGCTTCAGTGTAACAATGAGAAGCGGGCCTCAGCCGACTATTAGCCCAATGCTTCCTGTCTGTATCCATTCTCCACTTCCTCTGTAACACGGCCTCAAACAAAACCCAGCACTGGGCGTCTATTCATTCAACTTCAAGTTGGCAAAAACTGAATCCTGAAGTCTAATCAAGTTTTTATTGCCAACCCACTTGTAAGGAACGCGGGCTTGGTTGCCATTCTGAAGAACATACTAGCTAAGCTTTGAAAAACTTTGGGAGACAAAGAAGAGCACAAAGTATCTGCCCTGACTTCAGATATGGACTGGTAGTCTTCTGAACTGGCCAGTAACTACCCCCTATTGAGGCTAGCATCCATCACCAGTTGTGGCCATTACATACCCCTTACCATGAATGGCATTTTTGAATTGAAAACATGTCATCTCTGGTATCAGACATGGCCTGGGGTGTAACTGGCGTAAGTTATCTGCATCAAATTCTTCAGTTGCCAACCCAGGGAAATTTAGAGTAGCAGTATAATTTTGGGATGTAAATAAATCCAGTAGTGCTATGTGCCATGTCAAATTATACTATAAATTTTATTGTGGATTATAACATTTTACAACAAAGTTTGAAATGAGCATGGTAAGGGGAGAAGAACAATTCTTCTGCTGCAAAAATACCCCTGCCCAACAAGGAGTTTTTGCAGCAGGTATATTTCTGAAAACATTTCACATTTTGTGTCCTGCTTTAAGGATCTTGGATGTGTCCTAGATGGTTCTAATCACTTTATTCCATAGTAGTAATAACAGTGATTGTAAGTATCACCATAGACAGGGGGCATCCTATATGCCTAGAGGAGAGGTGATTATACCATCCCCATAGACAGGGGACATCCTCTACACCTAGAGGAGAGGAGGTTCTACCATCACCATAGACAGGGGACATCCTCTACACCTAGAGGAGAGGAGATTCTATTATCACCATAGACAGGGGCCATCCTCTACACCTAGAGGAGAAGAGGTTCTATTATCACCATAGACAGGAGCATCCTCTACACCTATAGGAGAGGTGGTTCTACCATCACCATAGACAGGGGACATCCTATACACCTAGAGCAGAGGAGGTTCTACCATCACCATAGACAGGGGGCATCCTCTACACCTAGAGGAGAGGAGGTTCTATTATCACCATAGACAGGGGGCATCCTCTACACCTAGAGGAGAGGGGGTTCTCCCATCACCTTAGACAGGGGGCATCCTCTACACCTAGAGGAGAGGAGCTTTTACCATCACCATAGACAGGGGGCATCCTCTATACCTAGAGGAAAGGAGGTTCTACCATCACCATAGACAGGGGACATCCTCTATACCTAGAGGAGAAGAGGTTCTACCATCACCATAGACAGGGGACATCCTCTATACCTAGAGGAGAAGAGGTTCTACCATCACCTTAGACAGGGGACCTCCTCTACACCTAGAGGAGAGGAGGTTCTACCATCACTATAGACAGGGGGCATCCTCTACACCTAGAGGAGAGGTGTTTCTACCATCACCATAGACAGGGGTATCCTCTACACCTAGAGGAGAGGAGGTTCTACCATCACCATAGACAGGGGGCATCTTTACACTAGAGGAGAGGTGGTTCTACCTCACCATCGATAGGGGGATCCTCTACACCTAGAGGAGAGGCGGTTCTACCATCACATAGACAGGGGGCATTCTCTACACCTAGAGGAGAGGTGGTTCTCCATACCATAGACAGGGGACATCTCTATACCTAGAGGAGAGGAGTCTACCATCACATAGACAGGGCTCCATATGGGGAGGCATCCTCTACACTAGAGGAGAGGTGTTTCTACCATCACCATAGACAGGGGTATCCTCTACACCTAGAGGAGAGGAGGTTCTACCATCACCATAGACAGGGGGCATCTTCTACACCTAGAGGAGAGGTGGTTCTACCATCACCATAGATAGGGGGCATCCTCTACACCTAGAGGAGAGGGGTTCTACCATACCATGACAGGGGGCATCTCTACACCTGGAGGAGAGGTGGTTCTACCATCACCATAGACAGGGGACATCCTCTACCACTAGAGGAGGGGAGGTTCTACCATCACCATAGACAGGGGGATCTCTACACCTAGAGGAGGGGAGGTTCTACCATCACCATAGACAGGGGACTATCCTCTACACTAGAGGAGAGAGGGTTCTACCATCAATAGACAGGGGTCATCCTTACACCTAGAGAGGAGGCGGTTCTACCATCACCATAGACAGGGGCATCTCTACACTAGAAGAGAGGTTCTACCACACTATAGACAGGGGGCATCCTCTACACCTAGAGGAGAGGAGGTTCACCATCACATAGACGGGGACATCCTCTAAACCTAGGAAGAGGAGGTTCTACCATCACCATAGACAGGGGGCATCCCTACACTAGAGGAGAGGTGGTTCTACCATCAATAGACAGGGGGCATCCTCTACACCTAGAGGGAGGAGGTTTACCATCACCCTGAAAGGGGGCATCCTCTACACCTAGAGGAGAGGAGGTTCTACCATCACCATAGACAAGGGACATCCTCTAAGAGCAGTGAGACTATGGAACTCTCTTCTGCAGGAGGTTGTTATACTTTGTACATGTTCCCTACTTTGTAGGGAATATCTGTGATGTAAACCAAGGTCCATGTATCTATGAATCCTGTCATCTTCCTGCAGTCTGCACTGACAGCAAGATAACAGGGGCTAAAAAAAAGCTCTCCACCTATAATTGTCAGCCAAGAGGCACCATGGAAAGTTCTTACCTACAGGTGGTGGGCATATTTGGGTACATACACACATCACCTTTGATGTTGGGTGTTGGTCAAAATCTTCCAAAAATCCCTATATTCCAAGCAACGTCCACCTTGATAACACCTAAAATATATTCATGCCGCTTTTAATGGGAGAGAGACAGAAACCCTGCGGGGAGAACGCACTTGCTGTGAAGTTGCCTTCATAATAAAAGTTTACTTGGTTTGTAAATAAATTTATTACAACCCAGAGCTGCATTTACAACTCTGCTGATAACCCTCAAGAGCAATCAAAAAACTTGTTGTCCTTGAAGGTTTTTTCCAATAATTGTGAAAAAAAAACTTTCCGCAGAAAAATGTAATAAAATAAATAAGAAAAACACATTACTCATCTGTGAAATCACCCAGCGCTCCATTAACTGCAGCTGTGATGTACGGTATGGAAGAGTGTGATTTCCCTGGAGATGAAGCCAACTTTTAGCAAATCCAGTCCTACCAGATTCCATTCAAATATTTGTCTAGTACAGGAACTTATCCACTTGCACATTTATTTACTGTTATGTGCCACAGATGGTAAAGGAACCTGGCAAATAAGCTACATACCCTACTAAGGTTTCCCCTGGGGCACTCCCGATGTATATGGCAGATCCTGGCTGATGTGCAGCTTTAAAGGGAACCTGTCACCAAATTTTCACTAAAAAGCCTAATGACACGTTGCCATAGCACTATTCTAACTATAACCCACAGTGGTTTTAGCTAAAAAATTCATAGCTCCTATCCCCCAAAAATTAACTTTGTAAACCTACCTGGCACCCTACCAGAAGGAGCAGCAAGTAACAAGGGGTGTTTGTTTTTTTAATGTGAGGCAGTGTATCTCTCATCTCATGGCTGCCAGCAAGTCCCTCTTCCCCCTTCCTTTGGCTGCTGAGTGATCCTCTGCACTGCCAAAGGGAGGGTTGCAGAGCAGACATGATATGAGAGTCACACTGCCTCACATGAATAACACATGTCATTTGTGATTTGCTGCTCCTGCAGCCAGGCTATTAGGTTGGCATACAAAGTTTATTTTTTGGGGATAGAAACTATGCAAGTTGGTATAGTGCAACTCATACCTAAGCTTAGCTAGGCTAGTTAGTGAAAATTTGGTGACAAGTTCCCTTTAAGCCAGGGACATACAATAAGTAAGCTAGACATGGTAACACTCACTGTTCCTTTTAACAGCAAAAGGCACGGTTCCTTTCAGACATCAACATCATTGTAGGTCCATGCAATCCTTACACCTGTCGTTGCATGCTATCTGCTTCAACTGGCTGCATATGGAGTAGGATGGCTTCTCCCTTAAGGTCCACAGTGCCGGCCGTATTCTGGACTCTGCTACATAAGCCCAACAGCACTGGAGTATCAGAATGGAGACAAAGAGCCTTGACCTAGGACAGAGGCCTTCATTTTTTCCTTCAGTCTCTGGAACGTTCCATGGGACCAGCCAATCAGAAACATCTTACATCTTACAAGTTGTCTACAAAAGATACATTAAAAAATAATAAAACAATTAACCCTTTAGTACAGCACATACATAAAGGTAAAAATACTCTCTCAGGACAGAAGGCATACCCACAGGAGAGTGGTGCATGCTTATTTAGTGGGCAGACAGCTGCTAAAGTAGTGACCCAGTCTCTTAGTAGATCCAGGACACCTAGCACCTATAATGGAATCCTATACAGGTGGTCCCCTACTTAAGGACACCCAACTTACAGACAACCCTTAGTTAAAGATGGATCTCTCTGCCCACTGTGACCTCTGGTGAAGCTCTCTGGATGTTACTATAGTCCCAGACTGTAATGATCGGCTGTAAGGTGTCTGTAATGAAGCTTTATGATAATCCTTGGTCCTAGTACAGCAAAAAATTTTGAAACTTCATTTGTCACTGGGGCAAAAATTTTTTTGTCTGGAACTACAATTATAGAATATATAGTTTCGACTTGCATACAAAATCAACTTAAGAACAAACCTATGGAACCTATCTTGTACGTAATCCGAGGACTGCCTGTATCTGGCCTGACCGGGAAGACTCTTTATACAGTCTACTAATTCAGTTTAGGAAGTGTAATATCTTTAGGTAATGCAGTTCTTATAGACTCATTGGTTTTTTGCTTCCCTGTAGACCTTGGCTTTTGGGTAATGTTCACACAGTGTGAAGGCAAATATGAATATGAAGCTCTTCCCATTGGGTTGTTAAGGATATTTATTGCAGTATAGCGGTTTGGTGCAGTAACCCAATTAGTAGAGACCGGTGGAGAGTCATTATTACAAGGTTCTCGAGGACATTAGTCCATCCCTCCTCCATTACTTATGTATAGCTATTTCCAATTAATGTAATCAATCAGGTATGGAAAACACTCTTCATTACTGCACTTACATTTTACAACACTTTTCCTTTAACATATTAAATTTAAAGAACCTTGAAAGTCTTAATCGCTGCTCCGCAACGTGTGGATGAAAGATTTATCTCCATTACAATCGCTGGAGTCTTCAGTCATTAAAGGACATGAGATCTAAATCTCTAGGGTGATATATTCAGGAGGGTGAGGATGAGAAATTGTCTGTCCTCATTCCTTTTTGGCCAAAATGGGAACAAAATGTGAACCAAAATAAAAAAAGTAAAAAAGAAAATGTTCCAACCAACTTTTATACTACATACTACATTACACTACAGATACAGCAAGTAAACATTAGCTCCAATAACCTGAATAGGAATGGGGCCCTACTCTATGATAACATAGTACGGTCATAAAGCACACAGTGATGTCACAGTACAGGGATAATACACAGTGATGTCACAGTACAGGGGTAATACACACAGTGATGTCACAGTACAGGGATAATAAACACAGTGATGTCACAGTACCGGGATAATACACAGTGATGTCACAGTACAGGGATAATACACACAGTGATGTCACAATACAGGGATACTACACACAGTGATGTCACAGTACAGCGATAATATACACGGTGGTGTCACAGTACAGAGATAATACACACAGCAATGTCACAGTACAGAGATAATACACACAGTGATGTCACAGTACAGGCATAATACACACAGTGATGTCACAGTACAGGGATAATACACACAGTGATATCACAGTACAGGGATAATACACACAGTGATATCACAGTACAGGGATAATACACAGTGATGTCACAGTACAGGCATAATACATACAGTGGTGTCACAGTACAGGGATAATACACACAGTGATGTCACAGTACGGGGATAATACACACAGTGATGTCACAGTACAGGGATAATACAAAACAGTATGTCACAGTACAGAGAAATACACACAGTGATGTCACAGTACAGGGTAATACACAAGTGGTGGTACATAGTACAGGGATTATACACACAGTGAGTCACAGTACAGGGATAATACACACAGTGATGTCACCGTACAGGGAGAATCACACAGTGATCACAGTACAGGGATAATACACACAGTGATGTCACAGTACAGGGATAATACACAGTGTGTCACAGTACAGGATAATACATACAGTGGTGTCACAGTACAGGGATAATACACACAGTGATGTCACAGTACAGGGATAATACACACAGTGATGTCACAGTACAGGGATAATACAAACAGTGATGTCACAGTACAGAGATAATACACACAGTGATGTCACAGTACAGGGATAATACACACAGTGATGTCACAGTACAGGGATAATACACACAGTGATGTCACAGTACAGGGATAATACACACAGTGATGTCCAGTAGGGATATACACACAGTGATGTCACAGTACAGGGATAATACAAACAGTGATGTCACAGTACAGAGATAATACACACAGTGATGTCACAGTACAGGGATAATACACACAGTGGTGTCATAGTACAGGGATATACACACAGTGATGTCACAGTACAGGGATAATACACACAGTGATGTCACAGTACAGGAAGAATACACACAGTGATGTCACAGTACAGGGATAATACACACAGTGATGTCACAGTACAGGGAGAATGCACAGTGATGTCACAGTACAGGCATAATACATACAGTGGTGTCACAGTACAGGGATAATACACACAGTGATGTCACAGTACGGGGATAATACACACAGTGATGTCACAGTACAGGGATAATACAAACAGTGATGTCACAGTACAGGATAATACACACAGTGAGTGTCACGTTACAGGGGGGTAATACACACAGTGATGTCACAGTACAGGGGTAATACACACAGTGAGGTCACAGTACAGAGATATTACACAGCACAGGTGTAACTACAGCAGCTGTTATGAGGCCTTCAGTGTCAGGGGGCCCTGAGTTACTGAGCACAGCACATTGATCAAGCCTGTGGTGTCCACTACAACAGATTTACCAGAAAATACAGAAAATAGTAATGGCCCCAACAGAAAATGGAAATTACAAAATCTACATCCAGAAAAAAATAACTGGGTTTAATTTATATTACAATAAGGAACAGATCTTGTGCAGTGAGCTCTGCAGATTTTTGTGGCCGATAACTTTAAAAAAAAGCATTAGCAAAGCGAGTGTATGAGCTTGGCAGCGAGTGTGCACTGATCCCAAGTGTGTGCAGTGTCATAAGTGTGACTTAGGTTTAAGGGACTTAAGTTTGAGGGGCTTTAGTAGGTAACTTCTGTGTTTTGTGTTACTTTGACTGTAAATTCTTTCTGTGCATATTTATATTGTAATCCCCATTAGAATAATGGACTCCATAAGTGGCATTGCTACACGGTGTACATCCTGTGCCATGTATGCTTTCCTTGAACAGCCGTTCGAGGGGGAATACTGCTGTGTGGGGTGTGTGAAAATTGCTCATCTGGAAGCCCAGATTCTGGATCTAAATGAGCAAGTTTCAAGGCTGCGGGCAATTGATAATATGGAACGAAGTTTGCTGCTCCTGGAGCACAAACTCTCTGGGGAAGATGGTTGTGGGGAGGGAAGTATGGAGGTGCAGAATGAGGGGGCAGCTAGTTGGGTAACATGTAGAAGGCGGGGTAGAGGGAAGAGTTGTAGAGAGTCTAGTCCTGATCTGGTGCACCCCAATAAGTTTGCCAGGCTGGCGGATGAGGGGGATATCAGCTCTGGGGTAGCAATGCTGCAGAAAGACATGGCCGCTAGCAACCAGGGGAATGTCTGCTCCAGTAAGAAGGGTAATGGGAGCACAGGCAAGGTCAGACAGGTGCTGGTAGTGGGAGATTCCATTATTAGGGGAACACACAGGGCAATCTGTCACAAAGACCGTGCATACAGAACAGTGTGTTGTTTGCCGGGTGCTCGGGTTCGGCATGTTGCGGATCGGGTTGATGGATTACTGGGAGGGGCTGGTGAGGAACCAGCGGTCATGGTCCACATTGGCACTAATGACAAAGTAACAGGTAGGTGGAAGGTCCTTAAAAATGATTTCAGAGATTTAGGCCATAAGCTCAGGGCAAGGACCTCAAAGGTCATTTTCTCCGAAATACTGCCTGTACCACGTGCCACACCAGAAAGGCAGCGGGAGATCAAGGAGGTAAATAAGTGGCTCAAAAGTTGGTGTAGGAAGGAGGGGTTTGGGTTCATGGAGAACTGGGATGACTTTTCTGTGGGCTACAGGCTCTACAGTAGGGATGGGCTGCACCTCAATGGGGAGGGGGCCGCTGTTTTAGGGGAAAAAATGGCTAGAAGGTTGGAGGAGTGTTTAAACTAGAGACCTGGGGGGAGGGCAATTACACTTGTGCAGGGCAAATAGACGGTGTACATAGAGAGCTGGGAAGGGTCATAGTCCATGGGGGAGGAAGGGGGGCTGGAATGAGATTGGGGAATAAGGACAAAAGGAATACGGACAGGGAAAACCATATAAAGTGTATGTACACAAATGCCAGAAGCCTCACAAACAAAATGGAGGAACTGGAACTCTTGATGTTGGAACGGAAATATGATATAGTGGGTATCAGCGAGACATGGCTGGACAGTAGCTATGACTGGGCTGTTACTATAGATGGTTATAGTCTTTTTAGAAAGGATCGTATAAATAAAAAAGGGGGAGGGGTTTGTTTATATGTGAATTCTTGCCTCAAGCCCGTCCTGCGAGATGACATCAGTAACGCAAATGTGGAGTCCCTATGGGTGGAGATAAGAGGAGGGAAAAATAAAAATAAAATATTACTAGGGGTTTGTTATAAGGCTCCAAATATAATGGAGGCAGCAGAGGAAATGCTGATAAGTGAAATGGATGCGGCTTCAAAGCATGGTGAAGTACTTATCATGGGGGACTTCAATTACCCAGATATTGACTGGGGGGCAGAAACCTGCAGGTCCTTCAAAGGCAGCAGGTTCTTGTCAACAACAAAAGACAATTACCTGTCGCAACTAGTCCTGGAGCCAACAAGAGGGGGGGCACTGCTGGACCTTATCCTTACCAACAGACCTGATAGGATATCAAAACTACAGGTTGGGGGGAACCTGGGGAATAGTGATCATAATATCATTGATTTTGTATTACGCTTTACTAAGAGCGTTAGTGAAGGGGCAACCAACACTCTAAACTTCAGGAGGGCAAATTTTCAGCAACTAAGGGAAGACCTTAAAGGCATAGACTGGGATAATGCTCTCAAGGACAAAAGCCCCCCCCAAAAATGGGACTTTTTCACATATATTCTGAAAAAGTCCTGTGAGAAACACATACCTTATGGGAAAAAGCATAAAAGGAACAAGAAAAACCCTATGTGGCTAACTAGTCTTGTAAGGAAAGCAATAAGCGAGAAAGATAAAGCGTTTAAGGTGCTAAAACGTGAAGGTAGCGATGAGGCATTACAGGATTATAGAGAGAAAAATAAATCCTGTAAAAAGCAGATAAAGGCCGCAAAAATAGAGACTGAGAGAAATATTGCCAGGGAGAGCAAAAATAATCCCAAATTATTTTTCAAGTATATAAATGATAAGAAACTAAAAACAGAGAGTGTGGGTCCCCTTAGAAATAACATGGGGGTCATGGTGGAAGGAGATGAGGAAAGGGCCAATCTACTGAATGTCGCCTTCTCAACTGTCTTTACCCAGGAAAATCCCCTGGTGGAAGACACAATGAGGAATAATGTTAATTCTTTTTATAATGTCAACAGTTTAACCCAGGAAGAGGTACGGCGCCGCCTCGCAACCACTAAGATAGATAAATCACCGGGGCCAGATGGCATACACCCCCGGGTTCTGCATGAATTATGTACGGTGATAGACAGACCGTTATTTTTAATATTTGAAGATTCACTGAGGACTGGTTATGTTCCACAGGACTGGCGCATAGCAAATGTGGTACCAATATACAAAAAAGGATCAAATAGCGATCCTGGAAACTACAGACCTGTAAGTCTAACTGCTGTGGTGGGGAAAATATTTGAGGGGTTTATTAGAGATGCTATCCTGGAGTATCTCACTGTGCACAACCTTATAACCCAGCGTCAGCATGGGTTTATGAGAGATCGGTCCTGTCAGACTAATCTGATTGGTTTCTACGAGGAGGTAAGTTCAAGACTGGATCTGGGGGACGCTGTGGATGTTGTATATCTGGACTTCTCAAAGGCATTTGACACCGTGCCACATAAAAGGTTGGTATATAAAATGAGACTGCTGGGAATAGGAGAAAATCTGTGTATCTGGGTAAGTAATTGGCTTAGTGATAGAAAACAGAGGGTGGTCATTAATGGCACATTCTCAGATTGGGTTGATGTTACCAGTGGAGTGCCACAGGGGTCAGTATTGGGGCCACTTCTTTTTAATATTTTTATTAATGACCTTGTAGTGGGTTTACACAGTCAAGTTTCAATATTTGCAGATGATACTAAGCTGTGTAAAGTAATAAATACTGAGGTCGATAGTTTAGCATTACAGAGGGATTTGTGGAAACTTGAGGAGTGGGCAGAGAAATGGTTGATGAGGTTTAATGTAGATAAATGTAAAGTTATGCACTTGGGCCATGGAAACAAAAAGTATAATTATGTTCTAAACGGTCAATTACTTAGTAAAACTGAAGCTGAAAAGGACTTGGGCGTATTGGTGGATGGTAAACTTAATTTTAGTGACCAGAGCCAGGCGGCTGCTGCTAAAGCAAATAAAATAATGGGATGTATCAAGAGAGGAATAGATTCTCATGATAAAGACATAGTTTTGCCCTTATACAAATCCCTGGTCAGACCACACATGGAATATTGTGTACAGTTTTGGGCACCAGTGTATAAAAAGGATATAGTAGAGCTGGAACGGGTGCAGAGGAGAGCAACCAGGATTATTAGGGGAATGGGGGGACTAGAATACAATGACAGATTACAAAATTTGGGATTATTCAGTTTAGAAAAAAGACGACTGAGGGGAGACCTCATTACAATGTACAAATACCTGAACGGACAGTACAAGGATCTCTCCAAAGATCTTTTTATACCTAGGCCTGTGACCAGGACAAGGGGGCATCCTCTACGCCTAGAGGAGAGGCGATTTTACCATCACCATAGACAAAGGTTCTTTACTGTAAGAGCAGTGAGACTGTGGAACTCTCTGGCGCAGGAGGTTGTTATGGCCGACTCTATGTACATGTTCAAGAGAGGCCTGGATGACTTTCTGGAGAGCAAAAATATCACGGGTTATGGGGATAAAACATTTATTTAATTCTTGAAGGTTGGACTTGATGGACTTGCGTCTCCTTCCAGCCTTATATACTATGATACTATGATACTATGATACTAAGAAGATGAGTTCTGGCAGCCTACAAGTGATATATACAGAGCATGGATTACAATGAAGATTTCTCACCAATATACGTATAAACTCTAAATCTGTTCTAGTTTCATTTTCCTGAACATAATTATCTTCATTATTCTCTAAATGAGTCATTATTACAATACGCTTCATATGTCTTACATGAGCCATCACTATAAGAACTTCCTCACAGATGGGCATTATAACGTAGGCATGACTACAGCTGCAGGCGGCACTAGCAACCTAAAATAACCCTAATGCCGAGCACAAAGAACCACAAAGCCTCGAATAGTCTATTCTGATACTGCAACAGTGTACAGGTTCCTGTCATCAGAGTAGCCAAATATATTACTTATCAGACCCTACTAACAATAAGGCCTCTTGCACACTAGCGTTGCGTTTCACGTCAGGGTGCAATGCGTGAAAAACTGACGTTTTTGCTGCGTTTTTGTTTCATTTTTGTTCGCGTTTTTTTGCGTTTTCGGTGCGTTTTTCAAGCGCGTTTTTTTAAGTCAATGGGACTTTTTCAAAGGGACCAAGGTTCGGGAATAAAATGTTTTATTTAATTGAAAAATAATGTCTTCTGATAAGTTGCAAACATCTGCGATCTATTCTTCACTGTTCCGCGCGCGTATATTATCTCCCGACAAGTTAGCAGATGTGAAGAACATTGAAGAATAGAATAAAACCAGTGAACACAGTGACCACAGGATCATTTAAGATAAAAACACAGTGCAGAACACAGTGCAGAATAGATTACAGATGTTCGGCACATCTGCTTACTTGTCGGGAGATACGCGCGGAGCGGTGCGAACAAAATAGCATGTGAAGAACAATATATATGTGTGAAGAAGACATTGCAGATGTATGGAAACATCTGCAATTTGTTCTTCACACACATATATATTGTTCTTCACATGCTATTTTGTTCGCACCGCTCCGCGCGTATCTCCCGACAAGTAAGCAGATGTGCCGAACATCTCTAATCTATTCTGCACTGTGTTCTGCACTGTGTTTTTATCTTAAATGATCCTGTGGTCACTGTTTTCACTGTGTTCACTGTTTTTATTCTATTCTTCACTGTTCTTCATTGTGTTTTTTTAATTAAATGATCGTTCGCGAGCAGGGGAAATACTGTTATACTGGTCACCTAGCAACCCTTACGTTTAAAACGCATTGCACTCGCATTGCACTTGCAATGATTGCGAGTGCAATGCGTTCTTGATGCATCTCCATAGACTTGAATGGGGCGTGAAAATTGCGCGTGACTCGCAAAAATAGAGCATGCTGCGATTTTGACGCGCGTGCAAACGAACGCAAGCACGCGCGTTGAAAACCACGCAAATGGAGAAAGACCCATTGAATACAATGGGACAGAGTGCAATGCGAGTTCTGAGCGTTAAATGCACCCGCAGAACTCGCGCGTGAAAAACGCCAGTGGAGAAGGGGCCTAGCTCTTAGCTTTGTGGACTGGGACTTACATACAGACAAGAGACGAGGAAAGTGCATCCTGTTTGGATTATAAGGTTCTACCTTTCAGGACAAATTGAAACATTTGATCCCTTCCCTAGAAGACCTTTGAATTTGGTAATTGTAACCTCAGATGAACTGCAACAAACTATACTAGTCATTATTTATCAAAAACTAGGCCAAAATGCTGAAGCACACTGTAATTGGATGGCACTATATGACTAAAGATTTATTGTTAGTTATAATTACTTCTGCAGTGGAAATAACCATATTTTTAAGACTATAAGATCCACCTTACGAAAAAAGACACACCCTAGATTCAGTCAGCAAAAAAAAAATGCTCAACACTGCTACATCCAATAATTCAAGCACAGCTCTGTTATATCCACTCACTGACACAAAGCTCTGCTACATCCATTCATTCATTCATCCATTCCCACTCAGCTTTGCTTCATCCATTCACACACACACACAGCTCTGAAACAACTGTTTAAAGAGAACCTGTCACCCAAATTTTCCCCACTAGGACCTGCTTACTAAAGTAAGCAGCTCCTAGTGCTTGAACAAACGCTGCAGTGTTAGGCTACATTCACACTGCTGTTGCCCGCCCGTACCGTCCGTAAGACTGGTGGTATCGCTCACCTTGTCTTCTCCCAACAAGCTGTTTTAAAGATGTTCCAAACAATCGGGAAAGGAGATTCATCAGAGAAAATGACTTTCCCCCAGTCCTCAGCAGTCCACTCCCTGTACCTTTTGCAGAATATCAGTCTGTCCCTGATGGTTTTCTGGAGAGAAGTGGCTTATTTGCTGCCCTCCTGGACAACAGGCCTTGCTCCAAGAGTCTCCGCAGCCTCACAGTGTGTGCAGATGCACTCACACCTGCCTGTTGCCATTCCTGAGCAAGCTCTGCACTGCTGGGAGCCCCATCCCGAAGCTGAAACACTTTTAAGAGATGGTCCTGGAGCTTGCTGGTCCTTCTTGGGTGCCTGGAGCCTTTTTGGTAACAATGGAACCTCTCTCCTTGAATTCCTTGATGATGCGATAAATTGGTGACTAAGGTACAATCTTTCTAGCTGTGATACTCTTCCCTGTTAGGCCAGTTTTGTGCAGTGCAATGATGACTGCACGTGTTTCTTTAGAGATAACCATGGTTAACAGCAGAGAAACAATGATGCCAAGCACCAGCCTCCTTTTAAAGTGTCCAGTGGTTTGATTCTTACTTAATCATGACAGATTGATCTCCAGCCCTGTCCTCATCAACACCCACACCTGTGTTACTGGCGCAATCACTGAAATGATGTTAGCTGCTCCTTTTAAGGCGCCTGCAATGAAGTTGATATTGACTTTGCAATTAATTGCTGTTAAGCTGATCACTCTTTATACCATTCTGGAGTATATGCAAATTGCCATTATAAAACCTGATGCAGTAGACTTTAAAAATTAACATTTGTATCATTCTCAAAACTTTAGGCCGTGACTGTAGTACTGAAAGCCCAATGTGCTGATGGTTGATCCAATAAGGGCCTTTGTAGAGGAAGAAGGCGGTACTTATAGTTACCTACCTGAGCTAAATGCTATGTAATGTAGGGCTGTGCTCACACATCCCTCATTAACGTTGTTCTTATTACATAGCTGCTCCTTCCGTAGCAAAACATCTCTTTACAAATATGCAAATAAGGGTAAAGTGCTTTGGCAGAGCACCTCTGGGCTTCGACTCCACATCTCACACCACCCATGAGTGATGTAGCTAAAGGGGGAAGGATGAGAGAAGTTGCTGGGACTGGACGCTTTGAGGTGTTGTTATTACTCTGGAGCCAGTGCCCTGAGATGCTCTGATAGCGCCCCCAAGCACTTCAGCCTCATTTGCATATTTTTTAGGGTAACTTTTGGCACTGAAGTAGCAGATGTAAAATGAAAAGAAAGGTGTGGTATGGTATGGTAAGGTATGTGCTGCAGTGCATCCAATGGGCATCCAACTTCGTATAATAGAAGATTTGTCCACACTGTTGTGCCTTTTGTCTTTTTTTCAGTTTTTAGAGAAACCTCAGAAAAAAACATAGTTCTTCCAGAACTAGACCTCTAGGATCCAGAACCTAGCTGGATGTAGAGGACTGCTGCCATAGCTTTGAAGAGCAGGGCCCCTGACTTCTCTGACTTCCTGAAGTGGACTCCTTATTTCTGGGGCTTAATGAGACAGAAGGACAAAAGCCCCCCAGGTCAGTTTTAGGTAAACTTCTCCATTTACAAAATGTCCTGGTAGCTAATAGCATGTAAGAGGGTTGGAGAAGAACTGAGCCAACAAGTGTGATTACAGTTATGGTATCTGGTCTGAGGTCAGATATACATATATCACATAATCACGGCACCATAGCGTTCAAATGTAATAAAATATACAGACATCCAATATCTGCAGTTTATAAATAAGAACACTAGATGGCACTAAAGGAACGTCAATTGGACCAGGAAAAGCAAATTATCTTTATTTCATTAGAATGTCATTATCTGAGTCTGAATGATTGATATATTCATGTCAAAAAGAGAAATGAGGCAGCTGAACCCCCGAAAAATGAAGGACAAATAGGACAAATTTAACTTTTCTACAACATGACTACATAGCAGTTCTAGATTTCCACCTTACTACGTGCATCACTTAAAACATTGGGGCTTATTTACTAAGGTCCCACGGCCACACTTTTGTTTGATATTCTGACATTTTTGGGGATTTGCGTAGCTGGGACAGGTATTCAGAAGGGGATTTTGGTGCACTTGATCAGATTTTCCATGCGACAGAAATCCGCGGGCGTGCCGTTGGATGATCCGACAGATTTGGACTGAGCGCGGGATTTAACTTACAATTTGTGTCGCAAGACAATGCACTTACATGCACCAAGAAGAAGAAGGTGAACTCCGTCGGACCTGAGCGGGAAAGCGACACATGCAGGATATCGGGCGCACGATCTTAGTGAATCGCGACAGATGTGCATTCTGGTCTCACAATGGACTTTCGGGGATCGCGCAGGATGGGTAAGTAAATGTCCCCCATTGTAGCAGAACACTCCGGGACATACAATAGTAATCTGATTAGTTTTTCATTGGTATTTATTTAGACTTTTTGTACCCTAAACTGCCTTTGTCCCAGATATACAAAGACTTATAGGGAATATGACAATGTAGTTCCAAAATGCTGCCCTAACCTATAATAGTTCTGTATTGAAGGGAACCTGTCACCAGATGTTAAATCACTAAAACAGCCCCCTCAGGGGGAATGTGAAAGGTCCTTTCTAAAATTCCCTCTTTTATGGTAAAACTTGACTGTTTACCTATAAAAAAGCTGAGAAGAGTCACTTTTAGAGGCTCAAGGGGGAGTATCATTTCAGATGCCCCTATCATGGGCTGTAGAGTACCTAGAACAATGGTTCTATTGTCACTGTAAAATAGCTAAATTTCTGTGATATATTTTATATAGGGATTTCGGCTAATTTAGGGAGAGGAAGGTGACATCACACAAGAGGTGTGAATAATTAACGATCTGGAACGCCAGGGCATTGCTTTATATTAAGATTCAGCCATTCCTGATGTGGGGGGGGGGCACTTCTATATTGTGACATCAACTCAGGGCAATGAAGCCAAAACAGGACATTTACTAAGGGCCCGAATCGCTTTTTTTTCTTGGGTTTACCGAAAATTACCGATTTGCGCCGAATTGCCCCTGGTTTTTGGCGCACATGATCAGATTGTGTCGCATCGGCGCTGGCATGCACGCAACGGAAATCAGGGGGTGTGGCCGTCAGAAAACCTGATGGATTCGGAAGAACTGCGGAATTTAAAAAAAAAAATGTGTCGCTTGACGCGGGCTTATCTGCACCCAGGAATAGCTTGATGAACTCCAGTGAACTCCGACTGACTTCAGCGCAGCAGCGACACCTGGTGGACATCGGGCGCACTACCTTAGTGAATCGCCGAAAGACCTGAATCAGCGTAGGAGAACGCGCCGCTGGGATCGCAAATGGACCGGGTAAGTAAATCTGCCCCAGTATGTTTGTAAATGGCCGACCTAAAGCATTTGATGAGTCACATGGTTGTGACATCACTACAGTCCTACAGCTGCTCTCAACAAGCCACCTATCGTCTCTAGTTGTACTATACGGTTTCCCATGGTAACCAGAAAGCATGGCATATGCAGATTATCTCGGGGGGCAAGGTAAAACCTCTGCTAGCTGCTAAACACCTGCAGATGCTAATTTTAGTAAATTAGAGAATTGCTTAGTGTAGAGTTAGGCAAAAGTTTTTATACTTTACAGTTGCACTAATATACTTATTAATATATTTATTCATGTAATATAGCCCCCTACGTTATATGATAAAATTCCATTTCCAAAGCAAAATAAAACGATGTGAACCATAATATCCCTTTACCAGGTTAAGAAACTTTGTGACACAATTTCCTTTTATGCAATCCCTAGTGTTGTGCCACATATGAGATGTTTTATTTCCTCTGAAAATTCAGCTCTGGCCACATCACGTCTTCCTACTGATATCATTTATGACATTGCAGGAACCTTTCCTACTACATATATATGCAAAGACATGTCTAATGGATGAGATTTATTGAAAAGTGGCCAACCCCTTTAATATATATATAAAAAAAAAAATGTGCACAAAAAACACCATCCAATCACAGTACAGCTTTCAACTCACATTCCCATATGCGCTGGGGGTCAACTGCTAAATAAAATGTTTACCATAAGAACCTCCCTTTAAAGGGAACCTACCACCACAAATCTACCTATAAAGGTAGATCGGGTGGTAGGTGGATCAATGGGACGTGAGTATAGCCCTTTTAAGGGCTAATCCTCACGTCCCCACACTTTTTTGTTAACTTTTATTAGACATTTATGCAAATTTACTTATGTGGCTACTCCACGCCCCGGTAGCCTCTTTTCCCCTCCTACTCACCCATCTTCGGCGCGCAGCTACGCTATCCTGCCGTCTGCGCATGCAGTGGTCACTGCTCTGAAACAGGCGCGGGCCTGCTCTTCTGCGCATGCGCAGATGGCAGGATCGCCGGACGAGGGCGCGCAGCTACGCGGAGCTGCGCGCCGAAGATGGATGAGTAGGAGGGGAAAAGAGGCTACCGGGGCGTGGAGTAGCCGCCTCGTGTAACCTCAGATGCGGCTACTCCACGCCCCAGTAGCCGCATAAGTAAATTTGCATAAATGTCTAATAAAAGTTAACAAAAAAGTGTGGGGACGTGAGGATTAGTCCTTAAAAGGGCTATCCTCACGTCCTATTGATCCACCTACCACCCGATCTACCTTTATAGGTAGATTTATGGTGGTAGGTTCCCTTTAAATTGTTTTTTTGGGCAGTTTTTTCATATATTTATTTATCGTCCACAGAGCCAGAACCTGATAACATTGCATTGCATTTGCTGGCATTGGCTAAAAACTGGATGTGTGAATTCAGCTTTAGATGTGTTAGTCGCGTCTATGGTGAACATCTTTATATTTGGGACATGTGTGCTGCAGCTTGCTGGTGACCCAGGGATTGTGCATCTATAGTGTTGGAACGATGGAAAGCATCATAAATAGTCAATGAGGAATGAATTATTCAGAGGTGACATTAGAAATTTATATATGTCGGCACAGACTCCCTCCTCCTACAATAATTTCTAGAAATAAACTGGAGTGTGAAGGAATTGCACTTTGTATATTGTTAAGAAATGCCATCAGTTTATGGGATCCAACTGGAAGAATTTTCACCATCACTCATAAAAATAATGTAAGTTTTAGCTTTGTACATGGAATCTTTCTTTAACCCCTTAACGCTGAAGCCACTTTTCACCTTCCTGACACGGCCCATTTTTTCAAATCTGCCCTGTGTCACTATAAATGGTTATAACTTCGGAACGCTTTAACATATCCAAGTGATTTTGAAATTGTTTTCTCGTGACACATTGTACTTCATGTTAATTAAAAAATTTTGGTGGTATGTTTTGCATTTATTTATGAGAAAATCGGATATTTGGTGAAAATTTGGAAAAATTCTCAATTTTTGAAATTCAAAATGTTCTACTTTTTCCACACGAGTCATAACACCAAGAAACACAATAACTAACATTCACTGAATGTCTACTTTATACCTCCGTGGTTTTTTATACAAAGCCAAATCCTGCTATTGAGGGACCTGCTCGGGTTTGAAGTCACTTTGAGAGCCCTACCGTATATTCCGGCGTATAAGACGACTTTTGAAGACAGAAAAATCTTCTGTCTTCTCTGGGGTCGTCTTATACACCGGTAATCGTCTTATACGGCGGCGGTCGGGTCGCCCTGCATGGAGAGGGCTCACGGGCTGAGCCCTCTCCATAGCCGGTAAGTCTTGCATATTGCAGCAAAGGCTTACCGGTAACACCCGCGATCGGTGCTAGCAGCCTCAAACAGTGGCGTACCTAGGCCCGCACCTGACCCCTGTGCTGCGCTGATAACTCGGCGCAGCACAGCGGGCAGATGTTTTGAATTGTGAGAGCCGCAGGCCTTTCCCTTACAGCGCACGGACTGTTCTGCATCTGGTCCATGCGCTGGATCAGGAGGGCCCGGAGCTGTCACAATTTAAAATTTGAACGGCCCCCGATCCGCCCCGTCCCACCCACCTTCCCACTCACCTTCCCACCCACCTCATCCATCGACGCCGGCACAGGCTTAATGACGCGCCTGCCTGCGCCGGGTCTGCTGAGGTCTATGACCCGGCACCTGACCTGGCAGACGCGTCATCAGCCGTCGCCTGCGCCGATCTTTAGAAGAGAGAGAGAGCGCGAAGAGGAGCGGAATAACTAGGTAAGTTTTATTTTTCATTTTGCTTAAATCTATGGGGCCCTGTTTCTATTTGGGGGGGGGGGAGGCATAGGTGAAAGTTAGGAAATGGCTATTTGGGAGGGGGGGATATTACCTATGGGGGACATTAATCACGGCTACTGGTGGGGGGGACATTGATTATGGCTACTGCTAGGGGGGACATTAATCACGGCTACTGCTGGGGGTGGGGACATTGATTATAGCTACTGCTGGGGGTGGGGCCATTAATTATGGCTACTGGTGAGGGGGGGACATTAATTATGGATACTGGTGAGGGGGGGACATTAATTATGGATACTGGTGGGTGGGGGCATTAATTATGGCTACTGGTGAGGAGGTGTTCAATGTTTTTATGCATACCGATGGTAATGTTGTTGTTGTATGCCTTATGTTTATGAGTGACAGTTTTCCTGCTATATACCTGCATGTCATAAGAATTTAAATTAAAAAAGGACCATGTTAAATTCAAATCTGTTTTTTTTTTTAATTTTTACCAGTGTTTTGTATGCGTTGGAAAAGGGGTAGTCTTATACGGCGAATATATCTTAAACTCTATATTTTAAACAGGAAAGTAGGGGGGTCGTCTTATACACCAGGTCGTCTTATACGCCGGAATATACGGTAAATAAAAGTAATACCCCATAAATTACCCCATTATAGAAACTACACCCCTCAACGTACGTAAAACAACTTTTATGAAGTTTGTTAACCCTTTAATTGTTTTACAGGGGTTAAAACAAAATCGGATGCAATTTTGAAATTAAATTTAGTTTGGCTAAATGAATGTGTTTTTCATAAAATGTACAAATTCTTAGTGGATAAAATACCGAAACGCTCCACAAAGTTTGATACCTAATCCCTCCCGCGTATAACAATCCCCCATATGTGGTGGTAACTTGCTGTATGGGCGCACGCCAGGGCATCAAAGGGAGGCTGCGCCATTCAGAGCAGATTATGCATTGTCACTTTATGGCTATACAATCTTTATTTTTTTAGCAATTTGGACATATAAGGGCTTATTTTTAGCGACATGAGACGCACTTTACAAATATTTCATTTTAGTGGGTCTGTAGCTTATTGATGAGATTTTATTAACTCTTTAATGTATGGAGGAAAAGAAAATTGTCAATTTTGGGTTTCTTTTTTTTTGTATATTTTGGGGGTCGTACATCGTACACTAAAAATACTATATTATCTTTATTCTATAGATCACTAGGATTACGGTGATACCTCATTATATAGTTTTTAATATATTTTTACAATTTTACTGCAAAAAAAAAACCGAATATAAAGAAAATCTAATTTGTTTTTGCATCGCCATCTTTTCGGAGATATAACTTTAATATTTTTTGGTTGACAGAGCTAGTTTAGGGCTTATTTTTTACGTGTTGAGTTGTCCTTTTCAGTGGTACCATTTTGGCGCACATAACTTTTTTTAATCACTTTTTGGAACATTTTTGTGAAGGGATTTTATGAAAAATGTACATTTTTGGAGAGTTTTTCTTGTTTTTTTTTTCGGCGTTCACCGTACGGGTCCAATAATGTTTCTGACTTATTGTAAAGATTGTTATGGACGCGGCGATACCAAATATGTGCGGGGTTTTGGTGATTTTCCGGTTTTATTTACTTTATTAGATGTGTATAGGGAATGTTTGTGTTTAGGGGGCTTTAACTTTATTTAATTCTTTTTATTTAAAAAGTGTGTTTATTTAGTGTTTTTAACTTGTTTTCTTTACTTTTACAGGTTAGCTTGAACAAGCGATCCACTGATCTTGTTCAAGCTATTCTTCACCTAATACACTGAGCATGCTTCTGGCAGGACCCGGCTCCTGGAAGAAGATCAGGCAGTCCCGGGGCTGCGATCAGAGCCACGGGACCAACCGAGCCCCCCCCCCCGCCGGTAAGCGCCGCGGGGGGGCTTAGTGGGATAGCCGACACCCGCAGTTAAGGAGCCGGCGCCAGAAGCATGACATAGTATTACTGCATATTGCGGAACGCACGCCCTGCCATGCAGTAATAGTACGTCAAATGTAAGGAAGGGGTTAACAGATCAAAGGAAATCTAACATCAAGATCGATCATGATAAACCAGGGACATTACTCATAGATCCAGACACCGTGACTGTGGTAATCTTCTTATATTTGTTATCCATGACCTCCTTTCTTCTAATATTAACATTTAAAATTATGCTAATAAGCCAGAATGGCTGTAGCTTCACATGTTGTTATACTGTGCATGAGAACTTCCCCCCACACGTATGTGAGGTTACATCATGCAGAAGTAGGGGAGACAGTGTAACAGCCAGTAAATTTCAGCTATAATAGACATTGTTTTACAGAAGAAAAACAGACTTGTTTACCAGACAAACAGACAGCCTGACCTTTAGTATGACAGGTGCTGTTTGGAAAGTTGTTTACACTTTAGAAACTTGCTGCCATAGAATATTATAGAGACTCAATGTAAGTCTATAGGAAATGCTTTTCATTGTTTTAGTGCTGAAATTTAACCACTTCTCCCCTGGTAGAAGGTATATAAGGAGAACAGACCTAATTCCTTGTGTCTTGCGGTTAGGAAACACAGCTTTGAGCAGAATACTGCCAGTCTACCTGAGAAACCAGAAGAAGACGCTGATATGGGAATACTCTGCCATAGACCTTGGGCTCCAGTCTGTGACCAGGGAACCAGCCATCTGAGAAAGACAGGGAGAGTGAGCCCAGGCCTTTCCTCACCATTAACCCTTCTTTTGGAAAGGAGGGGATAGGAGAAGTCAGCCCTATGATGTGCTTGTATGGCTTTGTATCCAAATTTCTTCAGGAAAGAAGGAAACCGTTCTCTGCAGACCCTGAGTCTCTGGACTTCTTTCCTATTGGGTTGCACCAGGCCTTACCATCCCTTCCAATCAGTGGCAACATGTGGAGACACCCTGACAGTGCCTGTTGGAACCAGCATAGCTTTTGGGCCACCCATAACGCAGACACTGTAAGTCTCCTCAGAGAGCAGAGTCTTCAAGTGAAATATGCTCTTGGTATGGAAAGAGTAAATTATTAGCCTCCTTATCTGTCTGAAGTAAAAGGAACACACTCATTACACAGTGTAACACATCTGCCCCCTGTGATGTGTTGTCTCTGGGATAGGCTGCAGCACATCGCACCTCATTACACAGTGTAACACATCTGCCCCCTGTGATCTGGTGTCTCAGGGAAAGGCTGCAGCACATTGCACCTCATTACACAGTGTAACACATCTGCCTCCTGTGATGTGGTGTCTCAGGGATAGGCTGCAGCACATTGCATCTCATTACACAATGTAACACATCTGCCCCCTGTGATGTGGTGACTCTGGGATACGCTGCAGCACATTGCATCTCATTACACAGCATAACAAATCTGCCCCCTGTGATGTGGTGACTCTGGGATAGGCTGCAGCACATTACTCCTCATTACACAGCGTAACAAATCTGCCCCCTGTGATGTGGTGACTCTGGGATAGTCCCTGGCAGCACATTACCCTCATTACACAGGCGTAACAAATCTGCCGCCCTGTGATGTGTGTGACTCTGGATAAGGCTGAACTGCTAACATTAGCATCCCATTACACACGTTAACAAATCTGCACCCCTGTGATGTGGGTTGTGCCTCTGGGATAGGCTGCAGCACATTGCCTCTTCCATTACACGTGTAACACCTACTGCCCCTGTGATTGGGGTTCCTCCTGGGATAGGCTGCAGCACATTGGCATCTCATTACACCGTGTACACATCTTCCGCGTGTGATGTGGTGTCTCTGGATAGGCTTGCAGCACATTTGACTCGCATTACACAGTGTACCACATCTGCCCCCTGTGATGTGGTGTCTCTCTGTCTTCTGGGATAGGCTGGCAGCACATTTCGCACATCATTACATAGTTGAACACATCGCTGACCCCCTGTGATGTTGCTCTTCTGGATAGCGCTGGGCAGCACATTATCAGTCATACAACAGCTGTAAACTCATCCTGCCCCGTGATGTGGGTGTCTCTGGGGATAGGCTTGCATGCAACATTCACTCCTTCACAGTTGAACAACACAATACAGCGTCACCTGCTGGATGTGGTGTCTCTGGATACGGCCTTGCACACATTGCATCTCATACACAGGAACACATCTGACCCCCTGTTCGTGTGGTGTACTCTGGCATAGCTGTCAAGTCCATTGCATCTCATTACACAGTGGTTAAAACATCGGCCCCCTTGTGATGTGGTGACTCCATGGGATAGGTGCAGCACAATTGCATCTCATTACATCAGTGTAACACATCGGCCCCTCCCCCTGTGTATGCTGGGTGTCTCTGGGATAGGCTGCAGCACATTGCCATCTCATTACCACAGTGTAACACACATCTGCCCCCTGTGTATGTGGTCTCTGGGATAAGGCTGTGCAGAACCAGCATACCTATCCAATTACACATCAGTGTAACCTCTCTGCCCCCTGTGCTGTGGTGTCTCTGGATAGGCTGCGCACATAGCATCCCTCATTACACAGTGTCCACTCTGTCCCCTGTGAGGTGGTGTCTCTGGATTAGGCTGTCAGTCACTCCATTGCAATCATCATTACAACACAGTGTAACAGTCTCGTCCCCCTGTGATGTGGTGTCCTCTGGATATGGCGTGCAGCAACCTTGCATCTATTACAACAAAGTGTAACGACATCTGCCCCCCTGTGATGTGGTGGTCTATCTGGATGATGGCTGCAGCACATTTGGCATCTCAGTACACAGTGTACCCCATCACGGCCCGCCTGTGATGTTGGATGTCTCTGGAAGGCTGCAGCACATCATGCACTCTCATTACACAGTGTCCACATCTGCCCCCAGTGCTTTGTGTCTCTGGTATAGGCTGCAGCACATTTTGCACTCTCACTTCACAGTGATAACATCTGTCCCCTGTGATTTGGTGGTCCTCATTCTGGGATAGGCTGCAGCATCTATGCATCTCATGACACAGTGTAACACACATCTGTCCTCTGTGCTTGGTGGCTCTGGACTAGGCATGCAGCCACATTGCATCTCATTGACACAGTGTAACACATCTGGCCCCCTGTGATGTGGTGTTCTGGATAAGGACTGCAGCATATTTCAACCTCATTACACAGTGTAACACTCTGCCCCCGTGGATTGGTGTCCTCTGGGATAGGCGCAAGCATATTGCACCTCATTACACAGTGTAACCACATCTGCCCCTGTGATGTGGTGTCGCTGGATAGCTGCAGCACTTGCATCTCATTATAACAACAACAGGTAACACCTCGGCCCCCTGTGAATGTGGTGTCTCGGATAGGCTTGCAGCAAACTTTGCATCTCAATTACACAGTGTAACACATCGCCCCCCTGTGAATGTGGTGTCTCTGGGATAGGCTTCAGCATATGCACCTCTTAACCCAGTGTACACACATCTGCCCGTGTGTGTGGTGTCCTGGATAGGCTTGCACACATTGGCAACCTCATTACACAGTTTAAACATACACATCGCCCCCTGGGATGTGGTGTCTCTGGAATAGGCCTGCAGCATATTGGCCCATTACACAGTGTAACACATCTGCCCCCGTGCTGTGGTGTCCCTGGGAGGCCTGCCGCACATTGCAAATCTCATGACCGTGTACAAACAACATCTGCCTCCTGTGATGTTGGTGTCCCTCTGGGATAGGCTGCATCATATTGCACCTCTTACACAGTGTAACACAATCTGCCCCTGGGATGTGGTGTCTCTGGGATAAGGCTGCAGCACTTGCACCTCATTACACATTGGTAACACATCTGCTCCTGTGATAATGTGTGTCTCTGGGATAGGCTGCTACAATATTGCATGTCCCATCATTACAAACAGGGTACCCCATCTTCCCCTGGAGATGTGGGTGTGACTCTGGGCATAGGCTGCAGCACAATTACCTCCTGCATTACACATGTAACACATTCTGCCCCCCTGTGATATGTGGTGACTCTGGGAATAGGCTTCAGGACACATTGCATTCTCATTACACGTATACTCATCTGCCCCCTGTGATGTGGTGTCTCTGGGATAGGCTGCAGCACATTGCATCTCATTACACAGTGTAACACATCTGCCCCCTGTGATGTGGTGTCTCTGGATAGAGCTGCAGCACATATCGCATCTCCATTACTAACAGTGTAACAACATCTGCCCCTGGGATGTGGTGTCTCTGGGGATAGGCTCCAGCACTTGCCTCTCATTACAAACAACGACTAACAGCAATCTCAATATTACAGACTGCTGAGAGTATGTATGTGACTCCCTGTACGTCAGAGGAAGTTACCACAGAGCTGATCCGGCAGCAGCAGAGATGAGGCTCCGCGCCCTGCACCCCCTGCTTGTGACCCTCTGCTGTGGGATCCTGTCTATAGCCTCCCCGGGCATCACCTCCAAGCCAGCAGGTAAGTGTCCTCCATGACCTTGACGAGCAGGAGGTGAGTGCCTGAGGCTGAGCTGCAGAGAGACTGAGACATAGGGAAGCCTCTGCCTTATCACAGCCGGGTATATATGTATCTACATGTATAGTGACTGGTGACTATGTATCTATATCCTCCAATATACTATGTTTTATGTATATATGTGTGTACATATTATATATATAATATATACTATAAGTAAGATATATATATATATATATATATAAATATATATATATATATACAACTATATCCTGTAGTATATAGCTATATGTCTCTCTATATAAGTTACTGTCTTCCTGGTAATTTTTCAATTATCTACCTATCTATCTATCTATCTATTATCTATCTATCTCTTATCTATCTATCTATCTCCTATCTATCTATCTCCTATCTATCTATCTATCTATCTATCTATCCATCTATCTATCTATCTATCTATCTATCTTACATAGTATCTATCTAGTGCCTCAAATTGCATTTACATTTCTGTGTGTCTGTCCTCTTATCCCCCACATAAATCTATAATAGACATCTGAAGGTAAAGCATAATTGATGAGCTTGGGTTGTTGGGGGAGGTTAGAGGTCGGACTCTTACACTCTTCCTAGTCCCCATGTTATAGATAATACTGATCTGTCTGCTCAATGTCAGTCTGGGGCGGCATGAGTCAGCATAGCCGCCCTCCCCTGTACAGGCTCATGGTGACTTCTCTTATATTCATATCTTTCATGTTGTCTTTGCTCGGAACAGAGATAACAATAATAAGGTCAAAACCGAGACAGACGAGAAGACTCTTGTGCGGAGCTACATGGGGTGGAGAAATATAACGAACCGCAGACCTCCGATGCTGCCCGATGCCACGTATACCTCATAGCCCACGGCACAAAACACCTGATGCTGTTTCTTTAGGCTTTTCTCTGGTTCTAAAACCGAGTCCCTTTCTGATTTTAAAATCTATTTTTTTGGATTTTTCAACCAGGACTGGGCCATTAGTCAAATGAATTAGATTAATATGCACATTGAGAGGCGGACGATTCAGATTTGTATCAGAATTGTAAAAAATGGATGTCAACTAATGGACTGGGGGCGGAGCTAACATCGGAGGTGGGAGATCATCTCATTGTCCTATAGAGCTATTGGTATGGGGGAGATTTAGCATCAAGTTTCGGAGGTAAAACTGTTCTAGTTGCCCATGGAAACCAATCAGAGATCAGCTAAAATTTTGAAATGAAAAGGCCGATTGGTCTGAGGATTCCATGTGGGCTGCATGCCTTGCCCTGTTTAGGGACCAATATTACTCATTTACCCCCCTCTATTTTGGGTTGTCCATTGTGGCAATGGATGTGAAATTGGAGTATGTGTCCTAAATTTCTCCGGGAATATGTTTGCACGTAAAAAAGCAAAAAAAGGCTTTGAAATACTCACCTCTGCTTTTCTTCATCTTGATCCCAGCGCTGTCTGTCGCTAGTCTTGACGTGCCGGGATCACCTAGAAAACAAACTTATAATTAGCAGCCCGGAGCTCTGGCACAAGATGCCCGGAGCTCCAGGATGCTAATTATGCACACCCCCGCACATCCCATTCCCATGCTGAGATCATGGGAAAATGAGATGATGTCATGCAAGAGACTTAAATTCACGCCTCTTGTGTGACGTCACCTCCCTCTCCCAGCATTTTATTTATTTATTTCATTTGAAGTCTATTTTCATTTATTTCGCATTATTGCCTTATTTAACATAGTTGTCTAAATTGTTAGAAAACGTGATGTCCTATGACAAAACAGACCAGCGCATCAAAAAAAAAAAACATAAAGATTACATGGAATAACCAGAACAGACCTGTGTAATAAGTAAACAGAACTGTGTATGTCTGTAGTAAAGTATTATCAGACAGTCCCATACAGCAGCATGTCCTAGCAGTGAGACCTGTCAATCAGGAACAAGGATGCAGGGCGATGCATGTACACTTTAATATGCAGGACTCCATTAATATCATTGGACTCACCGCAGGTGAGTTGTATACAAGTTTACAAACTGATATTTTTAACATTGGAACTATAGAAAGGAGCATGCTGGATAAGGGCAATGTTTTTCAATCATAGTCTTTTTTTTTAAAATTGTCACCGATTGCGGGTGCTAACTGTGTAAATCGACATCAGCATTTAAATGACTGTGTCTGTGACCTGATCGCTGGCATTAATTGCGGGGGCCAGGGGGCGTAAAGGCTCTGAGCCAAAGGCAGAATTTCTAGTGAAGTTTGCGATCGGGTATGGGGAAGCCGAATCTGGTCCACTCCACACTATTGTACCCAACTCTACAGTAATAACCCTGCCTAGTGCCACTCTGCACTGATGATTTAGCTAAGGTTCATAACTTCCCCTTCTCTGCGTCACTCTTCTAAAGGCTCAAAAATGGGTTTGAGAAAAAAAGCAGGAATTTTTTTATCCCACAAAACCAGTGTATTGACCATGAAAAATAACATTAAAAATTAATTAGAGGACATCTACCACCAGGATGAAGGATTGTAAACCAAACACACTTTCATGCTGGTATGTGCCGTCTCTGGTAGGATTCACTTTTCTTTAACCCCTTAACGCTCTGCGCCGTAGCTCTACGGCGCAGAGGTATAAGGGATGTATGAAGAGGGCTCACGGGCTGAGTCCTCTTCATACAGAGGTGGGGGTTGTTGCATATTGCAGCAAACCCCCACCGCTAATAACCGCAGTCGGTGCTAACCCAAAGTCGCCGGCGGCGTTTAAAAGACGGCGGCGCGCGGGCGCCGCCATCTTTTTTTTGCGATCGCCGCGCGCCCCGAAGCGTCATCGGCGGGGCGGCGATCGTGTTGCCATGGTAGCCTACGGGGTTTCGTTTTGACCCGAGACTATCGGCATCTGCAGATTCGTTACAATGAGCCAGTGGGCTCATTGTAACGAATGTGTGCAAAAATGCACATATTTTCATCAGCAGTAGTTGCATACTATGGTCGACGATCTGACCATCTAGGGTTAGACCCAGATGGTCTAAAAAAAATATTGAAAAACAAAAGAAAACAAAAGTTTGAAAAACTAAAAAAAAATAATAAATATTAAAAATTCAACACCTCACACCCCCTTTCCCTAGATACGGCGATATAAAAACATTATAAAACAGTAAAAAATCACAACATATTAAGGTTCATATTCCAGCGTCCCAAAATGCCCGAATCTACAAATATAAAAACGGTACGGGCGGCCGGTGACCTCCGGTGGGAAATGGCGCCCAAAAATTACCCTCACACATCTCGTGCGCCAAAGTATGAAAAAGTTATTGCATCAGAAGATGGCAAATTTTTTTTTTTCTTTTTTGTACACATTCGTTTATTTTTGAAAATGTTTAAAAAACAATAAAACCTATAAAAATTTGGTATCACCGCGATCGCAACACCAACCAAAGAATAAAGTGGCATGTTATTTGGAGCGAAGAGTGAAAGCCGTATAAAACAGCCTACAAGAATGTGCCGCACGTGCGTTTTTTTCAATTTTTCCACATCTGGAATTTTTTTCAGCCTTCGGGTACACGGCATGTTAAAATAAATAACATTACAGGAAAGTAAAATTTGTTTATGCCAAAAAAGCCTCACACAGGTCTGTACACGTAAAAATGAAAAAGTTATGGATTTTTGAGTGGAGAGCGAGAAATGAGACGAAAAACCCCCGTCCTTAAGGGGTTAAGGATATTCTGTCAGGGCACTCACATTCAGTTCATTTAATCTTCCATAGATAACATTTCTTCAATTAAGTGGTATAAAAAAATGTTCCAGTGAAGATAATTTTCTCATAAATGTATGATATGGTCCCCTAGAAACGAGATGGCTTCCTCGGTACGACCACTCTGTGGCAGGGATGCAAAAAGAAACAAAAGGTTATTGTATATAAAAATGTCCGGGAGATACTACATGGCGCACAGCCGTCCTGTGTAATATTGCTGAATCTGGTGGTCCAGCAGGACTCTATAGCGCAAGTCTGGCCACTGCTGCCAGAGTGTGACGTGTCGTAAATACCGGAAGCGGATCGGGTTCTAAGGGACAACATGACACTTTATGAGAAATTATCTTCGCAAGGAACACTTTTTTTATCAACATCCAATTGAAGAAATGTTTTCATAAGGCAAATGAACTTAATTAAATCTAAATGCCCAGATGGGAATACCCCTTTAAGCTTTCTATGCCCTTGTTTTGCAAAATTTAAAAGGTCCCTGTTTGTAAAAACCAAGGCATAAAAAGCTAAAAGAAGAGCAGATCCTGACAGAGGGGGGCACACATCAGTATGGCAGTCTGTTTGGTTTACAATCCTTAATCCTGGTGGTAGATGTCCTTTAACCTGTTAGTGACTACCCATACGGCTTTCTACGTCGGTCACTAAGAGGCCTCTGCAGGGAAGAGCAGTGCCCCGACTGTCTTATGTCAGCTGGGACGCTGCTATAACAGTCCGGATCGGAAACCCGTTCGATCCTGTGGTCAACGTTGTGACCGCGGGATCGATGTACCTTCAGAGGGAGGTCCCTCCCACTCCTCCCGGCACCCCGCGAAGCAATTGCGGTTTGCCATCTTCATAGCCGGGCAGCCAGGGACCTAATAAAGGTTCACGGGTAGGCCATCGGCATCTGCCTTCAGATGCATAGGCGGACACTTATAAGCCCCTAACACATATACAACAAATAATTTTTTTAAAAAAAGTAAACGAAAACACAACATGTTAGGTATCACGACATCCCAACATGTCCAATCAATAAAGATATAAAAAAACGGTTATTTCTGGCAGTGTACCCCGTAATGGAAAAATGTGCTCAATCGCCCGAATCGTCACTTTTTTGCAACACATTAAAAAAACATAATAAAAAGTGATCGCACAGTCCCAAAAATGGTAGCAATGAAAATGTGAGCTCGTCTTGGAAAAGACTCCTAAGTATGAAAATGTTATTGGAGTTGGAATATGGTAAAGGTAATCATTTTTGGGGGGTACATAAGTTTTTAATTTTTGGTAAAATCTATTAACACCTAATAAAACCTATAGAAATATAGTATCCCTGTGATCATACCAAACCAAAGAATATATTAAAGGTGCTATAAGAAGTGTACAGTGAAAGACGTAAAAACAGAGCCCACATGAAAATGGCCCAAATGCAGGTTTTTGTCAAGTTTTACCGCATTTTGAATTTCCCAGTACACAGGATGGACTATAAAATACTGTCACTAGGAAGTACAATTTGTAACGCAAAAAATAAGCCCTCGCGCATCTCTGTACACAAGTAGGGAGCAATAAACAGAGAGTAAAATGGAAAAAAGCCCATCAGTGGCAAGGGGTTAATATGCCCCCTATACCTCATGATAAAAAGTTTACAAATTCCCTGGGATAAAGGTTTGTGGTACCTGAGGCCACGTTCACACGTGGCATTTTGGTTACGTTTGGAAACGCAATCCAAAGGCTCTACTCGTGCATTTTCTACTTTCATCGGGGAAACCCAAAGAAAATGCGCTCCGAGGACCTTTAGTAAATAAGCCCCTATCAGTTTGAAAAACAGAACATTTTGATGTTTGAAAATAGCATTTTTTTTTAAAACTGTTTACCAAATTCACCTTTTTTTTTAATAAATAAATGTTAAATATATCAACCAAAATTTCCCACTAACTTGAAGTACAAAATATCACAGAAAAACAAACTCAAAAACTAAGTGTAAGCTTTCTAAAGTTCTAACCGGATAAAGTGACACCTGCTGGTTTTGAACAAATAGCCCTTGGTCATCAAGGTGCAAATGAGCTTGGTCACTAAGGGGTTAATGGTTTTTGATGTTGTAATGCCATATACTTCAGCTAGGTTGAACCTCTTGAACCTCCCCCACTTGATCTTCTCTTATCTGAAAATGTGAGAAAGATTTGAAAAGTATTTTATCTCAAATTATTTAAGAGGAGAATCAGAATAAGAAAAAAATCGAGAACGCTCTCCACAAAGTAGTTACATAGATGCCGTAAAGAAACATATTTCTATAACAGATTGCACCAGCTGTCGGAACAGAAGGTCACCCCGGCTGGTCAAGGTGGCAAAACATTCTTTGTGTCTGCCTGAAATTATTACGTTTCCTGAAACTGCGAGACATAACTGTAATCGAAAAGCCAAAAACATCTGCGAGGCTGGGAAAAAAATAACAGAAGAACATGGAGAAATAGGTTATGTGTGATTACCGTTGCATAACATGTATTTTGTCTTGACAGTCCAGCAGTCACATTTAGCGGGATAGCGGGATAATTAACCCTTAGCTAGGTCCACACAGTTCTGAAGTGATCACCCATGTCTAGCAACATATTGGGGCTCATTTACTAAGGGTCCGTTGGACGCATTTCCTCTGGGTTTTCTGAATTTTTCCGATTTGCCCTGAATTGCCCTGGGTTTTTGGTGCATGCAAACGGATTTTGGCGCATCGGCGCTGGCTTGCACGCGACAGAAATCGGGGGCCGTGGCTGTCAGACAACCCGACAGATTCGGACAACATTTAGAATTGTGTCACAAGACACGCACTTACATGCACCGGGAAGAAGAAGGTGAACTCCGGCGGATCTGAGCGGGGAAGCGACGGATGCAGGAACTCGGGCGCACAATCTCCATGAATCGCGCCGGACATCATCCTCGTCGGACCATCCGAATCAGGGATCGCGACAGGTCCAGGTAAGTAAATTTGCCCCATTATTTCATGTAACAGAGAAGCCACATGTACCTGGCACTATGACTATGACAAATTGGCACAACATAGCTGAACAAACCTAGACAACCTTCCTAATTATGATTGTGATCGTTGGGACTCGTCTAAATGGGTTGCTGTATTTTGTTAAATCTTTATGGGGCTGATGTAGATTGGCCATCATGGGCTTTATTCCATCACCTTTATATATATACTTTACACATGGCCGTGTAGCTACATTTTATCCGGTGTCTCAAGGCCATGTACAGATCAATCAGTCAGGTTAAACCACCAAGGGCATAGTTGATGATCAAAACCTTTTAGAGACCAAGTGCCCATACTGCAACCCAGAACCCACTAATTTATCGCTAATTGTCAACAGGCAGTAACTTAGTGCTAACTTATTGTTCCGTGCACTGCCACCGTTTTTAATGGTATCAGGAGTAGTCCAATACTGTCGAAGAAGGAGGGGAAATTCTGAATCTTTATTGAGGCTTTTTTATAGGGTCCTTCTAAAAAAGGGCACTCAACTCACTCCTCCAGCAGTCCCAAGTAGCCCAGTACCGCTGAACGCAGCACGTCCTAGGCCTGTGTCTTCAGCTCCGTCTGTGCTGGGGTGATGGCCTAAGGACAGCTCTAACAACCGTGCCATAGTTTCACCACCACTGTCATAGAGGGTGCGGATATAACAATCCAACCCTGCTTATTGTACATAAGGCTAAGAACCCTCTACAATGTAACAAGACATCAGTACTACCGTATGTGGGGGGGATTCTTTAATAGATAATCCCTTTGGAGCATGGAGCTTTAGAATACACCTCTATGGGACTATTTTATTCATCTACCTTAGAGGGAGACCTCAACTAATCACTTGTTCATTTTAAAGTCATCTAAGTCTGGAGTTCACCGAAAGTGGATTATCTGACGACAATGCACTGTGCCGCGATTCATCCGATATCCTGCATGTGTCGCTTCCGCGCTCAGGTCCGACAGAGTTCACCATCTTTTTCGTGGTGCATCTAAGTGCTTGCGCTTGCGACACAATTTGAAAGTTAAATCCCGCACTCAGTCCGAAACAGTCAGATCGTCCGACGGTGCGCCCACTAATTTGAGTCCAGCGCCACAAAGAGGGTCGCATACTCCACAATCCCAGCGCACACACTTATTAAAGGGGTTATCCGGGTTTTAAAAACTAGTGAGGGCCAGGCTGGGGCGGGCTATTTAAAAATAATAAACATCCACTTACCTCCTCCGGAGCCGCGATGTCCCGCGCCGCGGTCCCTTCGATCCGTGCCCCTGTTTGTTTACAGGGGCACGGAAGCCGCGCACAGGGAGCTTCCGGTCCACGATGTGGACGGCTCCTCCCATTCCGTCCCTATCTCCCCGCGTTGCAAGCGCTGGGAGATGGTGTCGGATGGAGCTTCCGGCCGCCCGGAAGCTCCTGTGCGCCCTTGTGATGAAAAACCGGCGCACGAAAAGACGCCGCGCCCGCGCGGGACATCGGCAGCGCCGGATGAGGTGAGTCACTTTTATTATGTTTAAATTGCCCGCCCCAGCACTGCCCTCAGTATTTTTTAAAACATGGATAACCCTTAAATACTGTGAGCCGTGTAATCTCCAAAAAAAGTTGAACAGTCCGACGAAAGTGCAGCGCCAGACCCTTAGTAAGTGAGCCCCATATGTAAATGATGGTCCATCATGGTCGTCACCTTGAATCAAACTGAATGGCGTAGATTTATTACCCACCAAACAATTCTTTCATAAGAAGAAGGATATCGGTATCAAACCCATAACAAGTAGTCTAACATGTAATACTGGGCAAGGTTAATTGATCATCTCATGACACTGCATTTGACCATACAGTTGTCACATCACTTTGACCATTCAAACAAGAAAAATTAAGAGAAATAATGCAGATAACTTGAAAAATATACATTTTTTTTAGGGGTTCACAGCACTAATTTTTATGTCCTTGCTTGTTCTGGCTATGGTTCTATGACACAATCTATCTCTGTTTCCTTGTAGTTATGTGTCAACAAGTAGCTCAATATTGACTTACGGACAAGTGTTAGGTATTATCAAGATTTCTCAACTTCTGTCTGAGAAGAAACCGTCTCAAAAACTTCTGTATTTGGTGCAGACTTCTGAATTCTGCTACTGGGGTTGTTATCCCCAGGCTGTGGCTCTGCGTGCCTTGCAGTTTGTGGTTTGGTACCTTAGGTGTAGAGGTCCAAGCTTATATCGTCGCATCTTCCCACCAGAAAATCTCTCCCTACACTTTTTCTTGCCGTTGTCTATGTTGACTCCGCCACCGCCACCTACACCTCATGGGGTGCGTAAAATGGTGAAAAATCTGTAGTGTCCAACACAGTACTACCTTCTAAATACACCCCATGCTGTGAAGGGACCGCACTCTGGAAGGACAGGAAGTGGACAGGAGACGACTTCCTGTGTGCTCAGACTGAGATTTGAAAAGACACTGAGCTTCAATCAAAGGAGGAGGGGGGTTCACAGGCAGACTGGAGAGAAAACTTTACTCTTCTATTCAGAAATTGACTCTACTCATTTACATATCAGTAAAACTCAGTATAAGGAACAGTGCCTCAGTGGAAGATATTTTGGGTGATACAGGTAGGAGTTTGACCCTTTACCAGCAGGTATTGCTGGGTGAAGGGTCAAACTCTGTTGAAGGTAGATTTGTCATGGCAGTTTTAGGATCACATCCCTCCATCTGCAAGCATCTCATGAGGTAATGGTACTGATGAGATAAAGACTTTTCGGAACACTCAAAAAACGGAGCAGAACTTTAATAGATGTATATTAGTAAATTACCTAACATCCTGCCCCTCCACACTTACACACCATTCAAAACATGAGGTAAAGTGGCCACCCTTGTAACCCAGGAGAGGCATAAGGGCAGTGATGGCGACCTTTTAGTGGCCGAGCGCCCAAAAACAACCCAAAACCCCCTATTTATTCGCGAGGTGCCAACCAATATTAAAGAAGTAACTTATGTTCCTGTTCTTCAGCAACTTTCAATCATACGGCCTCCTGAGGACAGCAACACAGTAGAACGATGGAAAATTTGCATCATTTTAGCTTCTTTCCAGTGTCCTCCAAAGTCCTCCAGAGATAATTCAACCTGTCTATTCATTCTTCCTCTTCCTACAGTCCCTAGTAATGAATTAAGTATCAAAATATGACTGAAGACAGCATCTTTTAAGTTGCTTGGAACTGCAGAAAGATCTTTGAGTCCTGCCTGGTGTGTCTGGGGCGCGCGCCCGGGTGGCCCACAGAAAGGGCTCTGAGTGCCACCTTGGCACCGTCTCCATAGGTTCGCCACCACTGCCATAAGGTGTCTTTTCCCATATGGAATGACTATGTGCTACGAATACATTATTGCTGAGAGCCTGGTACAAGTCTACATTGGGAACCAGCAGCTTCATAATATGCTGTCACTCACAAAGCCCTATTCCTAACTAACGGCTTCAGCAATATGGAGTTTTATGGTCTCACTAGGGTGACTTCTTCATTGAAATAATGAAATATGAATCGAAATTCCGCCGGAGCCCTTTTTCGTCTTTGTGTTTCATTTTTCACTCTCCACTCTAAAAATCTATAACTTCTTTATTTTCCATGTACAGAGCTGTTTTATGGCTTATTTTCTGCACACAAATTACACTTCAAAATGGTAGTATATAATATTCTATGGTGTACTGGGAAGCAGGAAAAAAATTCCAAAGCAGTGAAATGGTAAAAAAGAAAAACGCGTTTGTGCCGTATTCTTGTGGGCTTGGTTTACGGATTTCACTGTAGGTCTACTTTATTCTTGGGTCGGTACGATTACGGGGGATACCCAATTTGTATAGTTTATAATGTTTTCATACATTTACAAAATTAAAAGCTCCCGTACAAAACATTTTTGGGATTTGCCGTTCTCTGGCGCTAAACTTTTTTATACTTTGGTGTACGGAGCTTTAGGAGGGGTGTCTTTTTTGCAGCTTTTGATGACGTTTACAACGTTATGTATTTAGGACTGTACGACCTTTGATCCCTTTTTTAGAAATTTTGTATTATTTTAAAAATGGCAAAAAAGTGCTCATTTTCGACTGGGCGCAATTTTCCGTTAGGGGTTAAACGCAGTGAAAAAATGTTATATTATTTGATAGATCGGGCATTTTTGGATGTGTCAAATTTATTTTTTTTAAACTTTCTTTTTATTTTTTACTATTTTTCGACTTCCTAGGGTACTTTAACCCTAGTTGTCTGATCGATCCTATCATACACTACAGTATGCAGTATATGTGGATTCTCCTCTCATTCATGACAATGTGCTGATAGCACATTCTAACGAATAGGTTACCCGAGAAGCTCAGGGTCTCCGGAAGACCCGAGGCTGTCATGCGATGGCATGGCCATGTGCCGCCATCTTTTTAAAGCCGCCGGCGGGAGAACACCCGCAGCAAAGACTTAGTCCGTGAGCCCTCTCCATGCACCCGTACCGGCATGTGACATAGTATTACGTCACATGTCGGTAGGGTTAAATAAAGATAAAGTGTGAAAATGAACTTATTCCAAAAAAACCCTTGTCTAACAGGTCCACCTGGCAGAGATCGCATTCATCATCTAGTAGTAGCCCTGATCCTCTTTCGTAGATCCAGGAAACAGGTAGGAATTTTAAGACTGGTGTTAAAAACGTAGAGCTTTTCACCCTCCCCTCTGCTCCCTCAGTACTCCTCCCTCCTTCTGCCTTCTGTAATCTCACACATGTGTAACAGCCTGTGAAGCTACAGCACAGAGGGGCTCTGGTAACACAACGCTCCCCAGAGCCCTTGGTGACTCATTAGTATAATTGTAAAAGTTGTTTTTTAGAGGGAGGTCTTGGATAACAAATTAAAATGATTACCACGTCATGGTGCCCGGATCTATGAGTAAGGGTCTGTTATGTTCTTTAGGTTTAAATGTGAACTTCACCAGGAATGTCATTTTTAGTTGGTGACAGTCCAATAGCCTATGAATGTGCGGTTTTTAAAAAATGTCTTTGTCAGCATTTGAATCATTTCAGTACTTCTAATAACTTTTTCCACTGGCTCCCTGCCAGTAGTGTGTGGTGAGTCCCAGGGGTGGGGGGCAACTGCCAGATCCTGTGTATCAGTCACCTTATGCTTATCCTCCACACCATCCCTTCCCATCCCGCCCCTATGCCTGCTCCATTTCGCAAGAAAGGAAGTGTGGGTGGAGCTTGATGAGTGTGGGGGAACTGAGAAACAGGCTTCAGCTGTTCCTCCCCCGGACTCACTACACTCTATAGCAGGGAGCCAGGTAATGTGAAATACATTTTTATAAAGAATGCTGATCAAGGTATTTTGGAACCGCGTCACCAGTTAAAAATGACATTTCTACTAGCAAGCACTTACTTTTAGTTCTGCAAGTGTTCTATAAAGGTAACTAGGACATTATATGTTGCTCCACTCTTGTATAAGGAGCCGGTCCTGATGCGGTGCAGAATTCAAGTTTCCTTATTTATAGACCTGCAACCCACAAAGCTTTCTTTTCCGGCACTTGAAGAGGAAGGCTAAGCCTTAGGACTGTGCACATTACTCAGACTTTAAGACGCAATATTGATTTGTCACATCGGGGCTGAAGGTCAAAACTGTGAACACATGGTTTTAACACAACATAATAAAGTGGATTCGGGCCATTTTATGATGCGTATCTTCTCTCGCCAGGTCCAAATACGACACCGGAGGCTCTGGAGCGCACAACCAGATGGATTTATAATTCACCACAGCGGAGCACAGCATATCCATAGCCGGTAAGGTCTTATAAGCCAGCGTCCGATTAATGATGGTGCCTAGCTCCTTCATGTATATTATATATATTATATTAATATATATATATATATAGAAGCAAACTATCGATCCAGGGACAGCACAAAGGTTCACTGTGTACTATAAGATTTGTATAGGTATTCTCTGTCTGTGCTCATAGTAATATTACGAGATTATAATCTCTAAGATATAAATGGATATGCATAAACTTATTAGGGTTTACCAAGATTACATAAGGTAATTCAAGGTAAGTCAATGTCCCAGGAGCCTTTTATTTCGAAATGAATACGAAAATGCCATGTCTGCTAGCAAGTAATGGGTGAGGGGGGGGGTCTTTTTTTTTGCCTGTATAAATTTGTGGCTGCCATGTTGTTTTCCCACTGAAGGTGGAAGACTAGATTATCTCAGAAAGTGATTGTCACAATCCTTTTTGGAATCATCTCTTGTGGTTTCAAAGTTTATGAACACGAAAGGTTGCACAACAACAACCGAAACGTTCCCTGTGATGCACAGCTATTTGATGTATGTCCATGTGTACTGAAACCTGAGTCTGAAGATACAGATATTATCGTTATGAACCTCATGTGAATCTATGGAGAATCTCTGTGCTGATAATTGTGAGTGCAAGAGATTTTGCAAATCTGACTGGGCAATCGATTTAAGAGATGAGTCTGGTCTTAAATCTCCTACATGAACTTCTTACCATGACCAACTAGAACCTGATCCATATGTGTCTTTTCAATTGGAAGTCATGTTACAGACATATTTATCATATGCCGGGCTCGTAGTAGCTCAACACGCTGCATTTTCGCCCCACTGCCATGAAGGTGGCGGATTGGGACAAATATGGCAAGTCTAGTGTGCGAGGCCCTGATAAATGTGCCCCATAGCTGAAAGACAACCCCTTACCCTTTGGGTATTCATATCAGTTCCCCTTTCCATTTGAAATTAAAAGGGAGTCCTGGGCCTTTTAAGTCCACCCTGTATAATATTGATGATGCACAATGGATGCAACTCCCAAAATTTCACAAATCAGCTGTCCTTCCACTCTTTGGGACACATCCATTAGTTATAAAGAAAAGGAACTACTTAAAGGGAACCTTCACCACATTCTTCTTCCCAAATACGTTCTGTCAGGAGGGGCGTGGCCAAGTCCAGTGGCTTCTCCCCGTGTCCCATGCATCTTCTCACCATGTCATCCTTTCATGTCTTGTACCAAGGTCATCTAAGACTCTTTACCCCCTAAACATTGACAATGTACCCCATAGTGTATCTGATGACTAAAATCACGCAAGCCTCCATGGATTTCTCTCCTCTCCTGCCCATGCCTCCATGGGGATGTGTAATCATGTGATCAGGACACAACATGGCTAGATTTTGCATATGTTAGTGGATAAAGAACCTTAGATACATCACCCTGTCACATGACATTGAGGGTGGTGATTATGTAACAGAGCTCTCTCTCTCAACATTAACATATTTGGGCACTTTTACTTCCCTGCACGATTCTGATCCATAAGTCTCCGCGCTAATGAGCTTTGGTCTGCAATTCACTAAGATCGTGTGCCTGTTTCCTGCATGTGTCACTCCCTGCTCAGTCCGCCGGGTTCACCTTCTTCTTCTTGGTGCATTTAAGTGCTTTGGATGCGAACAACATTGAAGATAATCCCACGCTCAATCTGAATCATTCAGATTTATCCGATGGTCCGACCCCCCGATTTCTGACCGACATGAAAGCGACACAATCCCTTTTAAATCTGTCCCAGCTGTGCGAACCCGAATATTTCGAAAGTGCGTCTGCGGAACCAATAGAAATGAGCCCCATTATTTCTTCAAGATGTTTATGTCCGGTGTTGAATAATTGCAGGACGCGGTACCTGGTAGCAGTGAGACCTGTCAATCAGGACTAGTGAGGCAGGGCCTTGTTATTATTGGACTCACATCAGTGAGTTGAAATAAGTTGACAAATTGATTTACGATCATTGGAGGTTTGTGGTTGGGTTAATTGAATGTCAGCTTAGGGGTTCACAGCACTAATTTTTATACCTTGCTTGTTCTGGCTATGGTTCTATGACACAATCTATTCTTGTTCCTTGTAGTTATGTGTCAACAAGTAGCTCAATATTGACACACGACAAGTTGTTAGGACCAGTAATATTTCTCAACTTACTTATATGTCTGAGAAAGAAACCGTTCAAAATAACTTCTGTATTTGGTGCAGAACTTCTGAGATGATTCTGCTACTGGGGTTGTTATATCCAGGCTGTGGTGCTGCTGCCTTCAGGTTTGTGGTTTGGTACCTTAGGTGTAGAGGTCCAAGCTTATATCTGCATCTTCCCACCAGTAAAATCTCTCCCTACACTTTTTCTGCCGTTGTCTATGTTGACTCCGCCCACCGACCTACACCCATCATGGGGTGCGTAAAATGGTGAAAAAATCTGTAGTGTCCAACACAGTACTCCCTTCTAAATACACCATGCTGTGAGAGGGACCGCACTCTGGTAAGGACAGGAAGTGGACAGGGAGACGACTTCCTGTGTGCTCAGACTGAGATTTGAAAAGACACTGAGCTGTCAATCAAAGGAAGGAGGCGGGGTTCACAGGCAGACTGGAGAAAACTTTACTCTTCTATTCAGAAATTGACTCTACTCATTTACATATCAGTAAAACGTCAGTAATTAAGGAACAGTGCCTCAGTGGAAGATAATTTTGGGTGATACAGGTAGGAGTTTTGACCCTTTACCAGCAGGTATTGCTGGTGTGAAGGGTCAAACTCTGTTGGAAGGTAGATTTGTCATGGACAGTTAGGATCACATCCTCCATCTGCAAGCATTTCATGGAGAGTAATGGTAGCTGATGAGATAAAAGACTTTTCGGAACCATATCAAGAAAGCGGAGCAGAACATTTAATAGATGTATATTAGTAAATTACCTAACATCCTGCCCCTCCACACTTACACACACATTACAAAACACATGAGGTATAGTGGCCAACCCTTGTAACCCAGGAGAGCCCATAAGGTGTCTTTTCCCATATGGAATGACTATTGCTACAGAGAATACATTATTGCTGAGAGCCTGGTACAAGTCTACATTGGGAACCAGCAGCTTCATGATATGCTGTAGACTACAAAGCCCTCTATTCCTGACAAGGGCTTCATCAATATGGAGTTGTTATGGTCTCACTAGGGTGACTTCTTCATTGAAATATGAAATATGAATCGAAATTCCTGCCGGAGCCCTTTTTCGTCTTTGTGTTTTCATTTTTCACTCTCCACTCTTAAAAATCTATAACTTCTTTATTTTTCCATGTACAGAGCTGTTTTATGGCTTATTTTCTGCACAACAAATTACACTTCAAAATGGTAGTATATAATATTCTATGCCGTGTACTGGGAAGCAGGAAAAAAATTCCAAATGCAGTGAAATTGGTAAAAAAAAACGCGTTTGTGCCGTATTCTTGTGGGCTTGGATTTTACGGATTTCACTGTAGGTCTACTTTATTCTTTGGGTCGGTACGATTACGGGGATACCCAATTTGTATAGGTTTTATAATGTTTTCATACATTTACAAAAATTAAAAGCTCCCGTACAAAAACATTTTTTGGGATTTTGCCGTCTTCTGGCGCTAATAACTTTTTTATACTTTGGTGTACGGAGCTTTAGGAGGGGTCGTTTTTTGCAGCTTTTGATGACGTTTACAACGTTATGATAACTAGGACTGTAGGACCTTGTGATTCCTTTTGTCATTACCCTGTGGTTAATCAACAAGTCTTAAAAAGTGCTATTTTCGACTGTGGGCGCAATTTTCCGTTAAGGGGTTAAACGCAGTGAAAAAATGTTATAATATTTTGATAGATTGGGCATTTTTGGATGTGTCAAATTTTTTTTTTTTTAACTTTCTTTTTATTTTTACTATTTTTCAGACTTCCTAGGGTACTTTAACCCTAGGTTGTCTGATCGATCCTATCATACTACAGTATGGTAGTATATGTGGATTCTCCTCCTCATTCATGACAATGTGCTGATAGCACATTCTAATGAATAGGTTAACCCGAAGCAGCCTCAGGTCTCCGGAAGACCCAAGGCTGTCATGGCGACGGCATAGCCCATGTGCCGCCATCTTTTTAAAGCCGCCGGCGGGAAAACACCCGCAGCAAAGACTTGGTCCGTGAGCCCAAGCATGTGACATAGTATTACGTCACATGTCGGTAAGGGGTTAAATATAAAGAATAAAGTGTGAAAATACTTTTAACAAGGTGCTGGATGAACCTTTATTTCCAAAAAAACCCTTGTCTAAACAGGTCCAGCCTGGCAGAGATCGCATTCTCATCTAGTAGTAGGCCTGATCCTCTTCGTAGATCCAGGAAACAGGGTAGGAATTTTAAGACTGGTGTTTAAAACGTAGAACTTTTCACCCTCCCCTCTGCTCCCTCAGCACTCCTCCCTCCTTCTGCCTGCTGTAATCTCACACAGTGTAACAGCCTGTGAAGCTACAGCACAGAGGGGCTCTGCTAACACAACGCTCCCCAGAGCCCTTGTGACTCATTAGTATAATTGTAAAAGTTGTTTTTAGAGGGAGGTCTTGGATAACAAATATAAAATGATTACCACAGTCATGGTGCCCGGATCTATGAGTAAGGGTCTGTTATGTTCCTTTAGGTTTAAAGTGAACCTGTCACCAGGAATGTCATTTTTAGTTGGTGACAGGCTCCAATAGCCTATGATGTGCGGTTTTTAAAAATGTCTTTGTCAGCATTTTGAATCATTTCAGTACTTCATAAAACTTTTTCCACTGGCTCCCTGCCAGTAGTGTGTGGTGAGTCCCAGGGGGTGGGGGGCAACTGCCAGATCCTGTGTATCAGTCTCCTTATGCATTATTCCTCCACACCATCCCCTTCCCGCCCCTGCCTGCTCAGTTCGCAAGAAAGGAAGTGTGGGTGGAGCTTGATGAGTGTGGAGGAGACTGAGAAACAGGCTTCAGCTGTTCCTCCCCCGGGACTCACTACACTCTGATAGCAGGGAGCCAGGTAATGTGAAATACATTTTTATAAAGAATGCTGATCAAGGTATTTTTGGAACCCGTCACCAGTTAAAAATGACATTTCTACTGACAAGCATTACTTTTAGTTCTGCAAGTGTTCTATAAAGGTAAACTAGGGACATTAATATGTTGCTCCACTTCTTGTATAAGGAGCCGGGTCCCTGATGCGGTGCAGAATTCAAGTTTCCTTATTTATAGACCTGCAACCCACAAAGCTTTTCTTTTCCGAGCACTTGAAGAAGGAAGGCTAAGCCTTAGGACTGTGCACATTACTCAGACTTTAAGACGCAATATTGATTTGTCACATCGGGGCTGAAGGTCAAACTGTGAACACAATGGTTTTACACAAACATAAAGTGGATTCGGGCCAGTTTTATGATGCGTATCTTCTCTCACAGGTCCAAATACGACACCGGAGGCTCTGGAGCGCAACCAAGATGGGATTTATAATTACACCACAGCGGAGCACAGCATATCCATAGCCGGTAAGGTCTTATAGCTGCAGGTGCCGATTGATGATGGTGCCTTAGCTCCTTCATGTATATATATATATATATATGTATATATATATATATATATGAGCAAACTATCGATCCAGGGACAGCACAAAGGTTCCTGTGTATAATAAGATTTGTATAGGTATATCTCTGTCTGTGCTTCATAGTATATTACAGATTAATAATCCTATATAGATTATAAATGGATATGCATAAATTATTAGGGTTTACCAAGATTACATAAGGTAATTCAAGGTAAGTCAATGTCCCAGGAGAGCCTTTTATTTCCGAAATGAATACGAAAATGCCATGTCTGCTAGCAAGTAATGGGTGAGGGGGGGGGTCTTTTTTTTTGCCTGTATAAAGATTGTGGCTGCCATGTTGGTTTTCCCACTGGGAAGGTGGAAGACTAGAATTATCTCAGAAAGTGATTGTCACAGTCCGTTTTGGAATATCTCTTGTGGTTTCAAAGTTATTAACACAGAAAGTTGCAACAACAACCGGAAACGTTCCCTGTGATGCACAGCTATTTGAAGTGTTGTCCATGGTACTGAAACCTGAGCTGAAGATACAGAATCTTATCGTTATGAACCTACATGTGAATCTATGGAGAATCTCTGTGCTGATAAATTGTGAGTGCAAGAGATTTTGCAAATCTGACTGGGGCAATCGATTTAAGAGATGAGTCTGGCCTTAAATATCCTACATGACCTTCTTACCATTGACCAAACTAGAACCTGATCCATATGATGTCTTTCAATATGGAAGTCATGTTACAGACATATTTATCATATGCCGGCGCTCGATAGGCTCACCGCTGCATTTTCGCCCCACTGCCATGAAGGTGGCGGATTGGGGCAAATAATTGCAAGTGCTAGTGGTGCAGAGGCCCTGATAAATGTGCCCCATAGGCTGAAAGACAAACCCCCTTACCCATTTGGGTATTCATATCATTTCCCCTTTCCATTTGAAATTAAAAGGGAGTCCTGGGCCTTTTGAGTCACCCTGTATAATATTGATGATGCACAATGGATGCAACTCCCAAAATTTCAACAAATCAGCTGTCACTTCCACTCTTTGGGACACATCCATTAGTTATAAAGAAAAGGGAACTACTTAAAGGGAACCTGTCACCACATTCTTCCCAAATACGTCTAGTCAGGAGGGGCGTGGCCAAGTCCAGTGGCTTCTCCCCGTGTCCCATGCATCTTCTCACCATTCATCACTTCATGTCTTGTAACAAGGGTCATCTAAGACTCTTTACCCCCTAACATTGGCAAAATGTACCCCATGTATGTATCTGATCACATAAAATCACAGCAAGCCTCCATGGATTTCTACTCCTGCCCATGCCTCCATGGAGGATGCTGTAAATTCATGTGATCAGACACATACATGTGGCTAGATTTTGCATATGTTAGTGGATAAAGAACCTTAGATGACATCACCCTGTTCACATGACATTGAGGGTGGTGAATTATGTAACAGAGCTCTCTCTCTCAACATTTAACATATTTGGGCACTTTTACTTCCCTGGCACGATTCCTGATCCAGAATGTCCGCGCTAATGAGCTGTGCTGCAATTCACTAAGATCGTGTGCCTGATTTCCTGCATGTGTCACTCCCTGCTCAGGTCCGCCGGAGTTCACCTTCTTCTTCTTGGTGCATGTAAGTGCTTGGGATGCGACACAATTTGAAAGATAAATCCCACGCTCAATCTGAATCAGTCAGATTATCCGATGGTCCGACCCCCGATTTCTGACGCATGAAAGCGACACAATCCCCTTTTAAATACCTGTCCCAGCTGTGCGAAACCCGAATATGTCGGAAAGTGCGTCTGCGGACCAATAGAAAATGAGCCCCATTATTTCCTTCAAAGATGTATATGTCCGGTGTTGAATATTGGCAGGCGGTACCTGGTAGCAGTGAGACCTGTCAATCAGGACTAGTGAGGCAGGGCCTTGTTATTATTGGACTCACATCAGGTGAGTTGCAAATAAGTTGACAAAGTTGATTTACGATCATTGAGAGTTGTGGTTGGGTTAATTTGAATGTCAGCTTCCCTTTAAATTCCAAAGGTCTAGGGGGCTCATCACTGTCATCCTCTATGAGGAGGTGTAATGTCAGACTGGACGCTCCAGATTTAAATATGTATAAACATAAGATGGTGTTAATAAATCTGCCCCAATGTGTTTGGCTTCAGATTTTGGTCTGATGAACCATATAACACTTTTTTTTTGTTGAAGACTTCTCTGCCAAAGACAATAAGAAGAACATAGTCATAGAGGACGTCCTCCATCTGAAGCTCCAGTGCAGTCTGGTTGTGGCCTCCAAGGATTTACAGATCGGTGTGTCATGGAGACGAAATAACCAACCAATTAGCAGCAACCTGTACACATACAATAATACCGATAACCTCTTGCATACGACATATGAGTGAGTATACTATAAGTGCATATACACATAAGGGGCAGTAGGCTACCTATATGAACACAGTCAGATCTTTCTTACCTTTCCTCTTCCTATATTTCTTATATGTCCATATGTGTGTGTCAATACATGAGCAGCTTTTCAGAACTATTTTGGATATTCCATCATAAATTGATATCCCATATGTGTCTGCGTGTGGCCACCTAGTGCTTATGTTGAGAATTGTAATCAGTCAATCCTTTCATTAGCAGCAGAAGTGGATTATTATACAGACGGTTTGGGTGGTAACTCAGGGCCCAAGTCTTCAGGGGGGCCCATGGCCATCCAAACCAACTACCAAATTTTATACTGAGAAGGACCTTCACCCATGAAATCCTCGTACATCTGTTGCTGCTTTCAATACACATTTACACAAGAGCCATATCAGGACCATTGAAGGTCCTCCAAGGGTCCAAGGGTCCTGAAACCACATATTGAAACCTTCATTCCCCAAGAAGCTGATTCTAGTACCATATGTAGAAAGTGATTTCAGACTTGTGGGGGCTATAATATTCATACAGCCCAGGGCCCATGGCCGTCTTAATACTCCCCTGATTAGCAGGTCATGATATTGGGGGTCATTTACTAAGGGCCCGATTCGCGTTTTCCTCACGTGTTACCCGAATATTTTCGATTTGCGCCGATTTTTCCTGAATTGCCCTGGGATTTTGGCTGACATGCGCATGACGGAAATCGGGGGCGTGGTCGAACGAAAACCCAATGGATTCGGAAAAACTGCCTCATTTGAAAAAAAAATTGGTTGCACTCGCCATACTTACATGCGCCAGGAAGAGATCAGTGAACTCTGACGCAACTCGGCGGACCTCGGCGACCTGGTGGACATCGGGCGCAGGACCTTCATGAATCGCCAGAAGACCCGAACGCTCGTCGGAGAAGCCGCCGCTGGAACGCGAATGGATCTGGTAAGTAAATGTGCCCCATTGTGTTTAATTGGTATAACCCTTTCACAACTGGTCATCAACCACACATACGGGGGTGTATGAGCCCTCTCCATACACTGCGGATGTCAGCTGTATTATTATATAAACCATCCGCCATCTTTCAGATTTGGTGCTGAAACTGATTGTGGCAGTTCACCTGTTAGACACCGCAATGCCAACCTGCGACATCATCAGAGGATACCAATCGGTTGTCAAGACAGTTGAGAGCCTGTAAGAGCCTCCCATAACTGTAATTCAGTATTCTCTATTACAGTCTGCAGGAGCCGGACTGTAATGAAGAAACAGAATACACACAGTATACTGCAATACAGTTATTCTTGTATACAGTTGTATTGCAGTGCATTGTATAAGTGGTAAGACTTGTGATATGTGATCAGACATAGTAAAAATTAAAAGTAAAAAAATATATAAAATTCTAATTCCCTCCATTCCCTAGAACACATACAAATAAACAAATAAAATAATAAACATGTTGGGCACCTAAAAATCTTATCAAAATGTATAAATTATTATCCAATGCAATGTAAAATAACCAAACTATCAGCACATTAAGGCAGCATCACAGTGCTACATAAAAAATACATTTTTTATCGATGATTAAAACAGCAGATAACTGCAGGAGGAATGGACAGACCCACACGTTATGACTCAAAAGGTCTTAGTCATGCTAGATGGCAAGAATACAGTAACTGCAAAAATGTTAAAGTAATGAAATTGACACTTTATTTTACATTTTGCCTCCCTGAAAATTTTTTGTAAAAAAGGCTCAGAAGGTCATACAGTTGTCCAATTGGTATCAATAATAATTCTTTAATAATTCTTTATTTGTATAGCACACACAGATTATGCAGCGCTGTACAAAGCATGTCAAATTGGGCCCTATCCCCATGGGGCTCACAATCTAAACAGCCTAACAGTATGTTTTGGAGTGTGGGAGGAAACCGGAGGACCCGGAGAAAACCCACACAAATAAGGAGAGAACATATAAACTCTCAATGAAAACATCATCTCACTCCACAAAAAATGATGTATTGTTCAGTTCCATTCACCAAAGTATGAAAAAGTAACCGGTGTCAGAATATGACAACTTTGTTTTAAGGCATTAAGACAAAATTAAACTATATAAACTTGGTATTTCAATAATGATGCTGAGGCAAAGAATAAAGGGCGTGTGTTATCTGGACCTCACGTGAGAGCAGCAAAAACAAAACCCATCAAAAAATCAACTCCACCACCATAGAAAGAACAATTTGTCCCGCAGAAAACAAGCCCCCGTATAGCTTTGTATAAAGCAAAATCAAAAAGATATAACATGTGGGATCGAGTGAAAAATGGTGCACAAATTAAAAAAAAAACCATAAGAAATTATGGTCCTTACCAGATCTCAAGATAAAATCTGAGACACACCTTGTTGTTCTACGTAGAGATGAGCAGATCTGTACTTCAAGGTCAGGTCCAGGTGTGTCCCACTCAACCCGGGACATATTGGAGGATTAGCGGCCGTGCAGCCAACCAAACGAATTGATGAACCTACCTAGGAGCTATGGCCATGACTGCCCAGGGGTGTCCCTGCAGCTAGCTTGTTGCTAGGGATGTCAGTTTGCCAGATTGACTGCATGGCCGCCAATCCAGCAATATTTACGGGTCACGCGGCACACAAATTCATGTTCGGATACAATCATCTCTAGTTGTAGGGCCTCCCAGAAACTGTTAGGAATGAATTGGAATGCCCCTGTACAGGAGACACAGATAGGCATTGTACAACACACTTCAGTGCTTGTTGGTTACAATCTTCCATACAATACAGGCGCTCTTCACTTTCATTACATAGTCCCAAGTTATTCATTTTCTTAGTGCAAGAGTTCCAGCTTTGCCATCCCGACTGGAGGCAAGGACCAAAGTAAGTTTCTGGTAATGACAAAGTCACTCACCAATTATGGTGATAATGGTTCTCCCAATCCTTTTGTGGTTTACCAAATGGAATCTCTGGGTGAGCTCGGGACCTGGTGGTGTAGGTTTACATGTTGTTTTGAAATGCTTCTTGTTTGTCGTACAGCTAAAATGTTGTTTGCACACTTGTAGACATGTTCTAGGGCGCTCTCATACCAATCACTCCATCCAATGGGTGTTACACTCCATCCAATAATGGGACATCCCTTCTTAATTCCATAATATAAAATATAGAGTCAAGGTGTAAAAACATTAGAAACCATTATAAAACATGGCACATACCCCGGATTGTATCTACCACCAATTACTCCGCACCCCTTGGACACTCCGATGGCAGCAGTGTAGGATAGGTTGGCGCTATAGTTTGTGTGTAATGTGAAATATACCGTAAAGACTCGGCTAGCACCTCATAGCTGCCGCTGTCTACAATATTAGGTGAACCTTCACGTTGATATTTCATTCCACAGATTTGTAGTAACAGACACAAACAAGACTGGAGACTATGCGTGTGTGTTCCGTTCTGGCGCAGAAGTAAATGGAACGTTTCATGTACAAGGTAAGGACGAACTCTTGGATTTCTTGCCACTTTTTGTTGACAACCTAGCTCCCAGAATTTGTAGTGAGGCACAGTTGTGTACAGGCGGCCCTCTACTTAAGGACACCCAACTTACGGACGACCCCTAGTTACAGACAGACCCCTCTGTCCACTGTGACCTCTGGTGTAACTCTCTGGATGTTACTATAGTCCCAGACTGCAATGATCAGCTGTAAGGTGTCTGTAATGAAGTTTTATTCATAATCCTTGGTCCAATTACAGCAAAAAAATTTTAAACTCCAATTGTCACTGGGGCAAAACATTTTTTTGTCTGGATCTACAATTATAGAATATACAGTTTCGACTTACATACAAATTCGACTTAAGAACAAACCTATGGAACCTATTTTGTAAGTAACCCGGGGACTGCCTGTATACTATTGACCTACAATGGGGCACGTTCATTATCACAGGCTTTTGAAACTTTTTAACACATTTTTGTTATTTAAGCACATGTTATGTAGATATTTGTTACAGGAGGAGAATTCTGAACCTAATACTTTGATTTCTCTGAGGCACATTGATAGATGCTTTTGTCTGACTTCTGGTCTGTTTTGATCAATATACAATTGATTTACATCTTTCTAGACCAATTTATCTAATTTAGTGGAAGAGGCTTGGGGGGGGGCAAAGAGTTTAGTTTGGTTTATTACTTTTTGACATTTTACAAAAGTTTAGAATTGTCACAAGTTCTCTCAGGGGTTGAGGTTGTTTTGATGGCCCAGGATATGTAAATGTTACCTAATCTACAGTGCGGCACAAATAGAGGTGGATTTGGATTTTCTGGGTTCCTATGAAAAGCTATGTTTTGGAGGGCCCCAATAATAGATATCTAGAGGAGAGTGGTAGAGAAGAATCTGTAGCCCTTGCTCTGAAATAGCTAAAACTTGTAATGGCATGCCACAAAATTTAATCCATTGTGGAGGGGATGGGGGCTGCGTGGAGATTAAGCAATGAATCTACAGAGTCAATGGAGCCTCTAATTCCAACTCCTTATCCTATTCTAATATTAGCTGATCCGTTTGGGGCCCCTGTTTCAGACCCCTAGTGTTCCCTACGGGGTTGGACAAAGTGGTCCACAGTAAGTTCGAAGTGTACTCCTAGATTCCTGGAAAAAATATTTAAAGGAAATCTACCATCAAAATCCATGATAAACCTGGGACACTTACTCCAGGCACCTTTGGTAATATTTGGTTTCCTTCCTTCTCTGTGCTGAAGCTTCACCAGTGGATCTATCAGTGTGTGTCCTATGTTTCATAGTTTCTACGGTTGAAAAAAGACTCTTGTCCATCAAGTTCAACCAAGGAAGGGTAGGGATTGGATGAGGAAGGGATTTAGGGGAAACAATTCTATATAACATAACCATCAATGTTATTTAGGTGTAAAAAGGCATCTAGACCCTTCTTGAAGCTCTCTGCTGTCCCTGCTGTGACCAGCGCCTGAGGCAGGCTATTCCACAGATTGACCGTTCTCATAGTAAAAAAGCCCTGTCGCCTCCGGTGATTAAACCTTGATTTCTCCAAACGGAGACAGTGCCCCCTCGTCTTTTGATTTGATCTAATCTGAAACAACTTACCACCATATTTTTTGTATGGACCATTCATATATTTAAATAAATTAATCATGTCCCCTCGTAGTCGTCTCTTTTCCCGACTAAATAAATCTAGTTGTTTTAATCTTTCCTCATAACCAAGACCCTCCATGCCCCTTATCATTTTTGTGGCTCTACGTTGAACCCTCTCCAGCTCCAGGGCATCCTTTTTATGGACCGGTGCCCAGAACTGGACAGCATATTCCAGGTGTGGCCGAACCAATGCCTTGTATAGTGGTAATATTACATCCCTATCACGAGAGTCCATACCACTTTTGATACATGACAAGATCCTACTGGCTTTAGAGGCAGCTGATTGACATTGCATGCTGTTATTCAATTTATGATCTACTAGTACCCCCAGGTCCTTCTCAACAAGGGACTCTCCCAGATTTACTCCCCCAAGGACATATTTTGCCGTTGGATTATTGGCCCCCAGGTGCATAACCTTACATTTATCCACATTAAACCTCATTTGCCAAGTGGATGACCAAACATTCAGTTTGTCCAAGTCACCCTGCAGCCTATGAACATGTTGAAGGTAGATTTCCTTAATGGACTATCCTAAGTATAGGCCATTAATTGTTAGTTATGGAGAACTCCTTTAAGAGTGGACAAGCTTTCTATAAGACGCATTGCATTATCCAGATAAGAAATCCAAGGCATCCACCTTGTCACATCTGGGACTTGTATAACTCCTGCAGATTGAAATGCATGTTTTTTTGTTTGTTTTAGCGCCTCCGATTCATGGTGGGAGCAAGGCGTTGGTCAGCTATTATGGAGATTTCATAGTTGTTAAGTGCGATACCTCAACTTACATACCCCAAAAATGGACATGGTACAAAATCATTGACAACGAGCAGGTAAATGGAGATGTATTGCATTTCACCTGTTGTATTATGTTTGGTTCGCTCATTTTAAGTTGCCCCACGTTTTAATTGTAGAATTATCTAACCCCACAACAAAAGGGACAATTTAGAAAGAAACCTCTACTGACCTCTGATATTTAATATGTAATGTGTTCAGACAAGCATAAGTCCTTGTTGGGGGTCATTTTTACATAAAGGCTTGAATTAGCCCACAAGGGAAACCACACCTGGGCCCTTGAGCAAGGTGGGCCCTGCATCCTACCTTTTGAGGCAAGACACGGTCCGCCGATTACTGAATCGGCTTCCAGAGTCCAATGCAAGGGCTTGCTACCTGGCTTCTAAAAAATAATTTGTGTTGGTTATGTTCTAAGAATTTATGAATCAGTTACAGGGAATAATTGAATGTAGCTGTCCAATAGTGGGCCGCAAAACTAAATGTAAAGGTGGGCCCTAGACATCCCAGTCCAACACTGTTTACATACAGTATATTTCTAAATCTAATGTCTGGAGTTTGTAATCTACATTTGATTGGCCCCAACAGAAGAGAGGTACAGCCTCGAACTTTACAGTCCATAAGAAACCAATGTTAGCAACTTCAGAGGAGATTGTCTTCTGTAGAAGACTTCTAATGCTCTAGGGGGCTAGTATGACCCTGTATCATATCTTTACTAATAGCTATCGGTTGGGCTGGGCTAATGATCAATTAAAATTCATAATTTTGCCCATTCAGAGGACCACGCTTAATATTTTACTAACAATTCCAAAAATGATGTGAGACCTGGCCCCAGCTAATGGCAAAAGGGGAAAGAGCCAACATTGGAGCTGGAACCTCACCCCTCAAATTCCTAGAACTTGACCAATTTTGTTTACCGAGATAGGGGGCAACGTTAACAGATGATGGACGTAGAATAATAAGTAGGGGGCAAAACAGTGAGATGAGAGGTGGGGTGGTAGAGAAAACTATGGAATAAAAAGATAAGTCTGGGTATAATGAATGGATGGAGGAATAGATATATAAGAAGATGCAACATAGATAAATTGAGTTCATATAGATAAAAGTGGGAAGAATTGACAGACATTATAAAATTGAGATTAGATTTTGAGATTTTTTTATTTTAATTTTAGCCCAAACTTCTCAACCCCAACTTTTGGTAGACGTTTCATGTGCTTATTTGAAGCTTCTAATAACTTATCTCTTCTACTCAAGGTGGAATTAAATATCTCTTTGGATCCCCAAAAATATGAAGAACTTAGCAATAAACTCAATGAAACGAAGTTACAAATCACAAATCTGTCTGAAGGTGACAACGGGGGCTACGTGTGCAAAGCTACTTTTAAAAATGTAGAAACTGAAGCACAAGTCCATATTAAGGTTCTCAGTTACATGGTTCCCCTGAAGGTCTTCCTTGTGATTGCTGCTGAAGTTGCCATCTTAGTGGCCGTAATACTGGTCTATGAGGTTATAAGCAAGAAGAAACAGGGTCAAGAAGGTAAGAAGTCGCGATTTTATGAATTCTTTCATGCACAAATATTGTATACATAAAAAATTCTCCAAATTTTGACCTCTAAAAACACTCGTCGAAACATTTAACTGGTTCTACAAAACATCCAAGGCATTGCAATAATTATGTCTGTCGAAATCTTAGAAAGCAAAAAAAAAAAAGAAATTCTGGTCCTAACTAATAGAACATCATTAAGAACTTTCTGGAATTTCCATGTATCCAATTAATATCCTTTCCTAATAGGTGAGCTTAGAGGGAACTACAAGCACTACCAGGGTATAAAATGTACTTTCTATAGTTTCCTCTTTAAAGGAAACCTACCATTTCATTTGATGCATTGTGAAGCAAACATACCTTGAGAATGCTGTAGCTACACTGATGCAGGATCATATTTTTGTCAATCCCTGAGCTGAGTGGTTCAGGACCTTGGGAAAGCTGGATCAGCATGGCTGCAAAGATAAACACATTAGACAGGAGTTTGAAATTACAAATGGAGGTTAGTCAAGACATGACTAATCAACCTGAGCTGGATCACTCATACACAGCAGTTGGGGGATGGTGCAGCAATTGATTATTCTGCCTGTCAGGGAGAAAAGTGATTGCATCATCATCTCCTGCAGAGAAAATCTCTCCTGCTACAAGAACTGTGGAAGCAAGGGGCAGATCTTCATTATCATAATGTTATATCTGTTTTATCAGCAAGACCACTCAGATCAGGGATTAACCAAGATATGTTCCTGCATCAGTGTAGCTACAGCGTTCTCAAGGTATGTTTGGTTCATACTGCATCAAATGGTAGGTTTCCTTTAATGTGACATCGCACCTATCTTTACCCATAAATAATCACCTCCAAACTAACATGAAAATGTGCAGAGAAAAGTCATATTTGCCAGACACAAGTCAAATTTAGAAGCTGGACCCCATCTTCAGTTCTATAGGAACTGGAAACGTGCTTTTATAGTAATATTAAAGATGAGGATCTCATGTTTAAAATCACAAGCACTTGGTCCTTTGATCCAGAGAATGGTAAATAAAGGCAAGAATAAAATCATACTTGCGTTTTTAAACTATCTGCCTATCCAGTTCTGTAGCTCACGAAACCTCAAGCCTGATGCGATCTGAAAGGTGAGATTCTATTCTTAGCTATGCCACTAGTATCATGTTTTTAGGCACTACAGAACGAAGATAGGAGTATCTGAATTGACTCCCCCTTCTAGCCTCCACACATGACTCATCTCAGGCAACAAATGAACCTTTTCCACTCATTTTCACATGACTTTGGATGAGTTTTTTCTATAGGTAAATGGGTGATATTTCACATAAAAGAGGGAATTCTCGTAGTTCAAAGGGGTAAAATCTGGTCACGGATTCCATTTAAGTAAATACTTGCATTCCGCATGATGTAAACATTTCGGGGCATCTTTTCACACATCCCTTTCTTGTGTTGTTCATATTTTGATTCTCATAGAAACTTATGAATATAATGATGGCAATAACGGGCAATACCATTCTTCTTGCCAAGGGGTTGTGTCCCTACACGGTCTGATACTGTCAGCATTGATTGGACAACGACTGAGGAAGGACACACCCTAAACCGATTTGACCCAATGATCAGTTTACTTTATTTTGCATAATTTATATTTACTTTTTTTTCCCTTTGTCTCCTACAGATGTTAAAAAAGACTATGAGCCGATGGCACAACTGTAAGAATTTATTTTCACTATTTCCTTACACATTAGGCTCCTCCCATATGACTCGGACTTATTCTCACTGTGCTTTCCCCTACAGAAAATCTGAGGACAGCAATATTGCCGAAGCAAGCACTGCAAGGCAGAGGAAGGTGTAATATTAAAGGTGATTTAAAGGGGAGATATTTATTGCCTTCTATTGCAGGCACACCATTCCTACATCTGAGATTTGTACAGGTTTGCTTTGATGGGTAAAAAAATCTATAGTTTAATTTACAAAAACTTGCCAAGTCTGCTGTAAAATCCAAAAACGTTGCATCTCCCGGACTCCCAGAAGATTCGAATCTTTCGAATCCTTCTAGAATGCAGAGCTCCGTGTACATTCTATATAGAATGTTACATCATCGAATAGACACCCGATGCTCAAACAACCGTTAAGGGGCGGTGCTCCGTGTCATAAAAGGGTAGGGCCTCAAAAGGGGAAGGACATCTGAAAAGGGGGTCATGAATTTAAAGTTTCAATTGGCCAATTCTGCATTTAAATTATTATAGTAGCGAGAAACACTGACTTAAGAAGTGGAGAAATGAGATAAGATGAACCCAAGGCAGCAGAGATATAATTAGCAGCAGCATAAATTATGGATTGGCCCCTTCCTTCTCCATCCGCACTTCGATCTATTCATTTGATTAGTGGAAGATTTTATTCCTCTCTTTAATCAATATTTATCTTCCGTTTTGGAGACATCAGACACAATTTATGTCAGGATAAAGTCAGTATTTATTAACCAGTAATTGCATAAAATGCAGACCTCTATGATATAGAATAGAGATGAGTGGACCTGATGGTCGGCCTTCACATTTGAACATCAATTATAACCATGGCTAGTTTCTAGGGGCGTCAATTGGCTGGATTGGCAATTTGGACACCAATTTGCAAATAAGTCAGGAGGCTGAACCTGAACGCCAAACCCGGCCATCAGGTTTGCTTATCTCTAATAGTGAATAATTACCAAAATGTTTTAAGGGTTAATTAAGAAGGCTTTCAGAAGGTACTAGTCTATTTGACTTCGGCTGGACCTAATGGGGGTCATTTACTAAGGGCCCGAATCGTGTTTTTCCGACAGGTTATCCGAAAATTTCCGATTTGCGCCGATTTTCCCTGAATTGCCCCGGGATTTTGGCGCACGCGATCGGATTGTGGCGCATCGGCGCCGGCTTGCACGTGACGGAAATTGGGGGGGCATGGCCGTACGAAAACTCGACGGATTTGGAAAAACCGCTGCATTTTTTTAAAAAGTGTCACTTGACACGTGCTTACCTGCACCCAGCCTGGCTTGGTGAAGTTCAGTGCACTCCGATGAACTTCAGCGCAGCAGCGACAGCTAGAGATGAGCAAATCACTCAATACTCACTTCTCTGAAAGGTCGCCTAGTTTTTGTGCAAGAATTTATTCTGGTCTAAACCAATGTTGCTTAAACTGTTTTTGGAAATTTGTATCTAAGCCTCTCCAGTTTTATAAAGCACAGCTTGCCCTATAAATAGGCCCTATTTTTTCTCTAAAACGATAATAACATCAGCTGCACGGACTTGGTACAAACAGTCAATATGGGCACGTACAAGATAGGTTCTTTAGGTTTGTACTTAAGTTGAATTTGTATGTAAGTCGGAACTGTATATTTTACAACTGTAGCTCCAGAATGTTTTTTTCTCCCAGTGACAGTTGGTTGGATTTTTATTGAGAAAAATGTTAACATAATTGAAAGTAATGGATACCACAAGTTCCACAAAATCTGGAAGCAATAGCAATAACTCAAAAGCAATATCCCAAACTGGGTAAAAGACAGAAACAAATGCTATTTTTTTATTTTTTGTGGAATTTTTAATACATTCCATAAAGATTTTATAAAAAATCATAAATCTATCATCAAAATCCATCATGATAAACCAGGTAATCTTCTTATATTTGTTATCCATGGCCTCCTTCCTTCTAAAATCAATTTTAAAAATTATGCTAATGAACCTGAAGGGCGTTACTGACAGAGAGGTGTAACTGGAATTAGCTGGGTCCCAATGTACAGTCTTTAAAGTATTGCTTATACTGGGGATCTCCTGGGCCAATCATAAGGCTCCTGGGCCAAGGTGTGACCCCACCCTCCTGACTCCCTCAAGCAACCCCCTGGTATCATGTACTGTGTGTGTCTATGGCGTTGGGTCTTTGCTAATCTGTATTAATACTCATCCTTCTTGTCATCCTCTCCCACAGCTCAGTCTGGTTATATCTTGAATTCCTCGTGGTTACAGGGTTCCCACCATGATCCATCCAGATCTTCAGTTCTCAATGACCCATTATTCTTCACTGTCCTCTTGCATCTATTTACAAGAAGTCAACATTCAACTGCAAAATCTTTACATGACCCGAATAAGCAAAATCCAAATCCACAATTTCTTAATTTATTTTTGGCAGAATCCTTGAACATATATCCATGGAACTATTATCCATGTTGATACCTAATTTTTCTACCAAATTTTTGGTGCTATGTGGCACTTAAAGGGGTTTGCCCGTGAGAAAAAGTTCTCAAATTTTAATACACATTAAATATTATTTTTAACCCCTTACTTTACAAATTGTATGCAGTTTTATTGCTGTTTTAGCAATCACTCAGTAATTGTCAGTGTAATATTCCAGAGTTTGAGCGGGGACTCTCTAAGCAGACACTTCACGATTCCTCTAGTTCTGTGAGATGCCGCGTGCTGACAATGTGCTTAGATTATCAGGGTACAGGGGTTATCTACACTTTCATTTAGCTTCTGAACATTCTACTAATATCTGACACATAGAAAGTGAAGGATGAGACAGATCAGAGGAAAGAAATGATGAGATCCATGAGATAAATATAAAACACAATGACACACTGAGCTCTGCTATCTCACCTAATCAATAAAACATACCGTCAGCTCTCCTATAAAGACTTTATCTATCTGTAACTTGTAGAGTAAGTCTCTGTACGCTGCTTGCTGGCAGGAAGTGCCTGTGTCTGAGCTGATCCTGTCATGCAGGGAGGAGGGGCAGGAGGCAGAGAGCACTGCAGTGTGCAGACGCAAGAAGCTATTCATGAGAAGAATCCGACAGTAGAAGATTTACGGTTGTATCCAGGGGCAACCAAAATTGTGTACACCAGGACTGATAGAGACAGATTGGAATTATATCTGTGAAATGCTGTATTTTTGTGTGAATTAGAGAATGTGTTATTTTGTTATCCTGAGTATATTTAAGAATCTTGTCTTCATGGGAATACCCCTTTAATGTCACATTCTAAGCCTCACACTATTATCATTAAGCCACAACCTGTGTGTCAAATATATAATCTTGAAGATATTATGGTGATATGTTTTAAAAATGAGATGCAACATTATGTACCAAAAATCTGCCATATTTTACATCAGAATAATTCAGCATTCAGACCATAGTAGTAATTGTGGTCCCAGGTCTTTGTGTAGTTCTGGAGTGTATTCATGGTAAAAGATAATCCAAAGGAGTCACTGTTTTGTAACTTTTTTTTTAAGTGTGGGGGGCAGGATATTAGGTAATTTACTGATATACATCTAGTAATAGTCCTGATCCGCTTTTTTGATATTTAAAGTGAAGTCTCCTGTCTCCTCCTCATCAGCCAGACATTCCTGACCATAAAATGGCCACAAACAAAGGGTCATGAGATCTCTAACTGTTACCAGGACCTTGTGATAACATTCATCAATATAAGATTAAGGTCCTGGCAGACCAACTACAAGATGAAGTTTCTGCCCCCTATATTTACATAAACATTACAAAAAGCATGAGATAAAGTGACCTACCCCTTCCATGTCACCTCTGTGTTTAGAAATATTAGCAATACTGTATATGCAAAAATTATAGCAGTTCTATATATAATGAAGGACTATGCATTGTAATTATCAGCCACCGCAGGGATCTGTGACCTTTCTAGAGCAATAAGGGAATAATCTGACTGTTACAATATATCTGTAAGGTGGTTGTATTATTGTAAGAATGTACTTTATGTTTAAGGGGTTATCTTGTATAAACCACAAGAAAAAGACAATGGACATTTACTTACCCGTCCCGTTGACGCCGCCGATCCGGAATGTCCGACGAGGATTTGGAGCTGCCACGATTCACTAAGATCACGCATCCAATTTCCTGCATGTGTCGCTTTCCCCGCTGAGGTCCGCAGGAGTTCACCTACTTCTTCCCGGTGCATGTAAGTGCTGATCTTGCGACAAAATTTGGTTTTTAAATTCCGCAGTTTGTCCGAATCAGTCGGGTTTTCCAACATCCACGCCCCCCCCCCCCACCCCCGATTTGTCTTGCATGCAAGCCGGCGCCGATGTGCCACAATCTGATCACATGCACCAAAAACCTCTGTGCAATTCAGGGCAAATCGGAAAAAAATAGTACGCCACAATACAGTAGAAAATGTTTTATTGATAATCAAAAAACATTATAGTATACACAGTCATAGACCAAAAACAGTTAAAAGCACTTAAAAAGTGTACATGTCTACACTACACCAAAGGAACAATAAGGTGTAACTACCAAATTCACCATATGTAACATCCTGGCTGCCCAAATGGAAGAAGCATTAAATGATGCTCAATCTGTATGGAATCACCTATAAAGCACCTATTACACCAAAATATATTGAGGTCTAAACAGACGGTGTATAATGCAGATTTACTTACCCGTCCTGTCGCAATCCCGCAGTGCATTGTCCGGCGTTGATTCAGGTCTGCCGCGATTCACTAGGGCCGTGCGCCCGAGTTCCTGCATCCATCGCTTCTTCGCCGAGGTCCGCCAGAGTTCACCTGCTTCTTCCTGGTGTATGTGAGTGTGTGTCTTGCGACACATTTCCGTTTTTAAATTCCGCGGTTTGTCTGAATCCGTTGGGTTATCCGATGGCAACGCCCCCGATTTCTGTCGCGTACAAATCGGGTAAATCCGACGGAATCACGGTCCCGCGGACCCTTAGTAAATGAGCTCCATTGCCTTTTTCGTGTGGTTTATAGAGTGCACTTTAAATGTGTCCGGCCAGTCTTTATACTTTGCTGTGCAGGACCCACAATTTAGTTTGTACAAAGGGGTTGTGTTGCCTACTTTCTGGTATTGATAACTCATTTGCAAGCATTGGTCATCCATATCCAAATTGTGGACACCCTTAACCCACATAGATCAACCTCCTTCTCCCAGAACCGGACAGAATCTGCCCAAAAATGCAGAACAGTGCCGAGTTCAGGTGTTGAAACCCGACTTATTCAATAGGTCATACATATCAAAAATGGATAGAGGGCTGGCCAACTCCTATAAAGGGGATTTCAGGAAGCAAACATTGATGGTCTACACCTGTGGGACCCCAGAGGAATATAAGGACATATGGGCTGTGCATCCAGGTAAATGGTCTTATCTACACACCTGGTCTCTACCAAATTCTGTAGGTCAGCCTCCCCTAAAAAATCTATGCTTTGCGTTATACTATGTAATTTTATTGCAGGAATTTTAGAACTGTGTTCAGTAAAGCTTTATTCTCTATAGTAAAAGAACCTTAAATTAAAATACATTTTCAACACCAAGAATTTGTTTGTTTTTTATTTTTGCAGCTGAATTGTTTAATAATTGGTCACTTTCGCTTGTAGGTAACAGCTTCAACAGGGTCCGGAGATGGGATACTGCTGGAAAGCTGTAACCTGACCCTTCTAAAGGAGTTGATTCATCACAGCCCACCCTATTATATGTACATCAGGCTCCCAAATCCTGACACCTCCCCCAAATAACAGATTTTTTTTTTTCGGGGGGAGGGGGGGGGATGCTATAGCTAACCAGACTGCAATTGTTACATGTATATTACACATTTCTTAGACTTTTTATAGAATGTGTGAAATGAGAAAACAGGTAACTGAAATTTGAAGGCAATGTATAGAATAGACTTATCTGTACCGATTTTGTCTCCCATATTTGTACCCATTTTTGAACCTTAACTGGAGATTTACTAATCCTTACCTTAGTCTTTACCAACTTACTAAGCCTAAAATGAATATTTGACTGTAGGGTTAGGAAATCTGTACACATTTCCTAATGCCCACACTACAGTTCAATACTTAGAATGAATGAATCTGGCTAAGAGTCAAAAGTCCCAGTACAAACTTTTATTTCAGAAATGAAAAGGAAAATGTCACATCTGATCCCCCAGCAAGTAATCGGTCAATCTTTTAGGCTGATAACTGGCTTGGAAAGGCTCCATATTGTATCAAGGGTAAGTTTATCCAATGGGAAAGTGGTCATGTAGCAGATCTAAGAAGATCACCGTTGATAGCATCAATCAGATGTACAATATCTCTTGTAGTTCAAACGTTATCAACACAGAATTTCTCCATGGATTCTCATGCACGTTCGTCATGATTGGATCCCACTGCTTCAGCTCTAGAGACAACATTTTGTATTAGTATCTTTGAAACCATAAGAATTATCACAAATCTGATTGGGCTTCTAGAAGATTGCTACAGATGCAAATAGTCTGCAGTATAAAACTGTGAAACAATGTTTAAAGTAACTAATCCATGAAAATTCTAAAGCTAATCTGTACCCGTCCCTGTACCACAATGAATAAAAGACTAAAATAATGAAAACAACCAAAGTGGAGCCTAAAGGTCTCTACACATGGGCAGCTTATTCCAAACATACTGCATCTGCATGCGGGATCTACCAGAACAAGAATCAGGGTCAGATTATAGGGAGGGCACCCTGGGCACACACCACCCCTTCGAAAGAAAGTAGGGATCGCCACCAGAACTGCAGGTTTGGACACATAATCCCGCCCATCCTGCATTATTTAGACTCCTGGGACTAATAATTGGTCCAATACAGCAGAACAGATCAGGTGGTTACAGTCAGTGGCGGATTAATTGTCCCATGGGCCCTGGGCTGTTCACAGGACTAGGGCCCCACCAGCATCCAAACCAACTTGTGCCCAGATGTTAGGACATAAGTACTATTCTAAATCCTCTATATACTATATATACTCTATATTCTTAATCTTGTCCTGTTCATAAAAGTAATTTAATGATGAACCATGCTTGAACCAATCACATTCCCTAACTGCATGAAACCCTCCACCTCAACTACCGTCCAGACCAGATCTCCCAGACAGTGTAGGAGGGACTGCTACCCCTGGCTGCCCAGCCTCTGTGCTCTGCAGCTGTAGCTCCATGTATGGCAGTGTACTGTGGCTATAGCTCCATGTATGGCTGTGTACTTTGGCTGTATCTCCATGTATGGCTGTGTACTGAGGCTGTAGCTCCATGTATGGCTGTGTACTGGGCTTGGTGCTCCATGTAGCTGTGCTGTGTATCCTATGCTTGACTGTGTAGCTCCATGTATGGCTGTGTACTGCGGCTCATGTATGCTGTGTACTTTGGATGATGCTCCATGTATGGTGCGTACTGTGGCTGTAGCTCCAGTATGACTGTGACTGAGGCTGTAGATCCATGTATGGCTGTTTACTGGGCTTTGAGCTCCATGTATGGCTGTGTACTTGGCTGTACTCCATGTATGGCTGTGTACTGAGACTGTAGCTCCATGTATGGCTGTGTACTGCTGGCGTAGCTCCATGGTATGGCTGTGTCCTGGGCTGTAGCTCCATGTATGGTGGTTGTGGCTTGTAGTCCATGTATGGCTGTGTACTATGCTGTAGCTCCTGTATGGCTGTGTACTGCGGCTCCATGTATGACTGTGTACTTTGGATGTAGCTCCATGTATGGCTGGTACTGTGGCTGTAGCTCCATGTATGACTGTGCTACTGAGGATGTAGATCCATGTATGGCTGTGTAATGTGGCTATAGCTCCATGTATGGCTGTGTACTGCGCTGTAGCTATGTATGCCTGTGTACTGTGGCTGTTAGCTCCATGTATGCTGTGTACTGGGGCTGAGCTCCATATAGGCGTGTACTACTGCTAGCTCCATGATGGGGTGTACTGTGCTGTAGCTCGATGTTGATGTGTACTGCGGTGTAGCTCCATGTATGACTGTGTACTGTGGCTGTAGCTCCATGTATGACTGTGTACTGTGGCTGTATCTCCGTGTATGGCTGTTTACTGTGGCTGTATTTCCATGTATGGCTGTGTACTGTGGCTGTAGCTCCATGTATAGCTATATACTGTGACTGTACCTCCATGTATGACTGTGTACTGTGGCTGTAGCTCCATGTATGGCTGTGTACTGTGGCTGTATCTCCATGTATGACTGTGTACTACTGCTGTAGCTCCATGTATGACTGTGTACTAGTGCTGCAGCTGCATGTATGGCTGTGTACTGCGGCTGTAGCTCCATGTATGACTGTGTACTGCTGCTGTAGCTCCATGTATGACTGTGTACTGTGGCTGTAGCTCCATGTATGGCTGTGTACTGTGGCTGTAGCTCCATGTATGGCTGTGTACTACTGCTGTAGCTCCATGTATGGCTGTGTACTGCGGCTCCATGTATGACTGTGTACTTTGGATGTAGCTCCATGTATGGCTGCGTACTGTGGCTGTAGCTCCATGTATGACTGTGTACTGAGCTGTAGATCCGGTATGGCTGTGTACTGTGGCTATAGCTCCATGTATGGCTGTGTACTGGACTGTAGCTCCCATGTATGCTGTTTACTGGGCTGTAGCTCCATGTTGGCTGTGTACTGGGCTGTAGCTCCATGATATGGACTGTGTACTTGCTGTAGCTCCATGTATGCTGTGTTATGTGGGTCTGTAGCTCGATGTTCTGTACTGTGTACTGCGGCTGTAGCTCCATGTATGACTGTGTACTGTGGCTGTAGCTCCATGTATACGTGGACTGGGCTGTTCTCCGTGTATGGCTGTTTACTGTTGCTTATTCCTGATGGCTGTGTCCACTGTGTATGCTGTATGCTCCATGTATAGCTGAATGACTGTGACGTGTAGCTCCATGCATCTGTTACTGTGCTACTGTGGCTGTAGCTCCATGTAGGTGACTGTGTACTGTGGCTGTATGCTTCCATGTATGACTGTGTACTCTTGTAGCTCCATGTATGCGGTGACTAGTGCTGGCCTCATGTTATGGCTGTGTACTTGTGCTTCTTAGTTTGGCCTATGTATGACTGTGTACTTCTCTGTAGCTCCATGTATGCTGGTGCATATACTGTGACTGTACCTCCATGTATGACTGTGTACGTGTGCTTAGCTCCATGTATTGGCTGGTACTGTGGCTGTATCTCCATGTATGACTGTGTACTACTTCTGTACTCATGTTGACTTGTACTAGTGCTGCAGCTGCATGTATGGCTGTGTACTGCGGCTGAGCTCGGCATGTATGACTGTGTACTGCTGCTGTAGCTCCATGTATGACTGTGTACTGTGGCTGTAGCTCTATGTATGACTGTGTACTGTGGCTGTAGCTCCATGTATGACTGTGTACTGTGGCTGTAGCTCCATGTATGACTGTGTACTGTGGCTGTAGCTCCATGTATGGCTGTATACTGTGGCTGTAGCTCCATGTATGACTGTGTACTACTGCTGTAGCTCCGTGCATGGCTGTGTACTGTGTATGTAGCTCCATGTATGGCTGTGTACTGTGGCTGTAGCTCCATGTATGACTGTGTACTACTGCTGTAGCTCCGTGCATGGCTGTGTACCGCTGCTGTAGCTCCATGTATGACTGTGTACTGTGTATGTAGCTCCATGTATGGCTGTGTACTGTGGCTGTAGCTCCATGTATGGCTGTGTACTGCTGCTGTAGCTCCATGCATGACTGTGTACTGTGGCTGTAGCTCTATGTATGACTGTGTGCTGTGACAATATAGTTGTCAGGATCAGTGGTAGTGGATCCTCTGTACCACTGTGGACAATGCAGAAAGCTGACACCTGGGAGTGAAGTCTAAGTGGTACCTGGTTTTCACCAGAGCCCGCCGCAAAGCAGGTTGGACTTGTTGCGGCGTGGTACTACCAGGTCATTCCACAGGCGTGACTTTGTCCCCGGTGGCACCAAAGGTGTAGTACAGAAACGTAAGGCAAACTCTGGCGAGGGACAGGCAGGAAGTTTAGACAGGCAGGAAGTTTAGACAGGCAGCACAGGATCAGAGTCGGGGACGTAGCGGTAGGTTGGGACAGGCAGCACGGAATCGGAGTCAGGAACAGAATCGTGGACACAACGGGAAATCAGGATAATCGCAGAGGGCTTGGAATACAGCTTTCTCTCAGACATGGAAGCACAAAGGAAGGTGCTATAATTTATCAGTGCAGGCAGCTGACCAGCGCAATTAGGGCCGTACTGGCCCTTTAAATTTTACAGAGTGGGCGCGCAAGCTCCAGTGTCCTGGCGCTAATTGGCGCTGGCCATCTGCCTGCACTGATAAATTCCAGAGCTCGGACATCGCAAGGACCATCGCTGGAGCCGGGACAGGTGAGTTAAGGCCTGGGGCACATGGAATATACCGGGTCGCAAGAGCACCCGTGACAATAGTAACAGTTCTCCCACATGAGCAAGAAAGAAAAAAAGAAAAAAGTTATTTTTTCAGCGGTCATCTCCACTTCTCCTGCTGAATTTAATTTTTTCCACTATTGATGGATGAGATGGTTTCATTGTGTCCATGAGAATGGCACGTTATACAGTGTCAGAGCCCATCGCTGCAGTATCCCGACACTACTGCCATAAGTGGCCAGCACTGGGGAATAGGCTTTCTAAAACTGCTGCCCCCTCCCCCCCAGTCCCATAATCATGGACAGAAAATGCACCAAAAAAATAAAATTTAAAAATATCAAGATAAGAAAAGAAGACGTATGTTTTATTATTTGATTTTAAGAAAAAGAAATGAGTTAATGCATCACTTTGCTGGATCTAAAAACATTATACAATCACACAGGACTTGTTAAAAGGATGCAGGAGATTGCTGGAGAACTTGACATGCAATATGCTAAAGTTGTGGTTGAGTATTTTTTTAGATATTTTATACATGAACTTATTAGGTATTTTATAGTTCTACTATACATATATATATGTATTCACTGAAAATACTGACACACATCAAACCTAGGTTCTGGGGGACACCAATGGAGACACATAACTCTTCATATGAGCTGTATACACATAAAAACTTTTCCCTCATTAATGAAAGCTGCTTGCGTTTCTAAAAAATTACCAGTAGATGGAGCACAAGGCTGTGCTATGATTTTGTGAGTGTGATGCATCACCAGTAGTAACAGTCAATGTTACTGGGGGATTATTATGTAACAGCGGCCTCTGAGCACAAGTCTCTCATACATCTCATACAGCGCACATACATGTATTCTCCACGTGTTTATGACTTGCACCATTTATCAAGATTAATGTTCTTCTATTAATTTTGGGGACATTACTCGAAGTTGTTTGCAGCTTCATGAGCTTGTTGGCCTGTCCATAGGGGCGAGTCACTACAGAGAACCCTGGTTGGACTTAAAACATCTATATTTTGGTTAAACATTTGTAGAGGAAACCTGATGTGACTGGGTGAAGGGAGAATATGTGAAGAACTCTGCAACCGGTAAGAGAAAGAAGAGGATGAGAAGTTTTGCATAGTCCTACTCTATAACATGCTACCTGCATATAGGACACAATGAACAATCTGCTCTGCTCCTCCTGCTCTATAACATGCTGCCTTCGATAGAATACTGCAGTATATACCAGTGATGGGCAACCTTTTGAGCTTGGTGTGTCAAAATTCACCAAAAAACCGAGCATAACTCGGGTGGTGTGTCACCTTGACAAAAAAAAACATAATTTTGTGATATTTATAGATTAAATAATAAATATGTATAATTATTTAACTTCTAGGGTACTTAAATCCTAGGTTGTGTGATTGATCCTACCATGTACTATAGTATGGCAGTATATGGGGATTTTCCACATAATCTATTTATTACAATGTGCTGGACAATCTCTCAGCCTCCCGGCTACTGTACCTGGCCGTGTAGGAGCCGAGGATGAAACTTAATTCTCCGGCGGCCGTGTGTCACTGAAAATGGCTATGCATGTCAGCACTGACACGCGTGTCATAGGTTGGCCATCACTGGTATATACAATCTGCTCTTCTGCTCTATAACACGCTGCTTCCAGATAGGACACTAAGTACAATCTGCTCAACTCCTCCTGCTTTACAACATTCTGCCTGCAGATAGGACACTAGGGCAGATTTACTTACCCGGTCCTGTCTCGATCCCGCGGTGCGTTGTCCGACGAGGATTTGGGTCCGGCGCAATTCACTAAGGTCGTGCGTCCAATTTCCTGCATGTGTCGCTGCTGCGCCGAGGTCCGCCGGAGTTTCTTCCTGGTGCATGTAAGTGCTGATCTTGCGACACTTTTTGTTTTTTAAACTCTGCGGTTTTTCCGATCCGTCGGGTTGTCCGATGGCTACGCCCCCGAATTCTGTCGCGTGCAAGCCGGCACACGATGCGCCACAATCCGATTGCATGGCCAAAATGGCAATTCAGTGCAAAATGGAAATATTCGGGAAAACCCCACAGAATCGCGGTCCATGGACCCTTTGTAAATTAGCCCCACTATGTTTAATCTGCTCACTTCCTCCTCTTCTATAAAATGCTGCCTGCATGTTAAGGGAAAATAGGACAGAATGCCACAACAAGAGGAGGCTGGAGGACAGGAGACTAGAGGAGGAGGCTGAAGGACAGGAGATTACAGGAGGAGGATGGAGGACAGGAAGCCACAGGAGGAGGCTGGAGGACAGGAGGCAACAGGAGGAGGATGGAGGACAGGAGGCTACAGGAGGAGGCTGGAGGACAGGAGGATACAGGAGGAGGATGGAGGACAGGAGGCTACAGGAGGAGGCGGGAGTACAGGAGGCTACAGGAGAAGACTGGGGGACAGGAGGCTACAGGAGGAGGATGGAGGACAGGAGGCTACAGGAGGAGGCTGGAGGACAAGAATCTGCAGGAGGAGGCTGGTTGACAGGAGGCTACAGGAGGAGGCTGGAGGACAGGAGACTACAGGAGGAGGCTGAAGGACAGGAGACTACAGGAGGAGGCTGGAGGACAGGAGATACAGGAGGAGGCTGGAGGACAGGAGACTACAGGAGGAGGCTGGAGGACAGGAGACTACAGGAGGAGGCTGGAGGACAAGAGGCTACAGGAGGAGGCGGGAGGACAGGAGGAGAAGACTGGAGAACAGGAGGAGGCTGAAGGACAGGAAGCTACAGTATGAGGGGGGATGGAGGACAGGAGGCTATTATACTATGCTTGTGGGTGGGGAAAGGAGGTTGGTTTAGAAAATAACTTTTAATCCCTCTTTCTGTTCTGGAGGTATGATGTCCACCATGGTGGGATCCTGATTTCCTGATCATTTGGGGTCCTATTGGCCCACATTCAGGTGTAAAGAGATGAGATGCAATACCAAGCACATTCCCTATACAGTTGTACAGTGCTGCTCATATCTTGTGGATAAGGCGATACCTTTTGTGGAAACATTTTATGGGCACAGAAGAGGCTGAATATGTGTGGCGTCTTTTCTCCTGATCTAGCAATGCTTTACTCTCTCTCCATATATATATATAATGAGGTGGGATCATGTGAGATGCTTTATGTGTTACACACAATCTGGCTGGTCCTGTTCCTCAGTGATTCCAGAGAAGAAAATATCAAGTATCCGACTCATTTGTAATTAAGCCAGAAGATGGTTGAAATTGTAGGAACAATATCAAGTTGCTTGAACACGCTCATTTACATAGCACAAGAAATCCCATCTGGGCTTGAACTCAACGTGACTCTGAGCTCAGTCACATGCCGCAGCCCGTCATTCTCCTGATGGAAGCTGAGCAGTCATTAATTTGCTTACATTTGCATATTTTTTATATAAAAAAAAAAGATTGTAGGATATTTACTATTTCTACTCTTCTAAAAAAAAACATCTATGGACACGTTACATCTTTTCTTGCAGGATTCATAGCATTTATTCAGGGGCGTAACTACAGTGGTAGCAGCCATAGCAGCCGCTATGGGGCCCACAGTGTCAGGGGGCCCCGTCATCCTACCTGACATACTAAAGAGTGAAGGATGTGCACCATTATATAGATATTATGCTGCACATTGCACAGCATAACATATATATCACATACCAGTATATGTGATGTATATATGCTCTATATGTGTGTATAAATGTGTGATTGTAACTTGCATGTCTGAGTATACAAATATGTACATTTATTTACTGCGAAGGGGGGCCCCATGCAGAAGTCTGCTATTGGGCCCTGCTTCTCCTTGTTACGCCACTGCATTTATCTAGGGTTGGTCCTCAGGCATCTTCTGGGAAGGTTTTCTATACGATTTTGGAGTCTATGGGAATTTTAGTTCAAGAACTGGATTTGCAGTAAAGACACCACTGACGGACAAGATGAGCCAGTTATTATCTCCATTTCGGCTTATCATTAGGGCGTTGGGGATGGTGCTTGGGTTTTGTTGGACCAGCCAAGTTTTTCAACCCAAACACCAATTTATGCATTTGTAGATCTTGCTTAATGTACTGGGCTAGTTGGGTTGGTAATTGTCCAAAATTTCTTGGTATAAACAATGCAGTATAGGCCAATCCTTAAAAAACATAGTTCTTTGCAGGCCCAAAGCAGATTCATGGTAAGCCTCTCATAAAAAGGGCTGTTCTGATAACCTTCCAGTTGATGTCAGTCCAGATCTAGAATAATACCTCCTCAACCAAACCCTCAATACCATGCAGGTAAGTTCTTCTGGTTTTCTGTACTGAAATCCAGTGCTTAGGGTTGTGCTTTATGAAGTAAGTCTGGCAATGGGACATGCCGTGTAGGTTCCTGTAGTCAGAAGAGCACCGCTCTTTGGACTATGTTCCTCATCACTTGGTGGTCCTAATAATTCCACTTTCCAATAACATCCCGATAATATATCTCCTAGTTAATCATGGATTATGTAGGAGGGAAAAACCTTCAGAAACTGGATTGTGGGCATCGTAATATAGTACCAGGAAGGGAATCACACCTGGTGGTACAATAGGGGAATTGAATACCACCTGATCCACTGATTATGTCACATAGGTAATGTTCTCCTGATATTCACAAAATCCACAGACACACCGCCAAAGAATAAAACAATGGGTAACATCACGTTTACCCATCTGACCACTGTGGGTCTATCCAAACTGGACATCCCCCTTCTTAAAAATAAACCTCTGTAGATATCGGATCATCACATGTGCTGAAACATATGGGGGTCCGAACTGATCAGAGATTATGAACGGTTACATTTTATCGCAGATACAGATACTATGTGGACGTCCTTATCCTTAAATGAGCCAGAGCAACAACCTTTCTCTTCACTTTCACCAATAAAAGAATGACCCACCCTCCCTTTGAGATGAGCGTTCATACTCTGTTTGCTAAGGCCCCTTCCACACTAGCGTTTTTCACGTGCGAGTTCTACGCATGCATTTGACGCGCAGAACTTGTTTCAAATGGGCCTTTCCTCATTTGCGTTGTTTTTCACGCGCGTGCTTGCGTTTGTTTTGACGCGCGTCAAAATCGCAGCATGCTCTACTTTTGCATTTCACGCGCGTTTTTCCCGCCCCATTCAAGTCTATGGAGACGAATCAAAAACGCATTGCACTCGCAAGCAATGCAAGTGCAATGCGAGTGCAATGCGTTTTAAACGGATGGGTTTTTAGGTGACATGAATAATTCCCCTGCTCGAGATCGAGCATTTAATTAAAAAAACACAGTGAAGAACAGTGAAGAATAGAATAAAAACAGTGAACACAGTGAACACAGGATCATTTAAGTGAAAAACGCAGTGAAAAACACAGTGAAGAATAGATTACAGATGTTCGGCACATCTGCTTACTTGTCGGGAGATATGAGCGGAACGGTGCAAACAAAATAGTATGTGAAGAACAATATATATGTGTGTGAAGAACAAATTGCAGGTGTTTCCATACATCTGCAATGTGTTCTTCGCACATATATATATTGTTCGCACCGTTCCACGCGTATCTCCCGACAATTAAGCAGATGTGCCGAACATCTGTAATCTATTCTTCACTGTGTTCTTCACTGCGTTTTTCACTTAAATGATCCTGTGTTCACTGTTTTTATTCTATTCTTCACTGTTCTTCACATCTGATAACTTGTCGGGAGATAATATACGCGTGGAACAGTGAAGAATAGATTGCAGATGTTTGCATACATCTGCTAACTTATCAGAAGACATTCTTTTTCAATTAAATAACACATTTTATTCCCGAACCATGGTCCCTTTGAAAAAATGCTCGAGTCTCCCATTGACTTAAAAAACGTGCGTGAAAAACGCACCGAAAACGCGAACAACATGCGCGTGAAAAACGCAAAAACTCTAATGACTCCAAGGAAAAATGGAACAAAAACACAGCCAACGTGAAATGCAATGCTCGTGTGGAAGGGGCCTAAGTCTTGGACATTGAATTGACTTAAAGAGGACCTGTCACCAGATTTTGACAACCCTGAGTAACAATCCCTGCTGATAAACAAGTCCTCCCCATAACACCTAAAATTAGCTGCCAGTGAGGCTCTGTACCTTACTACAGATGGTTTTCTGATACGCAAATTAGCTTTTGTGACTCATGTCTGGTCTTTGTGACTCTCTCAGACTGGCAGTGAGCCACGCCCCATTATTTCGACTTATCTCTTCAAATCCCTGCTCTGCCTCCTTATACTTAGGGACCGTCTGCTAATATTCCACTACAGACATATAAAGCTCTATGTACAGATGGGAAATATTGGGGCAAATTTACTTACCTAGTCCTGTCGCAATCCCCGATTCGGACGGTCCGATGCTTGTAAGTTGTGTCTTGTGACACAATTCTAATGTTAAATCCCACGCGTAGTCCGAATCCGTCGGGTTGTCCGACGGCCCGCCCCCCAATTTGTGTCACGTGCAAACCGACGCCGATGCGACAAAATCCGATCGCGTGCAATACAATCCCTGGCACGATGCAGAGCAAAACGGAAATCGTCGGGAAACCCGACGAAAATGCGATCCGCGGACCTTTAGTAAATGAGCCCCATTGTGTCAGTTTTTTTACACGGTGACTTGCATTACGTTCATGACATGTGACCATGTGACCAGTGTGTCATCGCAGGTCCTTTAGCCCTCTAAGAATAGCAAACTGTGCACCATGTATGTGATTACATGAAATAACAGCAGCCTCCATGGAGGATGGAGAGGAGTAGAAGTCCATGGTGGCTGCTGTGACTTCCTGTGGTCAGATGCATGCACAGGGTACAGTTATTAAGAGGCTAAAGGACCTGAGATGATGTCACTCTGGTCACATGACATGAACTGTGACCATTAAGGAGGCATAAGGTTTGGGGAGGATTAAATGGGAGGGGCCAGCCGAGCAGGACATGCCCCCCTCTGAAGGCAGATAATATAAGATAAAAGGTGATTTATGGGGATGTGCACAAAACAATTATTAGCTCAAAGAAGGGGGTCAGTTAGTTATTAGGGCTCTATAGGATCCTGTCACTGGCTGTATATGTGACAATGTGGTGACAGGTTCCCTTTAAAGGATTGCACCCTGTATGTGGACTTGCATCTTTTGTGTACAGTTTTCCCAGAGGAGAATTGATTGACCCATGATGGTCCTGTGGAACTATGCTTGTGGCCCAGGACCCTTTGGTGGGTGACAGCAGAAAAAGACTGCCGACAACAAAAACTTAGGAAGGAATAGGACCTGTAGCCAGAATCAAAAGAAATGTGGATGTCTTCTGTTATGGAAGTCACGGCTAGCACAAGTTTGTCTGCACGTAACCTAAAAAGCACAGCTTTCCTTCGCTTTCACCAGTTTTGCTATGTAATGGTTTCGTGTGTGACTGGATGAGCTGATCAGCTTTGGGTCCATGTGTTGCATCTCCCCTGATCTCAAATGGATGACAATCCCGAGGATAGATCATCAGTAAAAAAAAAGAGACCCCCAGTTTATAAAACCCCATTAATAATTTCCTTTGATACATTCGTGGTAACACACACCCCGAGGGGGGAGAAGCAGCTGTTAGAGCGGGGATAAGGGTCGCTCCAGTCTGCTCTTGTTTCTTCTGGTAGATGCTTCGGAAAGTTGGCAGTGATCTCGGCACTGGCCTCTCTCCACAGACAACATTAATCTCTATCAGGGATTCCCTTTTCCATCCTTCAGCATTAAATATAATGGAAGACAAGTGGATTGTAATTATCACTGAGTGCGAGTGCCAAAAACATGACTGTCCTGGAAAAATATCATAATAATCCCCTTATGGACATGAAAAATGATTTCTACTTTGTCCATTTCTGTCATTGTATCTTTCAGAGGGTTTGCTTTTTGTGGTACAAGTTGCAGTATATTTCTGTTCCATACTTATGTGTCCTCTCGTACCGTCACTCTGGGTTCACTATCTCCCAATATGGGTGGCATAAGATATGTCTGTTGGTTCACATGTTATCTCCCCTTCATTCTGCCCTCATTCTGGTACTGGGAAACCTAGAAACAAGAAAACAGGTTCATCGGCAGACAGAGCCCCGCATCAAGAAGCTCATTTGCATTAAAGGAAATCAGAATCCATCATGATAAACCAGGGACACTTACTCATAGATCCAGGCACCGTGACTGTAACAATCTTTATATTCCTGTTATCCATGGTCTAAGATCAACTTTAATAAATATGCTAATGAACCTGAAGGGCTCCGGGTGGGTGTTACCAGAGCCCCTCTGTGCTGCAGTTCACGGGCAGTTACACTGTGCAAGAGCACTTCTCCCTCTCTCACTGTGTGGGATTACAGCAGACAGAGGGAGGGGACAAAATGCTGCGAGAGCAGAGGGGGAGAGGAAGACAGTGTAATAGTCTGTGATGACTCTCCCCAGAGCCCTTCTGGAGAATTAGCATAATTTTTTATGTTGATTTTCAAACATCTCAAAATAACCCCTTGCACAGCCACAAAGACAGAACATTTCAAAAGTTATGGAGCTGGGAAGCCGATGATAGAAAAGGTGGTTCTTTTTCCCAAAAAGATTATGTAAATGAAGGTCATTAAAAAGAAGACATTTGGTATTACTTTATGCATATTGACCCAGAGAAAAAAGTTTTCTGTTATTTAGCTTCGACAATAAAAGAAGAAATTTTTTTATGAATAAAAAAAAGTCACATTTCTCGTTCTTTTTTTTAAAATATACTGCACAGAAAGGGGGTATTAAAGTTCAACAGTAGGACTCAGTAGCACCCAAAATTTTGTTATTAAAAATGACATTTCGTCTTGAAAAAAACAAGACCCCATTCATCTATTGTGACCGGAAAATTAAAAAGTTATAGTCTGTGGAAAGCATTGCTGAAAAAACCTGAATAAAAAGCCAGAACATTAAGGCCCCTTCCACACTTGCGTTGCAGATCACGTCAGAGTCTGATCAGGGTGCGATCAGGGTTTGGTCAGTGAAAAACTGATATTTTGCATCAGAGTTCAATCAGTTTTCAGTCAGAGTTTGTTCAGTGTCCCAGTTTTTCACGCTCGTTTGCAGATAACGGGCGTGAAAAGGACTCAGGACTGAGCTCTACCTTTTCTATGGCAATTGACACATAAAAAACGCATTGGACTTGCAAGTGTCTCAGAGTTCAATGTTTTGATGCATCTCCATAGACTTGTATGGTGCGTTTTTCAAGCACGTGACTTGCAAAAGTAGAGCATGTCGAGATTTAAACGCGAGTTTAAAAAAACGTGCGCCTGAGAGAAAATGCAAGTCTGAAAAACCCCATTGATTATAATTAGAGATGAGCGAACATACTCGTCCGAGCTTGATGCTCGTTCGAGCATTAGCGTACTCGAAACTGCTCGTTGCTCGGACGAATACTTCGCCCGCTCGAGAAAATGGCAGCTCCCGCCGTGTTGCTTTTTGGCGGCCAGAAACAGAGCCAATCACAAGCCAGGAGACTCTGCACTCCACCCAGCATGACGTGGTACCCTTACACGTCGATAGCAGTGGTTGGCTGGCCAGATCAGGTGACCCTGGGATAGACTAGCCGCTGCCCGCGCTGCTCGGATCATTCTGTGTCTGGATGCCGCTAGGGAGAGAGCTGCTGCTGGTCAGGGAAAGCGTTAGGGTGTTCTATTAGTGCAGATTCCCTGTCAATACACAAGGCTCATCTACTACTTTCTCTCTTGTAAGGTTCCCTTAAATCCTATGGACTTATCGGACACTTGTACAGTATACCTTCTATTTCACACTGAGGCATTTCATTTTCAGGCTTTTTTAAATGAGCTAATAACACTACTTTTTATAGGGGTCTATTTGTATAATCCATTACTTTGCCATTTTAGTGAGTAGTTCAGCTTCCATAGCTCTAAACATGGTAATCCAGTAAATTAAATCCATATTGTTCAGGGAAGAACATCAGTGTGAGCAAGGCTACAAAAATAATAAAATATTCTAGAGAAATTCCTTTAATCTTTTATCCAATTCTGATGTCAAGCCAACAGTCAGACAAGTATTATAGGTCCATCCTGAACTTCAAACCAAAGTTCAGTACAGAGGTACAATCCTAGGAAAAAACTTTGGATCTTTTGTGAAGGGGTCGAGGATGAACAAACAGGAACTTTGTGACCTCAAGAGTTGCGTTTTCATATTTTTACCGGATAACAAAAGCTTGAAATTGTTAAGAAAAAGTCTGTGAGACCCGATCTTGCTTCTACAAGAAACCTTACTGTATTTATTTCAGTAGACCTTGAATAAAATTTCTTTTATTTCTGTGTTTTTCTCCTTGCTTTTAATCTTATTTTGATACGCCCAAATCTGCTTTAAGATGAGAGGTAACACCGGATCAAATAAGACAAAGAGAGCTGGAGGGTGTTAAATCTTCATGGGAAATATTGCTCAGGTATGGAAAGAGTTAATCATTAGCCTCCTTATCTGTCTAAAGTGAATAGGGCATATAAATGCTTACAGATACACAGTTCACTGCAGGAGGAAGAGCAGAAAAAAGTATAGAGAAGCTGCTAAATTAAATACAGTATATTACGAAGTTTACTATTATCACCTGCTCTATTCATTTCATGGGAAAGGGAACCTATCACCACGGTTTTTACAAATACAACTAGTAACACGTTCCTATAGAGCAGTGATGGCGAACCTTTTGGAGACAGAGTGCCCAACCTGTGTCGCAAAGTGCCAACATGACAATTAAAGCAGTACCCTATTGATCCCAGCTGTATCACAGGTTTCAACCATATTGGTGACCTGAGGACACAAATACAATAGAAGGAAGATGAAGAAATTTGGATTATAGCTTCCTTCCAGGGTCCCCTGAAGAGGAAGAATCAGGGGACCCAGAGCAGGAGCTCCAGTTATAATACGCCTGTCTCCACACCTTCTAGCTTCTTGTGTAGTCCTGGCAGCCAAGGAGATGTCGGTTTAAAATAGCACTGAGAGTAGCACTCAAGCCTTCCTCCTTTGATCCAAGACAGCCATGGGTCTTGGATTGCAGGAGGAAGGCTTGAGTCACATCTAGCAAATTCTGTGCTGGGGTGAACACCTGGGTGCCCACAGAAATGGCTCAGAGTGCCACCTCTGGCACCTGTGCCATAGGTTCGCCACCACTGACATAGGGGATCATTTATTAAGGGCCCACTTCGGGTTTTCCCGACGTGTTACCCGAATATTTCCGATTTACGCAGATTTTCCCTGTATTGCCCCGGGTTTTTGGCGCACGCGATCGGATTGTGGCGCATCGGCGCCTGCATGCACGCAACGGAAATTGGGGGGGCGTGGCTGTACAAAAACCCGACGGATTCAGAGAAACCGCCACATTAAAAAAAAAAAAAGTGTCGCGGGACACGCACTTACCTTCACTAAGTATTGGATTCTGCACTCCGGCGGACCTCGGTGGACATCAGCGTAGCAGCGACACCTGGTGGACGTCAGAGGAACTGCCTTAGTGAATCGCCGGAAGACCCGAATCCACCGCAGAGAACGCGCTGCTGGATCGCGAATGGGCCGGGTAAGTAAATCTGCCCCAAAGTGACCAGCGGTGACAGGAAAGGAAGTATAACATGTTTTCTATGTTTATAGTCAGAAGAAAATGAATCCTGGACAACCCCTTTAACGCTAGTGATTGTAGTTATACAGCAATCTCCCATTCCTTTAAATCCATGCCCTCATATCCGACACTTATGACAAGATACTGCAGGAATTAGCCAAAGTCATTTCTAAGAACTCGTTGGGTTTCTCTCATGATGTGTTGCGCTTTGAAAAGCAATAAGAAAGATTGCTGTGAGCGTTCCTATATTGTCCCAGATAATCGCTTAATCTCCCGCGCTCCTGTGCCGTTCAGGGAGCAGTAAGTGTCCCTAAAGAGAGATTAAGACCATCTCTTCTCGCAAACCACTATCCGAGTCTTACTATAACGCACTCCGGGACCATAATGTGCCGTCTGTCTCTCTGCACTGCGGCTGGTGACACTTTATAGCTATTGGCTTCAATCTTCCATAGTGTAAGCCGCGCTATGTGTATGTGCAGATACCTGATATATTGGGGCTCATTTACTAAGAGTCGCGCTGCTCATTTACGTCGGACTTTGCACCTTTTTCAGGGATTCCAGGGCTTGCACAGATATTTAACAGGCCAGGCTGCGCTGGCCTCCATGCGGCACATTTTAGGGACGTGCCGTTGGACGATCCGACTGATTCGGACTGAGCGTGGGATTTAGCTTTCAAATTGTGTCGCATGCCCAAGCATTAAAAAGATGGTGAACACTGTTGGACCTGAGCGGGGAAGCGACACATGCAGGATATCAGGCGCACGATCTTAGCGAATCGCAGCACAGGGCATGATCGTCGGACAATGCACTTTCTGTGAACTCCTCTGGACGGGTAAGTATATGTGCCCCATCATGTCCATGACCGTCATAAAGCCACTGTCATACATAATGCATCAGTGGCTTATGTAATACTTGCCTTGTCTCTTTATTAATATGTGTATTAATATGACTTCTGTGCTATAACACCGTGGACCTATAAGTTTAATCATAAACTCAGTAGGTTAATACAAAATCTTTTCCATTCTGAATTATATTTAAAGGAAATCTACTACTAGGATGAAGGATTGTAAACCAAACACTTTTACATACTGGCGTGTGCCTCCGCCTTTTACTTGCTTATTCCCTGGTTTTTAAAAAATTATGCACATGAGCCTGGGGGGCTCCATGAACACCTATGTAGCCTAGAGCCTCTTGGTTTCATTTGCAGAAAGGAAGAACAGATCCTAGCATAGGGGGCACAGACCAGTATGTCAGTGTGCTTGGTTTGTTATCCTTCATCCTGGTGGTAGATGTCCTTTTAGGGTGCTGGAGGAATCTTGAGAAACCCTTAGGGGCCTTTACAAGACACAAGATGCAAGAATCCTTTATAAAATAAAGGGTACTTTCTCCTGCTATGGTTCCCTGGTGCCACATCCAACTGCTAGTACAGCACTGATGTCTCTACTGGAAGTGCTGAGGGGTCATGGGATCTTCTTCAGCAACAAGGCATGTGACAAGTGAAGCCCTGTAGTCCATTGAAGGGCCAACACTAGTCCAGTGAAGATCAGAAGCAGAAGAATGAGACAAGAATGGGAAAGTTTCCTTTTGGGGGGGAGCCAGGATTCCTGGAAAACCCCTTTAAGTCCTTAATTTAAGTCCTTAATTTGTAACTATGTCTATCCATATTACCATAGGACCCTATAGACAATCAGGCTACTGGTTAAACCTCCAGTCAACCCCTGATCTAAGTCATCCTCTAGCACAGTGATGGCGAACCTTTTAGAGGCCGAGTGCCCAAACTACAACCAAGACCCACTTATCTATCGCAGAAATTTATTTAACACAGAAATTTAATTTGTGATTTATGCTCCCTGCTCTGTCACAGCTTTCATTCATACCAGCTCCTGAGGACACCAATAAAGCAGAAAATGGGAGAAATTTGGATGATCATTGTAGCTTCCCTCCAGGGTCCCATAAACAGGAAGAATTGTCAGGGCCAGAGCAGGAGCTACAATAATAATCCAGATCCATCCACACCTTCCCACTCCTCCAGTAGTCCCAGGGAGCGCTGTCACTTTAATATAGCTCTGTGCACAGCAAGTCCTGGGCTGTCTGGGACTGCAGGAAGATACCTGGAGTCATCTCTGGTCATGGCCTGAGTGCCCACAGAAAGGGCTCTGAGTGCCACCTCTGGCACCAGTGCCATAGGTTCGCCACCACTGCTCTAGCATGTGCGTGGCCAAGAACCCTCACGAGCGTCTGCTCCGCTCATCTCTGGGAACGATGAGGAATTGTTATATCTGATATCCCAATTTTAAAACAAACAAACGTTGTCTTTTTTTCACAAACCCATCACATTCATGAAAGTGTTCTATTTTTCTAATAAATCTTACATATCACACGGCTGACATTGCTGGGTGAATGGAGCCTCACAAGTAGTGGCTGGGGATCACTAAGCTGAGTATTGCTTTCCTTTTTTTATTTAAACTGATTCCAATTCTCTGGTAGAGAAAACTCTGCCAGCTGGAAAACCCCTTTAAATAAAATATATGACAGTAAGACAACAAAAATAGCAAGTAAAGGGAATCAGTTAACAGCCTGTCAATCATCACTAGAGCACCGCTATGGAGAACAATACCTCCATACAGTGAGCGCTGCTGCAGTATACAGAGGATGTTGTGTAGGAGGAATGTGATACATTTTCTATGCACATACAATGGAAAAATGACAAACTGGATAAAACAAACGAAGAAGATAGGAATAAATTCTCTCCGCACTCAGTATCGTGGTTCCTGTCACCCCTCAACTCAATTCTGCTCCAGTTTTCTGACAACCCAAAGAGACAGAACTCTACAAATATTTTAAAGGGAAATCCAGTCACATTATATGAGGACATTATGTACAGTAGATACAGGTGAGGAGATCACATCATGGTGACGTCTCTGATCGCTCAGATCAAGGGCTGTATAGACTCTCTCTGACACTATACAGAGGTTTCTATTACTGGAATTCAGGCAAGTAATAGTATGTGATAGTATGTGGCAGATTACTTAGGAGGTTGTGTCAGATCACCTGAAACAGAAATCTCTGATCAGTGTTTGTGCGAGATCACAGAATCTTCACATATAGATTTTTACAGTAGTGGATTATAATATACACTCACCGGCCACTTTATTAGGTACACCTGTCCAACTGCTCGTTAACACTTAGTTCTGTGGGCGGAAATGCCTTGTTGATGCCAGAGGTCAGAGGAGAATGGCATACTGTTCTCGCTGATAGAAAGACAACAGTGACTAAAATCGCCACCCGTTACAACCAAGGTAGGCAGAAGAGCATCTCTGAACGCACAGTATGTCGAACTTTGAGGCAGATGGGCTACAGCAGCAGAAGACCACACCGGGTGCCACTCCTTTTAGCTAAGAACAGGAAACTGAGGCTACAATTTGCACAAGCTCATCGAATTGGACAGTAGAAGATTGGAAAAACGTTGCCTGGTCTGATGAGTCTCAATTTCTGCTGCGACATTCGGATGGTAGGGTCAGAATTTGGCGTCAACAACATGAAAGCATGGATCCATCCTGCCTTGTATCAATGGTTCAGGCTGGTGGTGATGGTGTCATGGTGTAGGGAATATTTTCTTGGCACTCTTTGGGCCCCTGAGTATTGTTGCTGACCATGTCCATCCCTTTATGACCACAATGTACCCACAATGTGTCATGGCTGTGCATCCGACAAATCTGCGGCAACTGTGTGATGCCATCATGTCAATATGGACCAAAATCTCTGAGGAATGCTTCCAGCACCTTGTTGAATTTATGCCACGAAGAATTGAGGCAGTTCTGAAAGCAAAAGGGGGTCCAACCCGTTACTAGCATGGTGTACCTAATAAAGTGGCCGGTGAGTGTAGGTGGTTTGAGTGGTAGCCAGGGGGCCAAGCCTTCTAGGGGCCCATGGCCACCCACACTACCCACAAATGTTATACTGAGTAGGAACTTCATCCATGAAATCCTCATACATCTTTTTCTGCTCTCAATACACTTATACAAAAGAGCCATTTCAGGAGCTTTGATGGTCCTGAAACCACATATTGAAAGCAGGAGAAGAGACCCATCCTCTATTCCCCAAAGAAGCTGATTCTAGTACCATATGTAGGAAGGGATTCCAAACTTGTAGGGGCAATAATATTCATACAGCCAAAGGTCCATATAGTTTTAATCCGCCACAGAATTTTTAGGGCTGGACATCAGTAAAGTTAAAGGCTAAACTAGTGGTGTAACTATTAAGTGTTTTATCGGTCTCCATTGCTACTGTGGCCAGAAGTCCAGAATCGTAAGACCTTCAGCACTACACTGTGAACTGGAATTTATGACAGAAGTCTCCCCCCTTCTAAGAAGAACATTAACATTTTAGTGAAAGAAGCAGCAGTAGATATTGAGTATATAGTCGAATACCTGAAGCTATAGAGAAATATGCAGCTGCTAGGGTTACAGTGTTCTCCTTTTCCTCCATTCTCACTACATTTTGAGGTACCGTACCTGCAGCACAATTACTTCTCATTGTGAACAGCTTGTATATAATACATATTAAACACAATACTGAGCTACTGTATCTAAATTCCCATGATATAGACAGCAACCTTTCATGGAACTGAGTTGCTATAGCTAAGCTTCCAGTTTACATTTTTCTGTCTTGTCGGACACAGTGCAGCCGCAACACTAAACTGGAGCAGGCACTTTATAAATTCATGTACAAGCATGTTCTTATCAGTGCAAAGTCAGACAGAAAACTGGCGTAAATGCTTTAATAAATGTGGGCCACTGTCTCAGAGGTGAGTGAGAGCATACCTGCCTAGTTGTGCTTTTCAGGAGTGACAACGGAACAACCCAGCCAAGTCCTAGCCTATCAATTTTAGGTTTATTTAGGATTGCATTCTCCACCCCCCAGTCTAACACCACTACCACTGTGCCAGCTAGGCCCGCAGCTACAGTTATGGCCATAAGTTTTGAGAATGACACAAATATTAGATTTTCACATGATCTGTTGCCCTCTGGTTTGTCAGATGTTTTTATCACATACAGAAATACAAGTGCAGTCATATTAAAAAGCTTTTATTGGCAGTTAGAAGGAGTTACTGCAGCAAGCCAATATTTGCAGTGTTGACCCTTCTTCTTCAGGACCTCTGCAATTCTCCCTGGCAGCTCTCAATCATCTTCTGGACCAAATCCTGACTGATAGCCGTCCATTCCTGCACAATCAATGCTTGCATTTTGTTACATTGCATTTGTTGTTTTTTGTTTGTCCACCCGTCTCTTGATGATTGACCACTAGAGATGAACGAGCACTAAAATGCTCGGGTACTCGTTATTCGAGACAAATTTTTCCTGATGCTCGAGTGCTCGTCTCGAATAACGAGCCCCATTGAAGTCAATGGGAGACCCGAGCATTTTTCAAAGGGACCATGGTTTGGGAATAAAATGTGTTACTTAATTGAAAAAGAATGTTTTCTCATAAGTTAGCAGATGTATGGAAACATCTGCAATCTATTCTTCACTGTTCCCCGTGTATATTATCTCCCGACAAGTTAGCAGATGTGAAGAACAGTGAAGAATAGATTGCAGATGTTCGGCACATCTGCTTACTTGTCGGGATCCGTGCTGCTGCTCCCCGGTGTCTCCGTGCTGCTGCTCCCCGGTGTCTCCGTGCTGCTGCTCCCCGGTGTCTCCGTGCTGCCCCGGTGTCTCCGTTCTGCCCCTGCCCGATGTCTCCGTGCTGCCCCAGTGTCTCCGTTCTGCCCCAGTGTCTCCGTGCTGCCCCAGTGTCTCCGTGCTGCCCCAGTGTCCCTGCCCCGATGTCTCCGTGCTGCTGTTCCCCCGATGTCTCTGTGCTGCTCCCCGGTGTCTCTGTGCTGCTCCCCGGTGTCTCTGTGCTGCTCCCTGGTGTCTCTGTGCTGCTCCCCGTGTTCTTCAATGTGTTCTTCACACATATATATTGTTCTTCACATACTATTTTGTTCATGTGTTCTTCACACATATATATTGTTCTTCACATACTATTTTGTTCTGCGCGTATCTTCCGACAAGTAAGCAGATGTACCGAACATCTGTAATCTATTCTTCACTGTGTTTTTCACTTAAATGATCTGGCAGGCTATTTACTAGAGGGTCTGGCAGGCTGTATACTACAGGAGGCTGGCAGGCTGTATACTACAGGGGGCTGGCAGGCTATATACTACAGAGGGTAGGCAGGCTATATACTATAGGGGGCTGTCAGGTTATATACTACAGGGGGCTGGCAGGCTATACACTACAGGGGACTGACAGGCTATATACTGGAGGGGCTGTAAGGCTATATGCTACAGGTGCTGGCAGGCTATATGCTACAGGGGCTGGCAGGCTATATACTACAGGGGGCTGGCATCCTATATACTACAGGGTCTGGCTATATACTACAGGGGCTGGCTGCTGTCAAGTCCTGCACCTGTTTACACAACCTCAGTTCTCAAAGGAATCACACCAAGACAAAGTATGGTATAATGTCTCAATCTCTGTGGAGCAGTGATGCCATGCAGGACTACGGAGACGTGAGATGCTTTGTTTGTGTCACAAAGTATTATACAGAAACTTTCAGTGGGGCAGGACCTGGGCTAACCCTAGGTATAGAGTTACTAGGGATAAAGAAGTAATGGCCATAGTCCATTGGTTGGTAAATTATTACATGGGCATCGCAGACACAAAGGCTCTGTTCTCCCTAGAGTGGGTAATATTTGTAAATCCCTCTTGACAGATGTCTTATATTCTTCAGTCAAAGAAGTGAATTTTGATCGGGTTCATCCATTATCAAATGTCCTCTTAGTTTCAACATTCAGCAAGCATATGTTTCCCCTAAATCCCTTCCTCATTCAATCCCTTCCCTTCCTTGGTTGAACAAGTGTCCTTTTTCAACCGTATAAACTATGATACTATGATATGAAAACAGTACGTCACAGTCCCCCCTAAAATGATTTTATTTTATCTCTCCCTCACACCTTAGTTAATCATTTGGGAGTTAGTCAACAGTGGGAAAGGGGAAAGGATTTCTTTACCAGTTTGAGACGGGCAGAGCCTTAAGCTCCACCCCTCTTTGTACTCGGACTTGTCTGCTGATTAAACTCCTCCTATTTTTTCTCTTTTGAGATGTCCCTATAAACCACTTAGGTTTTAAGTGGAGCAACTGAGACTCAAATGTCCCCACAGGTGAACCCTGTTGCACTTGCCATCAGGGGAGAAAAGGTTCTTTGGAGTTCGGTGTATATCGGGTCTCTACCCTTGGTTTTCCGAAAGGCCTTATGGCTTCACTGGCCTTAGACATTAACCTCTTCACACAGCATATGACCAACATGTAATGGAAAACAGAATAATTGAAAGACTAATAAGGATCCCAGTTGTTTAAGGGCTGACGGCCAATCACTTAGCCACTAAAAGCTAAGCATCCCATGAGTGGTTAATACTAGAGTTTATTTGTTTTCCTTAGAGGTTTTATAGTCCCTATCAAATCTTTAACCCCTAGGCGCATCAGGACATCATAGTACGTCCCTGCGGGTAGATACTTCCATTTCTATAACGTCCTGCTTCTGGCACCAGCTCACGTATGGAGTCCGATCATGACTGTTAACCCCTTACATACTGCGGTCAAGCATGACCGTGGCGTGTAAGGGTCTTCCCCCTATGGATCAGATCCCCCGTGCCGCTTACCGGGGGATCCAATCCTCTTCTGGGCAGCCCCGAGGTCTGCCGAGTTCCCCGGGGCTGCCTGATGTCCTGAGCAGTCAGACCCCTTCCAGATCTGACTGTAAACTATCTGTGCATGTGTCTGCATGCTCAGACAGTTCACACTGCTCTACAATAAATAAGTATTGTAGAGCAGTGAATTGGACTTGAACAAGCGTTCAGAGCATCGTTGGTTTAAGTTCAAGTTTGTATAAGTAATAAAAGTTAAAAACACTAAAGTTTAAACATAAGAATAAATAAAAAAAATAAATACATAAAATATAAGCCCCTAAAATGTCACTTTCCCATAAAAACACTTAATAAAGTATAAAAAACACAAATACACAACCCCCCCCCCCCTCATATTTGGTATTGCCGCATCCGTAACAATCTGTATAATTAAACAGAATTGTGACTGGACCAGCACGGTAAACGCTGAAAAACAACACAAAAAATGTTCAGAAAAAAGATAATTTTAAATTAATACTTTTTTAAAAATGCTCTAAAAAGTGATTACGCAGTCTAAAACAAGACCACTAAAAAAAACAACTCACAAAAAATAAGCGGATTAACCAGATTCATCAGCCAAAAAATTAAAAAAAGATCTTCATATGAAAAGATGGTGATGCTAAAATGAACAAGATTTTCTCCAAATTTTTATTCAGTAAAATTGCATAAAATAGACAAAACTATCGCTATCGCTATGTCCGTGACAATCTGTATAATAAAACTGAATCGACTGTAAAAATCAACCTAAATAAACCCTCATTTTTTCATTAATTTTTCATTAATACTCTTTAAAAAAGTTGCACAATCTAAAAGACCACTAAAAAGAACAACGCTTCTTGCAAAAATTAAGCCCTTAACCAGATTTGTCAGTCGAAAAATAAAAAAAAGTTATGCATATGAAAAGACCGTGATGCTACACATTCATTGCTTACATTTTTACCAAATTACTTTTTAAACAGTAAAGTTTGAAAAAAAATATATAATATAAATGAGGTATTTTCTTAATCGTGGTGACCCATAGAATACAAATAATATACTATTTTTATGGTATGTTAAACGGACAACCCCCCTTCCCCCCAAAGAAAAATTTTTTTTGATGGTTTTCATTTCCTCCACCAACAAAGAGTTAATAAAAAGTTAATAAAATCTCACCAGTTAGCTATAGATGCCCTAAAATTATGTAACAGAAAAGTTCATCTCATGTGGCAAAAACATATGCCCCTATACAGTCATGGCCAAAAGTTTTGAGAATGACACAAATATTATATTTTCACATGATCTCTTGCCCTATGGTTTTTATGTGTGTTTGTCAGATGTTTTTATCCCATACAGAAATACAAGTGCAATCATATTATGAGCAACAAAAGCTTTTATTGACAGTTAAAATAAGTTAATACAGCAAGTCAATATTTGCAGTGTTGACCCTTCTTCTTCAGGACCTCTGCAATGCTCCCTGGCATGCTCTCAATCAATTTCTGGACCAAATCCTGACTGATAGCAGTCCATTCTTGCACAATGAACGCTTGAATTTTGTCACAATATGTTGGTTTCTGTTTGTCCACCCATCTCCTGATGACTGACCACAAGTTCTCAATGGGATTAAGATCTAGGGAGTTTCCAGGCAAGCGACCCAAAATCTATATGTTTTGTTCCCTGAGCCATTTAGTTATCACCTTTGCTTTATGGCAAGGTGCTCCATCATACTGGAAAAGGCATTGTTGATCACCAAACTGCTCTTGGACGGTTGGGAGAAGTTGCTCTTGGAGGACATTCTGGTGCAATTCTTTATTCATGGATGTGTTTTTAGACAAGACTGTGAGAGAGGCGATTCCCTTGGCTGAGAAGCAACCCCCCATAATGAATGGTTGCAGGATGCTTTACAGTTGGCATTAGACAAGACTGGTGGTATCGCCCACCTTGTCTTCTCTGAACAAGCTGTTTTCCAGATGTTCCAAACAATCAGAAAGGGGATTCATCAGAGAAAATGACTTTACCCCAGTCCTCAGCAGTCCACTCCCTGTACCTTTTGCAGAATATCAGTCTGTCCCGGAGTTTTTTCTGGAGAGAAGTGGCTTTTGCTGCCCTCCTTGACACCCGGCCTTGCTCCAAGAGTCTCCGCCTCACAGTGCGTGAGGTGACACTCACACCTGCCTGCTGCCATTCCTGAGCAAGCTCTGCACTTGCTCTCACCAAAGCCGAAACACTTTTAAGAGGCCGATGCTGGCGCTTGCTGGTCCTTCTTGGGCGCCCTGGAGCCCTTTTTGGGACAATGGAACCTCTCTTGAATCCTTGATGAGGCGATAGATGTGGACTGAGGTGCAATCTTTCTAAGCTTCCCTGTTTAGGCAGTTTTGTGCAGGGCAATGATGATTGCATGTGTTTCTTTCGAGATAACCATGGTTAACAGAAGAAAAACAATTATGCCAAGAACCAGCCTCCTTTTAAAGTGTCCAGTGGTGTGATTCTTACTTAATCATGACAGATTGATCCCCAGCCCTGTTCCTCATCAGCACCCACACCTGTGTTACTGGAGCAATCACTGACACCATGTTAGCTGCTCCTTTTAAGGCGCCTGCAATGAAGTTGAAATGTGTTTTGGGGGAAAAAGTTCATTTTCTAGGCAAATATTGTTCAGCTGATCACTCTGCTACCTGATGCAGTGGACTTTGTAAAAATTAACATTTGTATCATTCTCAAAACTTTTGGCCATGACTGTAGACTAACATCACTACCACTGTGCCAGCTAGGCTAACATGTGGGTAGGAGAAAATGTAGAATAGTAATGATAATTTAGAATAGTAATATGTACCACTCTCCGGGCTACATGCAGTGGGGGTCACTGCTGCTATATGTGTCCAGTGGCCTCCACCCACTTTAATTTGGCCCTTAATATAAAAAATGTATATGTGGAACATGAGCCCCTTCAACTTTTATCTTCTTAAATGGTTCTGTCATGGCTTTTACCTGTGATTTATTAAGACAGCACAAATAAATATGGACAAGTGGAGCCTTGAAGTCATCTCAGATATCAGAAACCTTAGAAGACTGTAAGGATTCACTGTCTTCATGTGCCGCAGGACCATTTGTGTTAATTACAGCCGTGTGATGGGGTAATGCCTGCCGCACTCACAGCATAGTAAGTCACCACGGACAAAGGTAAATGTCACTACACTGGAATAAGACGCTTCTGCTCTTTCTCTTGGTTTATTCAGCCTTGTAATAAGTTTACAATGTGCAGGGTTTGTGTCGTCCTGTCAATATACAGTAGTGTCAAGGGATTTTGTAGGCTGGAATGATGATCATTACAATGAGATTGGTGGGGTCTGACACCAGGGGAAAACACCCATTTTTTATATAATCTCTGGCCTCAGACGGTAAAATGAGGTTCCCTTGATGTTGATAGAGATAAGGATAAGAAGCAGGAAAGGCGAGCTCTCAGCCATTAAATGGTGGCACATGCACCCATCACAGTACAGAAGTCGTCACAACAAGCTATCCCGACTCCACAGTAGAGGATTATCTTGCCGATTGGTGGGTGTCCAGTGATGGAACCCCCTGTGATTTATAACCCAAAATAAATGGGTGAGAGATGTGCAACATCCCCCGCCAGTGCCTAGCCTTTTCTTGGGGCCTGGAGGCAACAGGGGCCACCGATACTGGAGTGGCTGGCGATTGCGGCCTAGGGCGTGCTGATGTCACGGTGCTTGGTATGGGGACCGGAGGGATGTCCTACAGCCTGGCAAGTCTCCAGCAGGTGGAGGGAGAGGCTGTTGTACTGGTTCTCCCTTGGGCAACGCCAGAGTGTCTGTAAGATAGGTCTCTGGGTAATGGATGGAGAAGCCCGTGGTGATAGACAGTCGTATACAGGGATCAGACGAAGGCAACATTGTGCAAATGAACTCACGGTTCTTTATTGAACAAAAGGAAGCAGACAATGGGCCTAAACGGTCTACAGCAGATTCTGGTACTGGTCGTGGAGAGTGGTCCTCAGGAATCGAGCACCAGCCTGGTAGTAGATACAGGCTAGGAGAATTGAGATGGAGCTGTGTCCAAACTGTGGAAGCTGCAGCTCTGGATTAGAGTCACCTGACTCAGTTCCTGGAATTGGTTTCTGTAACAGCACTAAAGGTGTGCTGAACACTCTATCTCTCTTCACTCTGTCCATGTGCTAAGAGCAGACCTTGTGGTAAGAGACCATGTACTCCCAGTGCACAGGGGTTTTATTCTCCCCTGATCAGGTGGTAGCACCTCTCCAATCACACTCCAGTATACCATACAGCCTTCTGATTGGATAACATCTTACACCCATTTAACTATTGCCTTTCCAGGCAGAGGCTACAGCTGCAGATTACCTGAGATCTCTCGGAATTGTCCCTTGGGTGAGTTGCGCAGGCTCACCAGATGGATCCTGACAGGTAAGGGCCTTATTCATAACTACCCCCTTGCCTATACGTTGGTAGGGGTGTTGCACATGTTCTGCTTTTTGTAACAACCTGCAAAGCTACACCACTGCGAACCTCTGGTAACGACACCAGAGCCTTTCAGGCTCATTAGCATCAATTTAAAAGTTGATTTTAGAAGGAAAGAGGTCACATAGATAACAAATATAAAAAGATTACCACAGTCACAGTGCCTGGATCTATGAGTAACTGTCCTTGGATTATCATGATGGATTTTGACGGTAGATTTCTTTAGGGTCCCAAGTCATTCCAAGTGGACACCTTTGTGCTATCTGTTTATCTTCTTTTGGCAGTGTACTCTTCATCTTCCTAAGTCCTGTCGCCCTTCCAGCTTCTCTAGTGTCTTCTTGCTGTCAAACTTTCCTGACTATTTTCTTACCTACCTTATATATTGGGGGGGATATCATGTGCCGGCAGTGGCGTAACTAGGAAAGGCAGGGCCCCATAGCACTTCTGAATCCCCTTAAAAAATATACATATTTGTATACTCAATTTTTTACAATTACACACGTTTATATACACATACAGTTCTTCAGTCTTACAAACACATATTACCGTATATACAAAAAATGTGCTGAAAAACGTCCCCTCGGCTTATACACGAGTCAATACGTAAGTCAATGAGTATATAAACTTATATACACACCCTCCGGTGGCCCCGATGTGCAGAACAATGGCGGCGCCCAACACGATGTGACAGAAGAGGAGCCGGGAAGCCAGAAGACGAGCCGCGCGGACATCGGGGGAGCAGCGCTGCACATCGGGGCCATCGGAGGGGGAGTATATACGTTTATTATTTTTTTAAATTCTGGGCAGGCTGTATACTACTGGGGGCAGGCTGTATACTACTGGGGGGCAGACTGTATACTACTGGGGGCAAGCTGTATACTACTAGGGGCAAGCTGTATACTACTGGGGACTGGCTGTATACTACTGGTGGCAAGCTGTATACTACTGGGGACTGGCTGTATATTACTGGGGGCAAGCTGTATACTACTAGGGGCAAGCTGTATACTACTGGGGGTGGTCACTGTGTTCACTGTTCTTCAACTGGGATTAAGATCTGGGGGTTTCGGCATGGACCCAAAATATCTCTTGTTTGTTCTTGAGCCATTTAGTTATACCTTTGATTATGGCAAGGTGCTCCATCATCGGCTGGCAAAGGAATTGTTGATACCCCAAACTGATCTTGGACGTTGGGAGAAGTTGCTCTTGGGGAATTTCTGGTCCATTCTTATTCATGGATGTGTTTTAGGCAAGACTGTGAGAGAGCCGAATCACCTTGTGTGAGAAGCACCCCACACTATGAATGTGCACGGTGCGGTGACAGGTGGACATGAGACTATAGACATGGTGGTATCACTACCCTTGTTTATCCAAACAAGCTGTTTTCCAGAGTCCATCAGGACCACAGGGGATCATCAGAGAGAAAATGAAAGCCTTACCCCCAAGTACCTTAGCGTCCATCTCCGTGACCTTTTGCCAGAATATCAGTTGTCCCTGATGTTTTTATGCGAGAGAGAGTGGACTTTTGCTGCCCTCCTTGACACCCAGGCGCTTTGCCTCCAAAGCTACTCCGCAGTCTACCACGAGTGCGTGCAGATGCACTCACACCTGGACCTGCTGCCATCCTGAAGCAAGCTATGCATGCTGGGAGCCCCATCCCGAAGCTGAACCACTTTTACGAGGAACGCGGTCCATGGCGCTTGCTGAACCTGTCTGGGCGCCCTGGGAGCCTTTTGACAACCAATGGAACCCTCTATCCATTGAATTCCTTGATGATGCGATAGATTGGTGACTGGGTTTGCAATTCTTTCTAGCTGCCGATACCTCTTCCATTTTAGTGCCAGTTTGTGCAGTGCAATGATGACTGCACCAGGTTTCATTTAGAGACTAAACATCGGCTTACACAACCGAAGAAAAACAAATTATGCAGAACAGCTCTTTAAAGTGTCCAGTCTGGTTCTGATTCTTACTTAATCCTACAGAGATCCAAGCCACTGTCCTCTCAGCCCAACACACATGTGTTACTGGAGCAATCACTGACCAACCATGTAGTGCTCCTTTAAGGCGACCTGACATTGAAGTTGAAATGTTTTTTGGGGGAAAAAGATTCATTTCTAGGCAATATTGGTTCAGCTGATCACGTCTGTACTGATGCAGTGGACTTTGTAAAAATTAACATTGTATCTATTCCTCAAAACTCTTGGCCATGACTTGTAGACTAACATAACCTACCACGGTGCCAGTAGGGCCTCAAACCAGTGGTAGGAGACAAATGTAGAATAGTAATGAATAGTAGAATAGTAATATGCTACCACTCTCGCGGGCTACAGGCAGTGGGCGGTCATCTGCTGTCCCTAATGTCCAGTCGGCCTCCACCACTTAATTTGGCATGTAATATAAAAAATGTATATGTGGATACTGAGCCCACTTCAAACTGTTTCTTCCCTCTAAATGGTTTATGGTCATGGGCTTTACCTGTGATTTATGAAGACAGCACAAATAAATAGGACAAGTGGAGCCCTGCAGTCATCTCAGATATTCAGGAAACCTTGAAGATGTAAGGATTCACTGTTTCATTGTGACGACGCACGGGACCATTTGTGTGGTAATTTACAGCCGTTTGTGATGGGTGGTAATGCTGTGCCGACACTCACAGCATAGTAAGTCACCTAAGGACACAAGGGAAATTCACTATCCACTGGAATAAGACGCTTGCTCTCTCTTGGTTTATCAGCCTTGTACAAAGTTACTATGATGACAGGGTTGGTGTCGTCCGTCAATTATACAGTAGTGTCTAAGGGATTTGTAGCGGCGGAATATGATCAATTACACTCGAGATGTGCGTGGGGTCTGACACCAGGGTGAAAACACCACATTGTTTATATATACTCTCCTGGCTCAGACGGTTAACAATGAGGTTCCCTTGATGTTGATAGAGATAAGGATAAAGAAGCAGGAAAGGCGAGTCTCTCAGCCAATTTAAGATGGGGCCTACATGCCCCCATCACCAGTAAGAGTCGTCAACAAACAAGCTATCCGACTCCAAGTAGAGGATATCTTTGCCCCGATTGGTGGGTTTGTCCAGCTGATGGAACACCTGTGATTATAACACCAAAATATAACATGGGTGAGATCGAGAGGGTGCACACAGCCCCGCCAGTGGCCTAGCGCATTTTCTTGCGCGGTCCTGGAGGCAAAGGGGGCACACCACGATTACTGGAGTGGCTGGGCATGCCGCCCTATAGGGCGTGATGATGTCACTGGTTGATTGGTATGGGACCGGAGGAGGGGATGTCCTACAGCCTGGCAAGTCTCCAGGAGTGGAGGGAGAGGTGTCGTGTACTGAGTTCTCACTTGGGCAAGACGAGCTGTCTGTAAGATAGGCTCTCTCGCGGTAATCGGATGCGAGAGAAGTCCCGTGGTGATTAGCTAGCATAGTACCGTCGTATCAAGGGATCAGACGAAGGCAACATTGTGCAAATGCACTACCCGGTTCTTTATGGAACAAAAGGAAGCAGACAATGGGCCACTCTCTCTAAACGGTTTACAGGCAAGACTTCTGGTACTGGTGCGTGGAGAGGGGTGTACTCAGAGGAATCGAGCTCAGCCTGGTAGTGTACAGGCTCAGAGAATTGAGAATGGATGTCCCCCTCCTGTGTCCAAAAATGTGATGGAAGCTGCAGCTATGGAATAGAGTCCTTGGACTCCAGTCCTGGAATGGTTTCTGTATACAGTACTAATAGGTGCTTGTCTGAACACTCACTTCTTTCACTCTGTCATGTGCTAGCTAGAGGACCTTGTGGTAAAGAGACCATGTACCCAGAGTGCACAGGTGGTTTTATTCTCCCATGATCAGGTGGTCAGCACCCTCTTACAACTCACACTCCGCCCTATACCATACACGGCTTCTGATTGGATAACATCTTACACCCATTTAAATATTGCTTCAGGCAGAGCTGACACAGCGATGCAGATTACTGAGATCTCTCGGAATTGTCCTTGGGTGAGTTGCGCGGCTCACAAGATGGCTTCTACTCCTGACAGGTAAGGGCCTTATTCTAAACTACCCCTTGCCATACGTTGGTAGGGGTTTTGTTGCACATGTCTGCTTTTTGTAACAACCTGGCCAAAGCTCTCACCACTGCGCACCTCTGGTCGTAACGACACCAAGAGCCTTTACAGGCTCAGCTTAGCTCAATTAAAAGTTGCTATTTTAGCAGGAAAGATTTGGTCACATAGATAAATCAAAAATATAAAAAAGATTACACACAACAGGCCGTTGCGGATCTATGCGTAAACTGTCCTTGGATTATCAGATGGATTTTGACGGTTTAGTATTTCTTTAGGGGTTACCCAAGTTCTTCAAAGGGACCACCTTTGTTGCTATTGTTTATCTGTTTTCGCGCAGTGTACTCTCATTCTCTAATTCCTGTCGCCTTCCAGTCTTCTATAGTGTCTTTTGTGTCAAACTTTCCTGATATGTATTCCTACCTGACCTATATATGGGGGGGATATCATGTCCGGCCTAGTGGACGTCGTAACTAGGAAAGGGCAGGGCCCCAAGCACTTCTGGGAATCCCTTTAAAAAAATAACATTTTGTATACTCCAATTTTTTACAATTACACAAGTTTATATTACACAAACAGTTCTAAGGCTTACAACACCACAATTACCGATATGACAAAAAATGTGCTGAGAAAAACGTCCCCTCGGCTATTATCACGAGTTCAATACGTAAGTCAAAGAGTAGATAAACTTATATACACACCCTCGGTGGCCCGATGTGGCACAGAACAATGGCGGGCAACCACGATGTGAAGAAGAGGGAGCCGGAGGAAGGAAGCCAGAAGACGAGCCCACCCGCGGACATCGGGGGGAGCAGCGCTGACATCCGGGCCAGTCGGAGGGGGAGTATATACGGTTATTATTTTTTTAAATTTCGGGAAGGTATATTAACTGGGTGGCAGGCTGTATACTACTGGGGGCCGGCTGCTATACTACTGGGGGGGCAAGATGTACTACAGGGGCAAGCTGTATACTACTGTGCTCGGCTGCGACCTATCTCATCGGTGGCAGCTGTATCTACTGGGGGACTGGCTGTTAGTACTGCGGGAAAGTCTGTATACTAACTAGGGGCAGAGCTGTTATATACTGGTGGACTGGCTGATTACTACGGCGTGCAAGCGTGTATACATCTAGCGGGGCAAGCTGATTTACTATAGGAGCAAGACTGTATACTACTGGGGATTGGCACTGTATCACTATCGGTGGCAAGCTGTATACTACTAGGGACGGGACTAAGCGTTGATATACTAGGGGAGCAAGCTGTTACTACTAACTGGGCAAGGGGCAGGCGTGTATACTACTGGGGGACAGGTTGTATGTACTACTTGGGGTAGGTCGGCGGATGTGTACTACGGGGGCAGCTGTATATTATGAGGCGGGTATAGGGGGCTGGCTGGCTATATACTGGGGGGGGGGGGTCTGTGACCAATGCATTTCCCACCCTTGGCTTATACTCGAGTCAATAGGTTTTCCCAGTTTTTGGTGGTAAAATTAGGGGTCTCGGCTTATACTCGGGTCGGCTTATACTCGAGTATATATGGTATATATTTGTGCTTATATTAAATACATATTTGTGCTTATATAGTATATATTCTTCGAATACACAACTACAATATAACACATAACACATTTATAGTATACATACATCATATTATGCGTATTTCCGTCGGGTTTCCCGAATTTTTCCGATTTGCCATGAATTGCCCTGGGTTTTTGGCGCACACAATTGGATTGTGGCTTTCATACGACACAAATCGTGGGCGTTGCCATCGGACAACCCGACTGATTTGGACAAACTGCGGAATTTGACTTTCAAAATTGTGTCACATGATCAGCACTTACATGCACCAGGAAAAAGATGGTGAACTCCGGCGGACCTCAGCGGGGAAGTGACACATGCAGGAAATTGGACGCACGATCTTAGTGAATCGCGGCAGCTCCGACTCCTCGCCGGACATTCCGGATCGCCGGCGTCAACGGAACGGGTAAGTAAATGTGCCCCAAAATGTATATAATGGTGCACATGTTCCATTCTTTAGTGTGGCAGTTCAGAGGACAGGGCCCCCTCTGACACTACGGGCCCCATTGCAGCTGCTACCACTTTAGTTACATCCCTTGGTGTGGGAACAGACGCCATAGAGCTTATTTGCTGATCTGTTCCCATGCAAACACATAATTGTGCACTGGAGCTGCAGACACACAGTGATTTTTCATTTAAAACATGGTTTTCTTTTTTCCATTAACGAAGAAAGGATGAATCTTCCCTTTGACTCATAAAACAGTCGATACATCTAGATACACCTGAGCAGATTTTTTTAAAATCAGATAAAACCTGCATTAGCTAATAAACCTGAGCATGAAGTCACAACACTCTGCAGTCTTGATTACATCTCCGCTCTCTGAATGAAGTGCGGCTTTTCAGTACACAATTCCTATAGTGCGCCATCCATTAGTAACTTGATTAGTGAACTATAATTTCATCTCGCCGCTTGCTATCTGATTGGAAGGAGGCGGGAAGGTAATTACTCTCCCACCTTCCTCCCGCAGCAGCTGTGTACACATCTCTGTCACTATACATGGGGTGATCCGGGATCTGCGCCGGAGTTTGCCATTGAAAATGAAAATAATAAGGAAACCTGAAAGGGAATGTGTCCACTCTCAGGTCACATGTGGCCTCATAGGTAAACGGCTTTGCAAAATAAGCAAGCATTATTTTAGACATATTTTATATATAAAACACTGTTTTGGTGTCACATGGGTGTGGCCTTGAGGTCTAGTGCACCTTTACTTATCTAACATCTGCCATTCAGGCAGTCCCCGGTTATGTACAAGATAGATTATGGAGATTTGTTCTTAAGTTAAATTTGTATGTAAGTCAGAACTGTATATTTTATAATTGTAACCCCAGCAAAAAAAATACAGATTACAGACTCATGTGATTACTGTTACAGTTTATCATTGTATACTAGCAGGGCCGGATTAAGGTTGCCTCAATCCGCACTTATGACAGATACGGTAAGGAAATAGCAAAGTAAGTTCTAAGAACGTGTGGGTTTCTTCATGATGTGTTGCGCTTTGAAAGCATTAGAAAGATTGTGCGAGCATTCTATATTGTTCCAGATAATCGCTTAATCTCCCACGCTCCTGTGCCGTTCAGGGAGCAGTAAGTGTCCTAAAGAGAGATTAAGGACCATTCTTCTCGCAAACACTATTCGAGTCTTACTATAAACGACACTCCCCGGGACAATAAAACATCGTCGCCGTTGTCTCTATGCACTGTACGGCTGGCCGTCCTGACACTTTATTTTATAGCCTATTGCTTCAACTCTTCCTAGGTAAGCCACGCGCCTATGTGATGTGCAGATATATCTGATATATTCGCGGGCTCATTAATAAGAGCTAGACGCTGCGAATTTAAGTGGATCCATTTTGAAACTTTTTCGGGATTCCAGGGATTGCCCAAAGATATTGAAAATGCCAGGCTGCGCTGCGACTCCACCGGCGGCACATTTTAGGGATGTGCCGTGGACGAAATCCGACTGATTCGGACTGAGGTGGGATTTAGCTTTCAAACTTGTGTCGCCCATGACCATGCATTAAAAAAGCATGGTGAACACTCTGTCGGAACTGAGCGGGGAAGCGACCATGCAGGATATCAGGTCGCGCCCTACGATCTGGTGCACACGCGCCTGGCACAGCGCATTATTGTCAGACAATGCACCTTTCTGTGAACTCCTCCTCGGGACTCGGGTAAGTATATAGTGCCCCATCATGTACCCCAGACCGTAATAAAGCACCACGGTCATGATGAAGTGCAGCGTTGGCTTGAGTAATACTCGCATTGTTCTTTATCTTAATATTGTGTATTAATAGTGAACTTTGTGTTATAACACCCTGACCCATAAGTTTTAATCATAAAATCAGTAACCTGTAGGGTAACCCTACAAAAATCTTGTCATTCTGAATTATATTTAAAGGAAACTCTCCTACTAGGATGAAGGATTGTGTAAACCAACACTCTTTTAACTATGGTGCGTGCCTCCGCATTTTACTTGACTATTCCTGTTTTTTTAAAAATATTGACACATGAGCCTGGGCGGGATCAAGGCATCCATGAACACCTATGAGCCTAGCGCATCTTGGGTTCTTCCCGCAGAAAGGTCAAAGAACGATCTACGCCGAGGGGGCACAGTACCCTAGTATCGTCAGTGTTGACTGAGTTTGTTATCCTTCTTCTGGTGGTGATGTCCTTTAGGGTTGCTGGAGGAATCCTTGAGACCAACCCTTAGGGGACTTATACCAAGACACAAAGATGCAAGAGTCCGTTATAAAATAAAGCGGTACTTTATCCTGCTATCCGGTTCCCGGGTGCACATCCAAATGCTACTAAAAGCACGATATCTCTACTGCGAAGTGTCGGGACCTGGGGGATATGGGATCTTATTCAGCGACAAGGCAGGGGACAACATCCGAAGCATGTAGTCCATGAAGGGCCAAACACTAGTACAGTTGAAGATCAGAAGAAGAAGAATGAGACAAGAATGTGAAAGTTTCCTTTTTGGGGGGGAGCAAGGATTCCTGGAACAACCCCTTTAAGTCTTAATTTAAGTCCTTAATGTAACTATGTTCCTATCCATATTACCATAGGACCATATACCGACAACTTCAGGTACTACGGGTTCACAACCCCAGTCAACCCTGAATATAAGTAATCCTCTAGCACACACGTGATGGTGAACATTTTAGAGGTTTCGAGTGCCCAAAATACAACAAGCACCACTTATCATCGCAGACAATTTATGTAAAAACAGAAACATTCTTAATTTGGTGATTTATGCTCTGCTCTGTCACAGCTTTCGGTCTTATACCAGCACTTGAGTGAAACCAATAAAGCAGAAAATGGAGAAATTGGACTGATCAGTGTAGCTTCGCTCCAGGGTCACAATAAACAGGAAGAATTGTACAGGACGGAGCAGGAGCTCATAATATCAAGATTCGTACAAACTTCCCACTCCTCCAGTAGTCACAGGGAGCGCTTGAGGTCCTTAATATAGCTCTGTGCACAGCAAGCGGGCTGTTCTGGGCACTGCAGGAAGATACCATGAGAGTCAATCTCTGGTCATGGCCTGATGTGCCCCACAGAAAGGGCCTCTGAGGCCACCTATGGACACCAGTTGCCAGTAGAGTTCGCACACACTGCAATATAGCATGTGCGTGGACAGAAACGCAGAGAGTCTGCTCCGCTCATCTATCCGGGAACGCGGAGGAATTTATTTGATCTTCCCCCAATTTTAAAACAAAACAACCGTTGTCTTTTTTTTTCACAAACCCAATATAACATTCATGAAAGTGCTTCTGATTTTTCTAATAAATCTTACAATCACACGGCTGAAATTGCTGGTGAGAATGGAGCCTCACACAGTAATGTGCAGGGGATCACTAAGTCGGGTATTGATTCCATTTTTTATTTAATAACTGATTCCACAATTTTGCGTTTAGAGAAAACTCTGCCACCGTGGAAAACCCCTTTAAATAAAATTCTATGACAGTAAGAAAAAAAATAGCAAGAAAGGAATCAGTTAACAGCCCCCTGTCACATCATCACTAGAGCACCGGCTATGGAGAACAAATACCTCCATACAGTGAGCGCTCCCTGCTGCAGTATACGAGGATTGTTGTGTAGGAGGAAAGGAATGTGATACATTTTCTATGCAAACATCACAATGGAAAAACTGGACCAAATGGATAAAACCAAACGAAGAGAAGATAGGAAAAAATTCTCTCGCATCAGTATCGATCGGTTCCTGTTACACCTCAAACTCATTCTGCCCTCCAGTTTTGACAACCCAAAGAGACAGAACTCACAAATATTTTAAAGGGAAATCCAGTCCACATTATATGAGACATGACGTACAGTAGATACAGGTGAGGAGGATCACATCATTGGTGAGTCTCTGATCGATCAGATCAAGGGCTGTATAGACTCTCTCTGACACTTATACCGCGGTGTCTTTACTGGTAATTCAGGCAAGTAATACGTATTGTGATAGTAGTGTGAAGATTATCTTAGCGACGGATTTGTGCCGATCACCACGAAAACAAGAAAATCTCTTTTCTTCTTCTGGATCAGTGCTTGGTGCGACCCGACTACACAGAATCTCACATATAGATTTTTACAGTAGTGGATTATAATAACAATCACGGCAACTCTTATTAGCGTTCCACCATGCTCCAATGCTCGTTTAAACTTAGTTCGGGGGCGGAAAATGCCTTGTTGATGCCAGAGGTCAGAGGAGAAAGGGCCAGACTGGGTTCGAGCTGATAGAAAGGCAATAAGTGACTAAACCATTTCGCCACCCGTTACAACCAAGTAGTCAGAAGAGCATCTTGAACGTCACAGTAGTCGTTAGAACTTTGAGGCACGATGGGCTACGCAGCGTAAGACACACCGGCGCTGCCAATCTTTCAGAATTAAGAACAGAAAACTGCAGGCTACAATTTGCACACAATAAGCTCATCGAAATCCTGGAAAGTAGAAGCATTGAAAAACGGGGCCAGGTCTGGATGTGATTGTCTCAACATTTCTGCTGGAAATTCGGATCTGGTAGGGGCTCAGATGTGGCGTCAACAACATGAAAAGCATGGCATCCAGTCATGCCTTTGCTCAATGGTTTCAGGCCGGGTTCCTGGTGATGGTTTAATGGTGTGGGGAATATTTTCTTGGCACTCTTTGGGCCCCGGAGGATTGTTGCTGACCTGTCCATCCCTTTATGACACCAGGTACCCAAAATTGTCAGGAGTGCAATCCGACAAATCTGCGGCAACTGGTGATGCCATAATGTCAATAGGGACAAAATGATACTGAGGAAATGCTTCAGCACCTGTTGAATTTTGATGCCCTACGAAGAATCTTGAGCAGTTTGAAAGCAAAAGGGGGTCCCCCAACCCGTTACTAGCCCATGGTCCCCTCCGTGTACCAATAAAGTGGCCGGTTGAGGTGTACGGTGGCTTGAGGGTGCCATGGGGGGGGCAAGCCTTTAGGGGCCCAGGCCACCCAATCTTACCCACAAATGTTATATGAGTAGGAACTTCACAATTGCAATCCTTCATACATCTTTTTCTGCCTCTCAATACACTTATGCAAAAGAGCAATTTCAGGAGCTTTGATGGTCCGGGAAAACACATATGAAAGCGGAGAGAGACCCCATTCCTCTTATTCTCCAAAGACAGCTGTAGTATCTATGTAACTATGTATCGGAAGGGATTCAAAGCTTGTAGGGGCATAATATTCATACCGCCCTAAATTTTGGTCCTATAGTTTAATTCCGCCACAGACGTTTAGCCGGCTGCATATATCAGTAAGGTAAAGTTTACCCCACCAGGCACTAAATTACTAGTGGCTGCTAACTATAAGTGTTTTACCGGTCTCCATGCTCCGTGGCCAGAGTCCCAGATACGCGAAGACCTTCAGCACTACCACTGCATGATGGACCTTTATGACAGAAGTCTCCCCCACTTCTAAGACAGAAATAATTTTGTGAAAGACGCTAAGCAGTAGTATTGTAGTATACTAGTGAATACTAAGCTATAGAGAAATATGCAGCTGCTAGGGTTAACAGTGTTCTCCTTCCTCCATTCTCACTAATTTTGAGTGCTCGCCCTGTGCGTACCGTACCTGCAGCACAAATTACTTCTACATTGTGAAACAGCTTGTATATAATACAATATTAAACACAATACTGAGACTCTGGATCTAACACAATTCCCATGATATAGAAAGCAACCTTTCATGGACTGAGTTGCTAGAGCTAAGCTTCAAGTTTACATTTTCTGTATGTCGGACACAGTGCCCCCAGCCCGCAACACTAACTGGAATGCAGGCCAATCTTATAAAATTACATCCTGTAAAAGCATGTTCTTTACACAGGCCAATAGTCAGAAAGAAAACCGCAGCTGTAAATGCGGTAATAACATGTGGGACCAAGGTTTCAGATTGGTGAGTGAGGACATTACCTGATCTAGTTGCCGGCTTTTCAGGAGTGACACCGTGATACAACCCAGCCAAAGACGAGCCTATTCAATTTTACGGTTTATTAGGATTGCATTCCCCACCCCCATCTAAAGTACTAACACCACTACCACTGATGAACCAGCTCAGGACCCGACAGCTACAGTTTATGGCATAAGTTTGAGAATGACACAAATATTAGATTTACATGATCTGTTGACCTCTGGTTTGTCAGAGTTTTTATCAACTTACAGACACACTCAAGTGAAGTCATTATTAATTAAAAAGCTGGTGAGTGGCCTGTTAGAAGGAGTGTCTGCAGCAAGCAATTTTGCAGTGTTGACCCTTCTTCTTCAGGACCTCTGCAATTCGCCCTGGCAGTCTCAATCATCTTCTGGACCAAATCTGACTGATAGCCGTCCATTCCTGCACAATCAATGCTTGCCTTGTACATTGCATTTGTTGTTTTCTTTTTGTCAACCCGTTCTCTGGAGATGACCACTAGAGATGAACGGCACTAAAATGCGCGCCCGGTACTAGTTATTCGGAGAAAAATTTTTCCTGCTGCTCGATGTGCTCGTCTCGACCCTAACGAGCACCCATTGAAGGAAAGGGAGAACCGCAGCATTTTTCAAAGGGACCATGGTTGGGAATATAAAATGTGTTACCTTCAATTGAAAAAGAAATGTTTTCTCACCCTACAAGTCTAGCAGATGTATGGAAACATCTGCAATCTATTCTTCACTGTTCCCCGTGATATATTTCTCCCGACATGTTAGCACGATGTGAAGAACAGTGAGAATTAGATGAGATGTTTAGCACATATGCGTAATGTGGGATCGTGCTGCTGCTTCCTGGTGTTCCGTGCTGATGCTCCCCGGTGTTCCGTGACCTGCATGCTCCCACGTTGTATCCGTGCTGTCCACGCGTGTCTACGTTCTGACCACACTGCAAGATGTCTCCGGCCTGCCCCACCCCGTGTCTAAGTTCTGCCTTCCATTGTCTTAGTTGTGCTCCAGGTCTAATGTGCTGCATCAGTTCCCTGCCCGATTGTCTCCGTGCTGCTGTTCCCCCATGTCTCTGTGCTGATCCCACGGTGTCTCTTGTGCTGCTCCCCGGTTGGTCTCTGTGATGTACCTCTATCCTGGTGTCTCTGTGCTGCTACCCCGTGTTTTCAATGTGTTCTTTCACACATTTCATATATGTTCTTCACTACGATTTTGTTCTGCGCGTATATTAAGACAAGTAAGCAGATGTTACCCCGCCAGAAAATCTGTAATCTATTCTTCAAACTGTGTTTGTCACTTAAATGATCTGTTGTAACTGTGTTCACTGTTCTTAAATGGATTAAGATCTGGGGAGTTTCAGGCATGGACCCAAAAATATCTTGATTTTGTTCCTGAGCCATAGTTATACCTTTGATTATGGCAAGGTGCTCCATCATGCTGGACAAAGGACATTTGTGATCCCCAAACTGCTCTTGGACGTTGGGAGAAGTTGCTCTTGGGGACATTTGGGTCCATTCTTTATTCATGGATGTGTTTAGGCAAGACTGTTGAGAGAGCCCGAATCCTTGTGTGAGAACCGCCCCCACACATGATGTTGCGGTGCTGGGACAGGTGAATGAGCACTATAGATGGTGGTATCACTACCCTTGTTTACTCCAAACAAGGCTGTTTTCCAGAGTGTCCATCAGAAAGGGGAATCATCAGAGAGAAAATGAAAGCTACCCCAGCCTCCTTCAGCGGTCCATCCGCTGTACCTTTTGCAGAATATCAGTCTGTCCCTGAGTGTTGTTCTGGAGAGGACAGTGGACTTTTGCGCCCTCCTTGACACCGGCCTTTGCTCCAAGTCTATCCGCAGTTACACTGAGTGCGTGCCAGATGTCATCTCAACCTGCCATGTGCCATCCTGAGCAGCAAGCTTGCACTGCTGGGAGCCCCATCCCGAAGCTGAAACACTTTTACGAGACCGGTCATGGCGCTTGCTGACCTGTCTGGGGCCCTGGAGCCTTTTTGACAACCCAATGGAACCTCTTCACTTGAATTCCTTGATGATGCGATAAGATTGGTGACTGAGGTTTGCAATTCTTTCTAGCTGCCGATACTCATCTTACCATTTCTAGGCCATGTTTGTGCAGTGCCAATGATGATGCACAGGTTATTTAGAGATAAACATGGTCACACAGAACCGAAGAAAAACAAATTATGCACAGAACACGCCCTTTAAAGTGTCCAGTCTGGTTGTGATTCTTACTTAATCCGACAGAGGGATCAAAGCCCTGTTCCTCCAGCCAACCAACACATGTGTTACTGGAAGCAATCACATGACTACCATGTGAGCTGCTCCTTTCAGGGCGACGAATTGAAGTTGAAATTTTGTTTGGGGGAAAAAGTTCACTTTCTAGGCAATATTGTTAGCTGAATACTCTGTAACTGATGCAGTCGTGGACTTTGTAAAAATTACAACATTTGTATCATTCGCTCAAAAACTTCTGGCCATGACTGTAGACTAACAAACCTACCACTGTGCCAGCTAGGCACAACAACTGTGGCGTAGGAGAAAAGGTAGAATAGTAATGATAGTGTAGAATAGTAATATGTACCATCTCGACGGGCTACATGCAGGGGCGCGTCACTCGCTGTACCTAGTGTCCAGTCGGCCTCCACCACTTAATTTGGCCTTAATATAAAAAATGTATATGTGGAATTCTGAGCCCACTTAAAACTGTTCTCTTCCCTCTAAATGGTTATGTCAGTGGCTTTACTGTGATTATTGAAGACAGCACAATATAAATAGGACAAGTGGAGCCTCTGGAAGTACATCTCAGATATTCCAGAAAACCTTGAGAAGAATGTAAGGCATCTCACTGTTTCATTGTGCACGCACAGGGACCATTTTGTGGTTAATTAACAGCCCGTGTTGTGATGGTTCGGTAATGCGCTTGCCGACACTCAACAGCAATAGTCAAGTCACCTAAGGACACCAATGTGGAAAGATCACTCCACTGGACAATAAGACAGTCTTTCTTTCTTGGTTTATTCAGCCTGTAAAAGTTACATGATGCAGGGTTTGTGTCGTCAGTCAATTGTACAGTAGTGTCTAAGGATTTTGTAGGCCGCGGAATGATGATCAATTATCAATCGAGATTGCGTGGGGTCTGACCCAGGGGGAAAACACCCATTTTTTATATATCTCTCGGCTCAGACCGGTAACAATGAGGTTCCCTTGATGTTGATAGAGATAAGGATAAGAAGCAGGAAAGGCCGAGCTCTCAGCACATTTAAGACTGGGGCTAACATGCACCCCTCACGTACATAAGTCGTCACAAACACAGATATCCCGACTCAAGTAGAGGATATCTTTGCACCCATTGGTGGTTGTCCAGTGATGGAACCACAACTGTGATTGTATAACCCAAAATTAACCCGATGGGTGATCGAGAGTGCCACACCGCAGTGGCTAGAGTTTTGCAACGCCGGCCGTGGAGGCATTCGGCCGGGCAAAGGGGCCGACGATACTGGAGTGGCTGGCGATTAGCGGCACTTAGGGCGTGTGATGTACTGGTGTGATTGGTATGGGACCGGAAGGGGGATGTCCTACAGCCTGGCAAGTCTCCAGGCAGGTGGAGGGAGAGAGGATGTCTGTACTGAGTTCTCCTTGGGCCAAGCGAGCTGTCTGTAAGATAGGCTCTCTGCCGGTAATCGGATGCGAAGAAGCCCGTTGGGTTGATAGCTGAAGACGCTCGTATCAGGGATTCAGACGAAGGCAACATTGGCAAAGACACTACGCGTTCTTTATGGAACAAAAGGAAGCCCAGACAAATGGGACCTCTCTAAACGGTTACAGCAAGATTCTGGTACTGGTGTGGAGAGGAGGCAGTGCCTCAGCAGGAATCGAGCACAGCTGTGTAGTAGTAAGGCTAGGAATTGAGATGGAGCTGGTCCCCCCTCGTCAAAAATGATGGGAGTCATGCAGCTATGGAATAGAGTACCTTGGACTCCAGTCCTGGAATGGTTTCTGTATACAGTACTAATAGGTCTTGGTGCTGAAACACTCACTTCTTTCACTCTGTCATGTGCTAAGCCAAGAGCGACTTGTGGTAAGAGACCATGTACTCCCAAGTGCACAGGTGGTTTTATTCTCCCCTGATCAGGTGGTAGCCCCTCTTCTAAACTCACACTCCCGCCTATACCATACAGGCTTCTGATTGGATAACATCTTACACCCATTTAACATTCACTTCCAAGGCAGAGGATGACACGGCAGACTTACCTGAGATCTCTCGGAATTGTCCTTGGGTGAGTTGACGCAGGCTCACCAAGATGGTTCCAATCTCTGACAGGTAAGGGCCTTATCTAAACTACACCCTTGCTTAGCGTTGGTAGGGAGTTGTTGCACATGTTCTGCTTTGTAACAACCTGGCCAAAGCCCCTACCACTGCGACCTCTGTCGTAACGAAACCAAGAGCCTTTACAGGCTCAGTCTTAGCATTCAATTTAAAAGTTGCTTTTAGCAGGAAAGATTCGGTCAATAGATAAAAAATATATAAAAGAGATTACCACACAGGTCACCAGTGCCTGTGAACTAGGCGTAAACTGTCCTTGGATTATCCAGATGGATTTGACGGTTTTATTTCCTTTAGGGGTCACCAAGTCTTACAAACCGGGACCACCTTTTGCTATTGTTTATCGTCTTTCGCAGCAGTGTACTCTCTTCTATTCCTAATCTCCTGTCGCCCTTCCAGCCTTCTATAGTGTCTTTTGCTGTCAAACTTTCCTGAACTATTTTCCTACCTGACTTATATATGGGGGGGCTATCATGTGCCTGGCCAGTGCGAGTAACTAGTGAAAGGGCCGGGCCCCAAGCACTTCTGAATCCCCTTAAAAAAAATATACATTTGTTAGACTCAATTTTTACAATTACACAAGTTTATATTACAAACAGTTCTTAAGGCTTACAAACACACAATTACCGATATACAAAATGTGCGGGAAAAAAGTCCCCTCGGCTTATTATCACGAGTTCATACGTAAGTCAATGAGTAATAACTTAATACACACCCCTCCGGTGGCCCGATGTGGGACAACAGAACAATGGCAGCGCCAACGGACGATGTGACAGAAGAGGGAGCCGGAGCGAACGGAAGCCAGAAGACGAGCCCACCGCGGACATCGGGGGGAGCAGCGCTGACATCGGGGCCAGTCGGAGGGGGAGTATATACGTTATTATTTTTTTAAATTTCGGGAAGCGTTATATTACTGGTGTGGCAGGCTGTTTACTACTGGGGGCGCGGCTGTATAACTGGGGGGTCAAGTATGTACTACCTAGGGCAAGCTGTATACTACTGGTGTATGGCGTGCATACTCCTCGGTGGCAGCTGTATACATATGGGGACTGGCTGTATTACTGCGGGAAGGTCTTGTATACATACTAGGGGCAAGCTGTATATACTGGCTGACTGGCTGATATACTACGTGGTGGCAAGCGTTGTATACTCCTGGGGGCAAGCTGATTTATATAGGAGCAAGAGCTGTATACTACTGGGGATTGGCGATGATACATCACTGGTGCAAGCTGTATACTAATGGCGGGACTAAGCTGATATACTAGGGGAAAGCTGTTACCTACTAAGGGCAAGGCGGCAGGCTTTGTATAGCTACCTGGGGGCAGGCTGTTGAATTACTACTTGGGGTAGTCGCGCGGATGGGCTGTATACGGGGGCAGGCTGTACTATTATAGCGGGGCTGGGCTCGGCGACTATACTGGGGCTTGGGGGGGTGTCTGTGACCCAATGCATTTCCCCCCCGTGTGGTACCCATACATCGAGTCAATAGGTTTTTCCCAGTTTTGTGGTGGTCAATTAGGGCGTTCGCGGCTTATATCGGGTCGGCTGTATACTGAGTAATATGGTATATATTTGTGCTTATATTAAATACATATTTGTGCTATATAGTAATATTCCTTCGAATACACACTACAAATATAAACACATAACACATTTATAGTATACATACATCTATTATGGTATTATTTCGTCGGGTTCCCGAATTTTACGATTTGCCATGAATTGCTTGGGTTTTTGGCGCACACAGAGTTGGAGGCTGTTTATACGACACCAAATGTGGGCGTTGCCATCGGACAACCCGACTGATTTGGACTAAAAACTGCGGGAATTTGACTTTCAAAATGTGTAACACTGATCAGCATTACATTGCACCAGGAAAAAAAGATGGTGAGAACCAGGGGACCTCAGCGGCGGAGGATAGTGACACACTGCAGGAAATTTGGAACGACCGATCTTATGAATCGCGCGACAGCATCCGACTCCTCGCTCGGAACATTCCGATATCAGCCGCGCGTATACGGGACGGTAGTTAAAGTGCCCCAAAAATGTATGCACCATGGTGCACATGTTCATTCTGTAGTGTGCAGGTCAGGAGGCGACAGGGCCCCCTTGACACTACGGGCCCCATTGCAGCTGCTACCACTGTAGTTACATCCCATTGGTGGTGGGAAAGACGCCATAGGAGCTTATTTGCTGATTGTTCCATGCAAACACATAATTGTTGCACCTGAGCTGTCAGACGACACAGTATGGTTTCTAGTTAAAACATGGTTTTCATATTTTCCATTAACGAAGAAACGGAGAATCTTCCTTTGACTAATAAAACAGTCCTGATAACATACTTATGATCACTGAGCAGATTTTTTAAATCGATATAAAACAGGCTTAGCTCTAATAAACCTAGCATGAAAGTCACAAACCACTCGCAGTCTGATAAATACTCCGCTCTATGAATGAAGTGGGCTTTTCAGTACACAATTCCTATAGTGCGCCATCCATTAGTGAACTGATTCCAGTGAACATAATTTCCTCTCGCGCTTGCTATTGATTGCGAAGGAGGCGGGACAGGGAATATATCCATCCCACCTTCACTCCCGCAGCGCTGTGACACACCCTTGTCCACTATCCATGGGGTTGTGATGCCGGGATCTGCGCACGGAGTTTGCATGAAAATATGAACAAATAGGAGGAAACATTAAAGGAAATCGGTGCCACACTTCAGTGCACATTGGCTCATTAGTCAAACGGCCTTTGCAAAAAAATAAGCAACATGTATATTTTAGACATAAAGGGGGTCATTGACTACAGGGCCAGATTCACGTTTTCCTGAAGTGTACCGAACCGATTTCAGATTTTGCGCCGATTGTACTGGAATTGCCCGGGATTGTGGCACACGCGACCGGGCGTGGGGCGCATCACGGCGCGGGCATGCGACGGAAATTGGATGGGTACGTGGCCGCAACGAAAAACCGACGATGTCGGAAACCCAGCCGCATTTAAGAAAAAAAAGGTGCTTCGAAAATTAAACCTACCTTCACCAGGTATAGGCGGTGTTGAAGTTCAGGGCATCAGCGCGCTCCGGGGACTCGCGCAGCAGCCCGCCCACCCACCTGCCCCGTGGCAAGGCGGAGGAACTACCTAGTGAAATCCCGGCAGGAAACGATGCCCATGCAGAGAATGCGCCGCCTGGATCGCGAAGGACCGGGTAATGCTATTTTATTATCTGCCCCACAGTATTAACTCCCTATACAAACGCGCAAATCGGAAATATTCGGGTAACACGTCGGGAAAACGACCCCCACTGTATTTATATATAAAACACTGTTTTGGTGTCACATGGGTGTGGCCTTGAGGTCTAGTGCACCTTTACTTATCTAACAACATCTGCCATTCAGGCAGTCCCCGGTTATGTACAAGATAGATTATGGAGATTTGTTCTTAAGTTGAATTTGTATGTAAGTCAGAACTGTATATTTTATAATTGTAACCCCAGCAAAAAAAAAAAATTTGGTCTCTGTGACAATTGGATTTTAAAAATGTTGGGTTGTCATAAGAACCAGGATTAACACTAAATCTTCATTACAGACGCCTGTGATAACTGTTACAGTTTATCATTGTATACTAGCAGGGCCGGATTAAGGTTGTGGTGGGGCCACTGGCAGCAAAATATGGAGAAGGATCACATTGAATGTAGTCCAGAAGGAACAGAAATCGATATATAACCACTACCACACGCAATCATCTCTAAAGCTCCGCCAGCAATCACTGTTACAGCTGCTCCAGCAGAATCACTATATACAACTCCCCCAGCAATACACTAAGTCAAGCATCAGCGCTCCGCCAATCACTATATAAGCCCAGATACCTATCACTCCCTAGCAATCACTATATACAGCTCACAAAGCAATCACTATAGCAGATCCCCACCGCAATCAACGATATACCAGATCTGCAAGCAATAACGGTATAAGCGCCCCAGCAATCATATATACAGCCTCCACCAGCAATCATATATACAGCTCACCCAGCAATTCCACTACTGTGGTCACTGTGTTCACTGTTCTCAATGGTATTAAGATCGGGGAGTTTCAGGCCATGGACCCAAAAATCTCTTGTTTGTTCCTGAGCCATTAGTTATAACCTTGATTATGGCAAGGTGCTCCATCATGGCTGGAAAAGGAATTTGTGATACCCCAAACTCATCTTGGGACGTTGGGAGAAGTTGCTCTTGGGGAATTTTGGGTCCCATTCTTATTCATGGATGTGTTTAGGCAAGACTGTGAGAGAGCCGAATCACCTTGGGAGAACGCACCCCACACATGATGTGCCGGTGCTGACAGGTGGCATGAGCATCATAGACTGGTGGTATCACTCACCTTGTTTCATCCAAACAAGGCTGTTTTCCAGATGTCCATCAGGAACAGGGGATTCATCAGAGAAAAATGAAAAGGCCTACCCCCAAGCTACCTATGCGGTCCAACTCCGACCTTTTGCCAGAATATCAGTCTGTCACCTGATGTTTTATGCGAGAGAAGTGGGCTTTTGCTGCCCTCTTGACACCCAGGCGCTTTGCTCCAAAGTCTACTCCGCAGTCTCACACAGTGCCGTGCAGATGTCACTCAACACCTGGCCTGCTGCCATTCCGAGAGCAAGCTACTGCATGCTGGGAGCCCCATCCCGAAGCTGAACACACTTTTAGAGACGCGGTCCATGGCGCTGTGCTGACCTTTGGGCCCTGGGAGCCTTTTTTTGACAACAATGGAACCCTCTTCCATTGAATTCCTTGATGATGCGATAGATTGGTGACTGACGGTTGCAATCTTTCATAGCTGCGATACTCCTTACCTTTTAGTGCCATGTTTGTGCAGTGCAATGATGATGCACCAGGTTTATTTAGAGACTAAACCATCGGCTTAACACGAAGAAAAACAAATTATGACACACGAACACGCTCCTTCTAAAGTGTCCAGCTGGTTCTGATTCTACTTAATCCGGTACAGATGATCACAAAGCCCTGTCCTCATCAGCAACCACACACACTGTGTTACTGGAAGCAATCAATGACTACCATGTGTAGCTGCTCCTTTAGGCGACTGACGATGAAGTTGAAATTGTTTGGGGGAAAAAGTTCACTTTCTAGGCAATATTGGTTAAGCTGATACGTCTGTACTGATGCCAGGTGGACTTTGTAAAAATTAACATTTGTTCATTCTCAAAACTCTTGGCCATGGACTTGTAGACTAACAAATCCCTACCACGTGCCAGTAGGATCAAACTCATGTGGTAGGAGACAAAGTGTAGAATAGTAATGATGTAGAAAGTAATATGCTACCATCTCGCGGGCTCATGGCAGGGGCGCGTCACGCTGTCCTATGCTCGTCGGCCTCCACCACTTAATTTGGCAACTTAATATAAAAAATGTATATGTGGATCTCTGAGCCCACTTAAAACTGTTATCTTCCCTCTAAATGTCTTATGGTCATGGGGCTTTTACCTGTGATTATTAAGACAGCACAAATAAATAGGACAAGTGGAGCCTGCAAGTCACATCTCAGATATTCAGAAAACCTTAGGAAAGAATGTAAGGATTCACTGTATTCATGTGACGCAGGCACGGGACCATTTTGTGGTAATTTAACAGCCCGTTTGTGATTGGGGTCGGTAATGCCGTGCCGACACTAACAGCATAGTAAGTCCCTAAGGACACAATGTGGAAATGTCACTCCACTGGACATAAGACGCTTTGCTACTTCTCTTGGTTTATTCAGCCTTGTACAAAGTTACTAATGATGCAGGGTTTGTGTCGTCTGTCAATTATGTACAGTAGTGTCTAGGGATTTTGTACCGGCGGAATGATGATCAATTACAACTGAGATGTGCGTGGGGTCTGGACACCAGGGTGAAAAACCACATTTTTTATAATTACTCTCCTGGCCTCAGACGGTTAACAATGAGGTTCCCTTGATGTTGATAGAGATAAGGATAAGAAGCAGGAAAGGCGAGCTTCAGCCACATTTAAACTGGTGGCACATGCCCCATCACCAGTATAGAAGTCGTCAACAAACACGATATCCGACTCAAGTAGAGGATTATCTTTGCCCGATTGGTGGGTGTCCAGTGATGGAACCACTGTGATTTATAACCCAAAATTAACCATGGGTAAGAATGTCGAGAAGTGCACACAACCCGCCAGTGCCTAGACCTTTTTTGCGCGGCCGGAGGCAAAGGGGCACACCGAGATTACTGGAGTGGCTGGGCTGATGCCGCCATAGGGCGTGCTGATGTCACGGGTTGGATTGGTATGGGACGGAGAGGGATGTCCTACAGCCTGGCAAGTCTCCAGGAGTGGAGGGAGAAGGGTGTCTGTACTGGTTCTCACTTGGGCAAGAGAGTGTCTGTAAGATAGGCTCTCTCGCGCGTAATCGGATGGAAGAAGCCCGTGGGTGATAGTAGAAGACATCGTATACAGGTATTCAGACGAAGGCAACATTGGCAAAGAACTACGCGCGTTCTTTATGGAACAAAAGGAAGCCAGACCAAATGGGATCTCCTAAACGGTTACAGCAAGCTTCAGGTACTGGTCGTGGAGAGGGTGTCTCAGCAGGAATCGAGAACTACAGACCTGTGTAGTACGCTAAAGGCTAGAGATTGAGATGGAGGTCCCCTTCTGGTCAAAATGATGGAGCAGCAGCTATGGAATTAGAGTACCTGACTCCAGTCCTGGAATGGTTCTGTATACAGCATAATAGGTTTGGTGCTGAACACTCACCTCTCTTTCACTCTGTCAATGCTGCTAGCTTAGAGCGATCCTTGTGGTAAAGAGACCATGTACCCCAGAGTGCACAGGTGGTTTTATTCTCCCCTGATCAGGTGGTCAGCCCCCTCTCAATCACACCCTCCAGCCCTATACCATACAGCCATTCTGATTGGATAACATCTTACACCCATTTAAATATTAGCTTCAGGCAGAGGACACCGATGCAGATACCTGAGATCTCTCGGAATTGTCCCTTGGGTGAGTTGACGCAGGCTCACACAGATGGTATATTTCCTGACAGGTAACGGGCCTTATTCATATAACTACCCCTTGCCTAGCGTTGGTAGGGAGTTTTTGTTGCACATGTCTGCTTTTGTAACAACTGGCCCAAAGCCACCACTGCGACCTCTGTGTAACGAAACCAAGAGCCTTTCAGGCTCAGCTTTAGCATCAATTAAAGTTGCTTTTTAGAGGAAAAGATGGTCAATAGATAAACAAATAATATAAAAAAGATTACACAGTCAACAGGCCTTGCTGGAATTCTAGCGTAAACTGTCCTTGGATTATCATGATGGATTTTGACGGTTAGATTTCCTTTAGGGGTTCCAACGTTCATTCAAACCCGGTGACCACCTTTGTTGCTATTGTTTATCGTTTTCGAGCAGTGTACTCTTCTTCTTCTAAGTCCTGTCGCCCTTCCAGTCTTCTCTAGTGTCTTCTTGTGTCAAACTTTCCTGACATATGTATTACCTACCTGACCTATATTGGGGGGGATATCATGTCCGGCCTAGTGGAGTAACTAGTGAAAGGGCGGGCCCAAGCACTTCTGGGAATCCCCTTTAAAAAAATAAATTTTGTATACTTCAATTTTTACAATTACACAGTTTATATTACAATAACAGTTCAAGGCTTTACAAAACACAATTACCGTATATACAAAAATGTGCTGAAAAACGTCCCCTCGGGCTATTATCACGAGTCATACGTAGTCAAAGAGTAGATAACTTAATACACACCTCCGGTGGCCCGATGTGCGACAGAACAATGGCCGGGCAGACCGTACGATGTGAAGAAGAGGAGCCGGCGACGAAGCCAGAAGACGAGCCACCGCGGACATCGGGGGGAGCAGCGTCTGCAATCCGGGCCAGCGGAGGGGGAGTATATACGTTTATTATTTTTTTAAATTTGGGCAAGGGATATCTAACTGGGGGCAGGCTGATTACTACTGGGGGCAGGCTGCTATATACTGGGGGCAAGTGTTACTACGGGCAAGCTGTATACTACTGTGCTGGATGCGACTACTCCTGGTGGCAGCTGTATCCTACTGGGGGACTGGCTGTATAGTACTGGGGAAAGGTCTTTATACTAACTAGGGGCAGCTGTTTATATACTGGTGGACTGGCTGATCTACTACTGGGTGCAAGCGTGTTATATCTAGCGGGGCAAGCTGATTTACTATAGGAGCAAGACTTGTATACTACTGTGGGATCTGGCACTGTATATAATCAGGTGCAAGCTGTATACTAAGGGGGACAAGCGTGATACACTAGGGGAGCAAGCTGTTATCTAATGGGCAAGCGGGCAGGCGTTGTATACTCTGGGCGGACAGGTGTATGTACTATTGGGGTGGTCTGGGGGATGTTATACGGGGGCAGCTGTACTATTATAGCGGGGTTGGCTGGCGATATACTGGCTTGGGGGGGGGGTCGTGACCAATGCATTTCCCCCCTGCCGCGTCCAATACTCGAGTCAATAGGTTTTTCCCAGTTTTTGTGGTGGTTTAAACTTAGGGGTTCCGGGCTTATACCGGGTCGGCTTGATGATGAGTATATATGGCTATATATTTGTGCTTATATTAAATCACATATTTGTGCTTTATAGTATATATTCTTCGAATACCACACTAAAATATAAACACATAACACATTTATAGTATACATACATCTATTGATGCGTATTTCCGTCGGGTTTCCCGAATTTTTCGATTTGCCATGAATTGCTCTGGGTTTTTGGCGCACACAGGAGTGGTGGCTTTATACGACACCAAATCGTGGGCGTTGCCATCGGACAACCCCGACTGATTTGACAAAAATGCGGGAATTTGGACTTTCAAAATGTGTCACTGATCACATTACATGCACCAGGAAAAAACAGATAGGTGATAATCCAAGGCGGACACTCAGCGGGGGGATAGTGACACATGCAGGAAATTGGACGCACGATCTTCAGTGAAGACGCGCAGTCCGACTCCTCGTCCGGAACATTCCGGAATGCAGCGCGTAACGGGGACGGGTACGTTACAAGTGCCCAAAAATGTAGCTACCCCTAATGGTGCACATGTTCCATTCTTTAGTGTGCAGTTCAGAGAGGACCAGGGCCCCCTCTGACACAACGGCCCCATTGAGCTGCTCACCACTTAGTTACATCACCTTGATAGCGCTAGGTATTGCTGTGTTCCATGATATGACAGAGCTTCAGACGCTATGCGATGTTTATGTTTACATATTGTGCCTGAGCAAAACAGATGTTTCATAAAATCATTTTCCATCTAACGAAGAAAACGATGAATCTTCCTTGACTAATAAAACAGCTCGATACATACTTAGATAGCACGAGCAGATTTTTTTAAATCGTATAAAACCGGCTTAGTCTAATAAACCTTAGCATGAAAGTCACAAACACTCGGCAGTCTGTAAATCTCCGCTCTCTGAATGAAGTGGGCTTTCAGTACACAATTCCTATAGGTGCGCCCATCCATGTAGAACTTGATTCAGTGAACTATAATTTCATCTCGCGTTGCTATCTGATTGGAAGGAGGCGGGAAGGGAATTACTCTCCCACATCATCCCGCAGCAGCTGGACACACCTGTCACTATACATGGGGTGATGCCGGGGATCTGCGCCGGGTTTGCCATTGAAATGAACATAATAAGGAAACCTGAAAGGAAATGGTGTCCACTCTCAGGTCACCATGTGGCCTCATAGGTAAAACGGCTTTGCAAAAAAATAAGCAAGCATTTATTTTAGACATATTTTATATATAAAACACTGTTGGTGTCACAGGGGTGCTTGAGGTTCTTAGTGCACTGTACTTATCTAACATCTGCCATTCAGGCAGTCACGGTAGTACAAGATAGATTATGGAGATTTGTTTCTTAGTTAAATTTGGATGTAGTCAGCAATGTATATGTTTAATTGTAACCCCAGCAAAAAAAGTCAGATTACAGACTCTGTGATACTGTTACAGTTTATCATTGTATACGAGCAGGGCGGATTAGTGGTGGGGCCCCGGGCGCAAACTGGAGGAGGCTTCCCATTGAATGAGTCAGACAGGGAAAAACAGCAATCGCTAGATACACTCCCCAGCTAACCATATACAGCCCTCCCTGTCGTCCCTGTTGTACAGCTCCCCAGCAATCACTATACAGCTTCCCCCAGAGGCAAACCATATATTAGTCTCCCCCAAGCAGCACTGCTATACAGCCCCAAGCAATCACTTATATACAAGCTCCCCAGAATCACTATATACAGTCCCCAGCAATCACTAAATACAAGCTCCCCAAGCAATCATATATCCAGCTCCTCAAGCATCACTTATATACACAGCCCCAAGCAATTCATATATTACAGCCCCCAATAATCACGATACAGTTACTATATACAGCTCCCCCAGCAATCACTATATACAGCTCCCCCAGCAACCACTATATACAGCTCCCCCAGCAATCACTATATACAGTTCCCCCAGCATCACTATATACAGCCCCCCAGCAACCACTATATACAGCTCCCCCAGCAATCACTATATACAGCTCCCCAGCAATCACTGTATACAGCTCCCCCAGCAACCACTATATACAGCTCCCCCAGCAATCACTATATACAGTTCCCCCAGCATCACTATATACAGCCCCCAAGCAACCACTATATACAGCTCTCCCAGCAATCACTATAAACAGCTCCGCCAGCAATCACTGTATACAGCTCCCCCAGCAACCACTATATACAGCTCCCCCAGCAATCACTATATACAGCTCCACCAGCAATCACTATATACAGCTCCGCCAGCAATCACTATATACAGCTTCCCCAGAAATCACTATATACAGCTCCCCCAGCAATCACTATATACAGCTCCCCTAGCAACCACTATATACAGTCCCCCTATAATACCTATATACAGAGCCATATAATAACTATATACACCCCCTATAATAACTATAGAGTCCCCTATAATAACTAGATACAGACCACCTATAATAACTATATACACCCCTATAATATCTATATACAATCCCCCTATAACTAGCTACAGTCCCCCTATAATAACTATATACACCCCCTATAATAACTACATAGTCCCCCTATAATAATTATACACAGTCCACCTATAATAACTATATACACCCCTATAATAACTATATACAATCCACCTATAATAACTATATAAAGTCCCCCTATAATAGCTAGATACAAACCCCCTATAATAACTATACACAGTCCACCTATAATAACTATATACAATCCCTCAATAACAACTCTATAGAAACCCCCTATAATAACTATATATATAATTCCCCTATAATTCTCCTTTAAAGGCAAAGTGGTGGGGGCCCCGGGGCTCGCGCCCCAGGAGCCCCCCTATGATCCAGCCCCGTATACTAGGGCTAAAGTACAGTAAATTACCAATATCCAGAGGTCCGTTTGTAACTAGGGGTTGTCTGTAAGTTGGGTGTTCTTAAAGGGGTTGTCCCATGAAGCAAGTTAGGCCCTTGCAAGTTAGGACTTGTTCTCATGATCTGTAAGGGTCTCATCACTGAGCCCCCCACGATCAGCAAGTTCGGCCCTAACTTGGATCGTGACACGACCCCTTTAAGTAGGGGACCATCTGTATGGGCAAGAAAGGGTGCACCAGACCCTGTAGCCATACCTGGTGTGACAGTTCCCTTATTTTTCTTTTCTCTGTGTAAGTAGCTGTATGATGGCTTGTGATCTGCAGGGCAAATTGTACTTTTTATTTGCAACATTTAATATTCCATGCAATGTACTGGGAAGTTGGAAAAAGATCCACACAAGGTGAAATTGACAAAAAAGCGTACTTGTGGTCTTTTCTTGTGGGCTCGTCATATATTTTATGTTTTATAGTTTCTGTTCTCACCTTCCTATTTCTGTTTCACTGGTGCAGTTTATTAGGAGCAACTTTAGCTTCAAAGGGAACCTGTCACCAGATTTTACCTTCTTTAGAAGTGAAAAAAGCTGAAAATACTCATATTTTGCTGGAGATGAGTCAAGTTTAGAGGCTACAGGGGGAGCATTAACATGCTTTTGGTATCATATTGAATATAAAAATCTCATACTCAACCTTATCTCAATTAATTAGATTGTTGATTGATCCACTTCCTGTGGATAGGAGATTGCAACTGGTACAACCCCATTCAATTTCAATAGGGACCAGCATATGTGGCTCAGCTGTTATCAGGAACAATGGTCCCAAAAGTGATTTAGAAGCAGATTGGAAGTGAGAACAGCCTCCCAAAAACCATCAGAAAGATAGCTTGGAGTGATTTATGTGAGAAAACTCTCTGCATAGTTAGGTCCCTTTTACATGAATATTGTGGGGACGTATATCCAGCCACATAATTTGCTTCCGGATTGTGTGTCACCGTACTGTACCACCACCATCGGCAAAAGATAGAGCATGCTATATGTTTAATAATAATAATAATAATTCCTTTATTTATATATCACTCACAGAGTCCACAGCGCTGCACAGAGCTTGCCAAATCGGTTCCTGTCCCCAATGGGGCTCACAATTTAATCAACCTACCAGTATTGTATGTTTTGGAGTGTGGGAGAAAACCAGGGGACCCGGAGGAAACCCACGTAAACATGGAGTTTTCCCATAAATGCAGCCGGACACCAGACGTCCTATGGAGACGGGAGGAGTGACCAGTGTTTATCCCTCCACCCCTCCAGTCAAATTTGTGCTACACCCGGGTTCAGCCAGGAAGTCTTACAAGTTAGTTTTTAATGAGGGCACAATCTTTGGCGGTTGCACGTCTTACGGGAGGCAGATATTTGAAAATGACCCTTGTACAACTTGAGTTTTTCTAAGGCTGTAACAATGGATCCTTGGTCCATGTGTCATCAATATGTCATCCGCATGGTGCATATCATCATATAAAATGGCATATACTGGTGCATATCATCATATAAAAATGGCATATACTGGTGCATATCATCATATAAAATGGTATATACTGGTGCATAGGCTACATGGCTAGTAGAACAGCGTCGCCTGTCCTGGCTGGCTCTCATCATATAAAAATTGTACTGCTACTGTGCTATCAGAGCGCGTATAGGCTGGAATGCCACGGCGGTACTGTGCATAGCGTATCAACTAAATTGGTGTGACTGTGTAGGTGGGGTGCTATTCTCGTCGCTTCGCGGCGGAAACGTGGTGGCACATCCAGTGATGGGGACCAACACACAGCACCTAACGTACTCTCTATAGCATCATAAAAATGGTTAAATACTGGTGATACATCATATGAAAAGGGTATATATGACGGATTCATATTTCAATCCATAAAACAGGGTAACTAACGGTGCCTATCATCATATAGAAGGTATATATGGTGATACATAAAAAGGCTCTGGGGTTATAAATGACATATAGCATATAAAAGGTATATACGGTGCATATCATCATATAAAATGGTAATACGGTGCATATCATCATATAAATGGTATATATGGGGCATACATCATATAAAATGGTATGATACTGGTTGCTCCATCTCGCTCTCATATAAAATGGTATATACTGGTGCATATATCATATAAAAGGATATACTGGCTGTCATCATATAAAATGGTACTACTGGTGCATATCATCAATAAAAATGGCATATACTGGTGCATATCATCATGATAAAAATGGTATAACTGGTGGCATATCATCATATCAAACATGGTATATACGGTGCAGTCATCATATAAAATGGTCATACTGGTGCATATCATCATTAAAATGGCATATACTGGGGCATATCATCATATAAACAATGGTATATCTGGTGCTATCATCATATAAAATGGTATATACGGGTGCATATCATCATATAAAATGGTACATACTGGTGCATATCATCATTAAAATGGTCATACTGGTGCATATCACATATAAAATGGTATAACTGTGCATATCATCATATAAATGGTTCATAATGGTGCATATCATCATATAAAACTGGTATACTGGGCATATCATCATATAAATGGTTATACTGGTGCATATCATCATTATAAATGGTATATACTGGTCATACATCATATAAATGGTACATACGGTGCATATCATCATATAAAAGTGGTGCATATCGGTTACGGTGCATATCATCATATAAAATGGATATACTGGTGCATATCATCATATAAAATGGTGCATAATGGTTGCTATCATCATATAAATGGTTGCATACTGGTGCATATCATCATATAAAGGGTATTACTGGTGCATACATCAAAAATGGTGCATACTGTGCATATATCATATAAATGGTATATACTGTGCATATCATCATATAAAATGGTATATACTGGTGCATATCACAATAAAATGGTTGCAATACTGGTGCATATCATCTATAAAAATGGTATATCTGTGGATATCATCACTATAATAAATGGTGCATCCTGTGATATCATCATATAAAATGGGTATATACTGGTGCATATATCATATAAAATGGTATATACTGGTGCATTCATCATATAAATGGTGATAATGGTGCATATCCATCATATAAAAATGGTACATACTGGTGCATACATCATATAAAATGGTATATACTGGTGCATATCATCATATAAAAATGTATATACTGGTGCATAGCATCATATAAAAAAATGGGTATATACTGGTGCATATCATCATATAAATGGTCACACACTGTGCATATCATCATATAAAATGGGTGCATAATGGTGCATATCATCATATAAAATGGCATATACTGGTGCATATCATCATATAAAATGTACATAACTGGTGCATATCATCATATAAAAATGGTATATACTGTCATGTCATCAATAAAATGGTCATAATGTGCATATCATCATCAATAAAATGGTATTACTGGTGCATATCATCATATAAATGGTGATAATGGTGCATATCACATATAAAATGGTTATACTGGGCATATCTCATTAAATGGTATATACTGGTGCATATCATCATATAAAATGGTGCATAATGGTGCATATCATCAATAAAATGGTACATATGGTGCTATCATCATATTTAAAGTGGTGCATATGATCCATATTCATCTGTTTTGCCAATAAGGTAAGCCAGGAAGACTGGCGTTTATGTTAACTAGGAAGGTTAGAGCTGCAAACTCAGCAGGAAAAGACTTGCATCTTGGACCTTCACTTGCATAGTCCTGTGTTATGGTACCAGAAAACCGCAACCTTATGAAAGCATAGATACCCTGTTTCCCATATTATCTCTTTTCACCATCTTAAGTGAGTGTCCGAGGGTCATGCAAATGATATGTATAATCTATGTATTATACTATCACACAATTATGTTTCTCACTAGGGGTCATTTACTAAGGGTCCGATTTGGCTTTTTTGTCGGGTTTCCGTATTTTTTTCCGGTTGGCACCGTTTTTCCCCTGAATTCCCCCGGGATTTTGGCGCCGCGATTGGTATTTCGGCGCCGGGTTGCATGCAACGGAAATCGGGGCGTGGCCGTGGAAAAAATCCAAGGGATTTGTGAAAAAAACCGCAGTATTTAAAAAAAAAAGGAAGTGTCGCTTGACGCACTTACCTGCACCAAGAATAGAAGGTGAACTCCAGCGGACCTCGGCGCCGCAGCGACCTAGTTGGATATCGGTGGACGGACGCTTAGTGAATCCGGCCGGACCAGAATCAGCGTTGGAGAACCCGCAGCTGATCGGCGACTGACGGTAAGTAAATCTGCCCCAAGTGTTCTTCTTTTATACAGATACTAATGCACTTGTATATTATGATTTTTACAGCAAATCCCAACACAATGAATTAATATTCTCAGTGACGATCCAGTGCAGTCTGTATAGAGACGTAATTGATTTCCTTCCCATTGATTATATTTTATCCAATGACAATATACATCTGGAAACAAATAGTAGACTATAAAGCTGAACTCAATTAAAAGCAGATTTTTAATCTGGTAACATTTGTCTTTGAAGAAATCGCAAACATCACAATGTTCAATCAGCCTTGATTTACAAAGTATCTTTAAATGGAGAGCGCTTCCTATCCACGCATACATCTGAGCTTCTGTAATTCCATGTGGGCAAAAAGATATCAAATAAGTCTTCTATGAATTCCTTAACATGCAACTTTTATGGCATTTCAAATCAGCGGCAGCAGTCACCATTTCATTGCCACATGGAGATTATGCCTCCAGTTTATGATTTGCTGCTTCATAATCATTTATGAAATCCATAGAGAATGATGTTGATACATTGGGGCAGATTTACTTACCCCGGCCCATTCGCGATCAAGCGGCGCTTTCTCTGCGTGTTGGATCCGGGTCCGGCCGGGATCACTAAGGCAGTTCCTCCGCCGTCCACCAGGAGGCGCTGCTGCGTCTGAAGTCCAATGAGTGCCCGCTGGAATGCCCTGAAATGCACCGGCCTATACTTGTGAAGGTGAGTTGCTATTTTCCGCGACACATTTCTTTTAAAAAAATGCGGCGTTTTTTTCCGAATCCGTCGGGTTTTCGTTCGGCCACGCCCCACGATTTCCATCACGTGCGGCCGGCGCGATGCCGCCAAAATACGCGCGTGCGCCAAAATCCCGGGGCAATACAGGGAAAATCGACGCAAATCGGAAATATTCGGGTAACACGTCGGGAAACGCGAATCAGGCCCTTAGTAAATGACCCATTGTATACATTGTAATAAGGCTTGGACGGCCCCAGGTGAATCCCCCAGTGTGACCCCAGATCTTGGTGGGCACCCTCACGTATTTCATACAGACATTCAGCATAGAGCATTTCATAATATTATGTGTAATTGCTTATTTAATTTTTATTTTATACACTGTAGACCCTTTGGTTGCATGAGATGAGTTATTGTCCAGCCAACCCAGTATCCTTCCTCCCTAAGCCTCCTTCACCACTGTGGAGCCAATCACATTGCAATCTTTCTACTGCTTGAGGCCTGCTGCTTTATGGGCTCACAGATCGACGGGTGGTGAAGATAAAGCAAATGGCAGTCAACATGTTCTAAACAGGGCTGAAGAGACCATAACAGGCCATGGCCAAGGCTAGAAGTGAGCTATGGGTCACTACTCATTTGGGTTTAGGTCCTGGCTCTGCTGGTTCCGTTCTGAAGCTGCTTGCTTTGTATTGTGCTGTGTGCTTGGGTGTCATGTCTGTTGGAAGGTGAACCTGTCTGCCCAGTCTGAGTCTAGAGCTTCTGGAAGAGTTTTCATCCAGGATATCTCTGTACTTGCCACTTCATCTTTCCTTCAGTTACAACCTGTGGTCTGTCCCCATAACAGGATGCTGCCACCACCATGTGTCACTGTTGGGATTGTATGAGGCAGGTGATGAGCGGCGCCTGGTTTCTCACTGCTTAGAATAACACAAGAAGTTCAATCTTTATCTCATCAGACAGAGAATCTTATTTCTCATAGTCTGGGAGTCCTTCATGTGTTTTGCACACTGTATGCGGCTTTCTATGTCTTACCCGAGGAGAGGCTTCGTCGGCAAACTCGCCATAAAGCCCCAACAGGTGGAGCTGCATTGATAGTGGGTTTGTGGAACTTTACCCATCTCCCTACCCGCATCTATGGAGCTCAGCCACAATCATCTTGGGTTCTTCTTAACCGCTTTCCCCAAGGCTCTACTGCCACAATTGATTAGTTGGCTAGATGGCCAGTTTAGGAAGAGTTTGTGGTCATCCAAAAACTTCCATTTAGGACTATGGAAGCCACTTGCTCTTAGGACCGGATGCTGCAGATAATTTTTTTTAACCATGGTCATATCTGTGCCTTGTAACAATTCTGTCTCTGAGCTCCTTGGGCGTTCCTGAGACCTCATGATTTTCATGTGCTCTGACATGCACTGTGGAGTCTTATATAGAACAGGGTGTGCCTTTTCTTATCATAATTGCATACATGAGTCACAAAAAAGTATTTGTTTGATGTTACTAATGTCTTCAATGAAAGGGGTCTGAATACTTTCTGACCTGTAGGCCCAAGGAATTCCGTCTGACACTAGTTAAATATATATAACCCCGGGGGTCTTTCCAGTGTAGACCGCAGTAAATTCTGTGGGCCGGTTACTTGGGTGTGATAGGGGTGGAAAACCACCTAAACTGATGGAAATGGGGCTTTAAATGTGATCTGATTATGGAGGTTCGAACTGTGAAAGCCCCCAATAGGGTCAACAACTGCCCCCAAGGGTGACACAGAGACTAGATGCGAATGGAACATTGGTGGGTGCATCAGGGAGCAGGAGTTCCTCCCCTGGATCCTAGTTTCTACCCATCCCTGATAGTGGCCCCAATTTGAAATGTTTTATTTAAATTATTATTAGTATTTATTTTTTTTAGCCTAGGGCTCCACTTACAGGGAACACATTATATTGTGTCACAAATCACAGATAACAGTGATCTTATGGTACATCCCATAGAAGCACAATTATCAGTGATCTGTATATACGACAAGCATTGCATCTTCTCTTCGTGTCTATTAAACCCTGTGCTCTGGGATCCTTTTAATCACAGGATCCCCCAGCAGACACTGCTCATATGACGTCAGTCTAGGGGGCTGCTGTGATAGGGGACTAATAATATCACACACATCGGCAATGCGCTCCCCTCCCGCCACTGTAGAAGGTTTGTGACTGGAGATTGCGCTCCGTCATGTGACCTTCTATCAATCCTGTGCTGTCGGTAGTGAATGAACTGCAACTAGCGGCCCGGTCAGAGGCGGAGAGAAGAATTGACTATTTTGAAGAATAATCTCTGTGTCCGTCCAAGAGTGCAACGGAGACCCAATTATTAGTGAAAGAAATAAGGACAAATATTCATCAAAGTTGTTTATGGTCAACTAGGATTACAAAAACGTATTTCTTCCGCACTACATGATTATGGTCAAGAATGTAGGGAAAAATCCTTTTAGAATTTCTCAATATCTGAATAGGCTGCCCTCTTACAGTGAAAATCCTATGTTGCTAACTAGTTACTTATGTAAGAGGGCCTATACACACAACATTCAGACCCTCTGTATGTCATCCATGTGTACACCACAAGATCTATCTGCACAGATTCTCTTCAACCATTCGTGGTCGCCAGCGACAGAGGAGAAGGAACAGAGAGCACAGCAAAGAGATTTTCACATTTTTTTTGGGGTGGATTTGGGGATGGATCCACCGGGGCGCTGGGGATAACGGTAAGTAGACTCACATTTATAGACAGGAAAGGAGGAACCTGGAGACCCATGTAAATCTGTACCCCCTACCTACCATGTGAAATTAAATATATAGGCAGAGGACTAAGACTCCTCGGGTACAAAATGTGATGACTTTTAATTCTTCATCCCTTTGTTACCCCCTAATATATTGAATGGTATAACATTTACACCTAGTAGTCCCAAATGTTAAAAATAATAATTGTGTATTAGTTTTGGGGAAAAATAAAGCATAATCCATAACCTGCACGTGCTACTTGAGAGTGTTAAGGAGGACCCCTGGAATGTCCTGATTGTTGTAGCTTAGTAATAAGTAAATCTTAAAAAAAAATCACATGGAAATTTTTGAAATATGTATATGAAAATATGAAATAAAGCAAATAGTTTAAGTAAATTAAAATACAAACTAATATTTTGATAGAATGTTCTAGATTCTACATTAGGGACGAGTGTGATGTCCATCAGAACATGGAGGATAAACGATGATTCCATCTACTTATAAAAAGAGGAGGGGCAGCAGTAATGAATAAATATAGTAGATGGCAAATATATATAAACTCCATTATTACTTCCTATGTTCATTCACTTATGATTGTCTTGTGTTTTTTCGGAAGGGTTCGTCATTCCGACAATCAGGAGGACAGAGAGGAGATGGGGCAGGGGGTGATTTATTTCTAAGGCAACATGGGTCATTAAAAATACTTGACTCGTTCACACTGAATAATTTTCTTATCATATGTAATGGCTTCTCTTTTGCTGCAGATTTCTAATGCACCTGTCCTCTTGTTTACTGCGGGGATATTTGAAATTGGTCGCAGGAACAGAGGCCAAGGAGACCTCGTCTAGGTAAGTCATCCTGTAATATGGTGCACGGCCACTACACAGGACTGGAGCCACCTGCATTCCGTTATGCGGGACTCAACAGATGATTAGGGGGGGGGGACATCCCCTTTCTTAAAACCATATTGTGTAAGATATTTCCAACACCAGGAAGTGTTATACTAATGGCAATATGTACATTTATTTTTCATCTATTCCTACGTGAGTAATTCAAACTAAAGGTTTTGGTTGTCCCATTAGCAAGTAGGCCCTATCCACCCATAGGCTGAACTTTGCCGATTGTGGGGTTCACTGATGGTATCCTGGATCACATTGTCCCTCCGTGTACCCAGGATGACCAGAGAGCCAGTCGCATATGTGCGAGCTGCCCTGGTTCATCTCTATGGAGTGACGAGATTCCGACTATGGCCTCTGTTTTCTCCCTCAACCCCATAGAATGAACAGGGGCAGCCTAGCTTATGAAAAGACCACTGCCCCTGGCATTTGGGGTGCGGAGGGTACATCGGACCCATTTCATTGATTCCTGGCTAACTTGCTACATAGGACAACCTTAAGAGAAAGAGCTTTGTGAACTATTGAATAATTTATTGATGAATCCCAGTGAGACAAATGATACTCGGCCTCCTGAACTTCTAGAATTTTTAGTATAACAGTTTAATGTGCGACATTAATGAATATTGTTACATAAGGTGATGGATTGTTTTCCACAGACTACAGAAGATTTTCAGAGAGTCTGGCAGAGGTGGAGGCTGAGATGTTCCCTAAGCCCAGGGTAAGTTTGTATAATGGCGGCCAGTTTATTTGACTTCCCTATTCCTAATGAATTGTTAAATTGTATAATATATATAAACCATGTATTCTGTACAACTTTCCAGATCCTCAACGTTCATCTGGCAAGAAGAAACGGGTGGTGATGTGAGGCGGATTTGGCGAAAAAGAGACGCAGAAAGCCAAAAGGAGGAGGAGGAGGGAGGAATTAGGTAAAAGTGTGACGCAAGACTTGTGTCGGCGAGCTTGGATATCCATCATCTTATCTACAGCACCCACAGCAGGTCACCCGGAACACCTGACATGTCACATCACTTCAGAAGATGACTGAGGAGCTATCGAGGGCACAGAATTCAAAAGAAAAAAACAGGAAAAATATTTAAGAAAAAAGTAAAAAGAAAGACAAAAAAAACTAAGAAGGGCATACCACCTAAGGAGCAAAATATGGCCCATTCCCACCCAGTTTGTGTCAAGTGTTAGTTTGACAGTAATCCTTAACTTTGGAGATCCTATTAAAAGGTGACTACAGTGGTTCTAGCAGTTCTAGTTGGTAGGCTGGAATTTTTCTGTAACCTCTATATAACCCAAAACCCCTATTTGGGCTCTATTCTCTTCTTGTGTCAGACGGTTATCCCCAGAAAGATGAACGTGCTTGTCTGATGTAACAAAAACATCACCCCTGAGACATTACGAAGTCTTATTATTATTTAGGTTTCTACTGAAACACTCAAAGGTAATCCTTATTGTCAGATGGGTCGGTGTTAGACTTGCTCCACCCATCTGACACTAGAGAACCGCAACTAATAGCAATGATTATCTTGGAATACGGGGCAGCTTATGTAGACATTTCCAACTGTTGCCCAGATCTATTGGTTAAAAGAATTGCATAACAAGTGTTAGGTGTGGTCATAACGTATACAGCTATACCCACTATATACATTACCTTCATTGTGCGCTCTTTCTCGTAGTCTAACTAGAAAAATAACTCTTACTTCATTGATAGAAACAGTGGTGGGGGATTGGGGTCCCATATGTCAGCGGTGTTCCTCTTCTAAAAGTTTGACCACCCTAGTAGACACCTCTGTCTGTATGAATTAGAACAATGGGCAAAAGGCAAAGGTTATAGAAATGGTCATGGCGTGAGACACATCAGGTGCTCATATACACCATAAACCAAGAAGTCAACATACACTATATAAAAAGTACACTATGGGGAACATTTACAGGTTTGTCTGTGGACTGCACGTTCTTTTAGGTAACCAACTGCCTTGCACATGTATTAACACTGAACATGTTCTGGCGCCATTAGTTAGTAGTCGTCTACATTTTAGGTCAGTACGAGTTCTACTTGCAAAAATTTCAATGAACAAACCTCCAGAAAACTATCTTGACGTAACCAGGGACTGGCTGTATACGTGCCTAGTATATATATAGTGAAATCCATCTGGTCCAGAGCTTTACTTAGGGCAGGCCTTGAGCACTTCAGTCGTTCCTCATTGTAATATCTTAGTTCAATGATTCAGTGCCTCCAGGGAAAGGGATGTGAAGATAGCACTTAGGTAATATTGGTGTAGTCGATCAGTCGTATCTAGGGATCAGCCTGGACTGTAGAGGGAGTGAGTAAAGTACGTACGATATAATCTTCGAAAGATTTGCGCTAACGCCAATGTGTTTATTGAATTATCCCAGAGTGATCTGCAGTACACAAAGGTTACTGAGTTTCATAAGCTGATTGGTCCAGTAGGGTGTGCATCCTATTACCGGATCGTTAGAGCAACGGGTGGGAAAAACGATGGAGTCAGTTTCTCACTACTCCATGAGTAGGAGCTCAAGTTGTCTACCCTGTATATCAACACACTCCAGGATGGAATGGCTGGAGCAATCTCCCTCTACACTGCATGCCAACAGCCAGAATCACTCTTCAGAGATCTACTGAACTTCCTCAGCGAAACACCGCTTTTTGGGCTTCTCCTAATTGTATGGGAGGAGCAGCAGAAGGGGGTATTTTCTCTAATAGTCGTTTAACAGGCTTGATGTATTTTCATTCGCATGGCAGAATTGGAGATAATGTTTCTTAATCTCCAATGTATGGATGCTGAGGGGGAGGTGAAACTAAGCTCAAGTAATATGGGAGCGTGGTGAAAACATGTGATCCAAATCTGATTGGAAGACGCCGTCAAGGTTCTGAGGATGGAGACATTCCAGAAAAGTGTATACGTATTGTGTGTGGGCAGAATAGAAAGAACAAGCCATAGCCATTCATATGTAACTCCATAGTCTATTGTCCTGATGACAGATCAAGCTTCCATAAAACCGGACACAAAACTTTGGGTCTGTCGCGATTAGGTTGTGACCTCAGGATCACGAGTCCGGTCCTTACATTCTGAGGAAAATGGCGTTAAAGTCATCCCCTAGTAAGATAGGGGTTCTGGAGAAAGAGATTGCCCTGAATTTGGTGCATATTATTACAGAGCACCATAAAGGAGTAAGGGCGAGTCCATAGCCTCCCAGGGTCCCTGCAAATAATGTAACTACCGTCTGGGTCGAAGAAGTTAGAGACTGTGAAAGGGCAGAACGGGATATAAAAATTGTCGACACATTCGTCTTTGGGTTTGGGAGCATGCTGAATAAGCCTGGGGATAGTACGCCTCGCAAATCTACAACAGCTGAGTTACATAGATGGATCTCCTGTAAAAATATATATCCATCGCCAACATTTGAGTTCGCTGTAAAAATAGATGGAAGCTTTATATTGATTTTAGGTCTTTAACATTTAAGATAATAATCTCACCATAATAGAGGATCTCCAGGAAAGAGCTTACACGGACACAAAGGAGGAATCAAACTAAACCATCATAAGCATAAATAGCATTGAAGGAAAAACTAGAACAGTATGTCAAAAAACACAGGATGGCCCATTCCACACTTTCGAGTGGATCGATGAACTAGCATCACCTCGCAACGCATGCTCCGGGAACTCCGGCCAAAACGCTGCAACCGCGGGAGTGAACTGACTGCTGATTCTCGCATCGCACTCGCAAGTGTGGAACGGGCCTATCGCTTAGGAAACCACACCTGTCTTCTCCCACGAGGTCCAGCTTCCGGCGCACCAAGAACACCTTTCAATGCAATGGTGGAAGCCGAATTAGGGGTTGCCACATAGCATACCATACCCCTGGCTGGGGCATGGCAGCACTGGGAGGTGTGAGCCCCAAAACTGTCCATTCCTGGCATTTCTCTAATGTATAACAGTAATAACTACCTCAAGCGAAAACACAGTCCGCAAAAAATACTAGTATAGCCATATACAATTAACAGATGAAACCAGTCCCTTAAAGTGCGGTGTACTTGTGCAAACTTGAAGTAGTCGTGGACCCTCTGCAGTTGAAGCTTGGCGTCGCGCCTACAACGGAAACGCTGCTGCCATGTTGGTGACAGGGGGGGTTAGGGGATGTGGGGGGAGTGGTGGGGGGCTATGGGGTGGATCCAATGATGTGATTTCCTTTGGGGGGAGACCAGAACCTGGGATACCTGGGTTGGCAAAATTCTGGAATATCTTTGGATATCCCGAATATTGCAGTATGTACTCCTTGCAGGCGTTACGGCGAAGAGAAGTCCGGAACGGTATAGATATTTCGTCTGTTGCCGAGCTCCAGTAGGGATGTAAGCTCTGCTACTTTGCAGCGTGACCCATAAGGACTTGGAAGATCTGTGATCCCCAGTAGTCGACATTCTGTATCTCTGGGCTTTTGACATTATTGGTTCTTTAAGTCCAACGTCATGACCAGAAATAATGGGGGTCATTTACTAAGGCCCGATTCGCGGTTTCCCGACAATGTACCCGAATATTTCCGATTTGCGCCGATTTCCCTGTATTGCCCCGGGATTTTTGTGCACGATCGGATTGTTGCGCATCGGGCTGGCATGCCGCAACGTAATCATGGGGGCTTGGCCGAACGAAACCCTACGGATTCGGAAAAAACCGCCGCTTTTTTTTTAAAAAAGGGTCCACGAACTTGCACTTACCTTCACCAGGAATAGGCGGTGCACTTCAGGGCATTCAGCTGCCCTGGGGAACTTCAGCGCAGCAGCGCCACCTGGTGGACGTCGGCGGAACTACGGTAAACTATTGGATCCCAGCCCGGACACGAATCCACCGCAGAGAACCGCGCCGCTGGATCGCGAATGGACCGGGTATTCTGCCCCAATGCCTCTAGGGTGGTTGGCGGCTGATTTTCGCCACAGTGCCTGTGAGCCCTATCCATCTTGACTGGGGCATCAGAGGAATTGCCCAGCCTGTGAAAGGAAGCCTTTGCAAACGGCACCTTGGGAATTTTCTCTGCCCAATGCCAGCACCTGCACTGTGGCTATTTAGGTAACTATGGGTTAAATTTGTTGTTTATATTAGTCCCTGTTGATACCACCTATTGGATATATTTTGTGTATCTACACATGTATATATTGAGTGTATTTGGCTGTCATAAGCTCTACAATGTTTATTCTGGTACTGGGGCTAGTGTTCTGCTTCATGCACCTTGTGTGCTGTTTTAAAATTTTTAAAACGGATTTGGATGTTTCCGAATACAGAGTTACATAATTTAGCACGAATCAATGGACATCCCTTTCTTTGTTTGTTTGAAATGTTGGTGGCCAGGCAGCCAGGTAAAAAAGACAAAATAGAAGAGACTATTGATCAATGACCCTCTATAAGTCACCAGATGTAAGTATGTTCTGTTATTCATTCAGCATATATTCGGGCTATTAGTAGTACAGCTTATATGGATAGAAGTAGTGCTGGCAGTGCATATAGAGTAGATTTAGACATATATACAGGCATGCACAAATAAGTCTTCACACTTATCTTACATGTGTCCTGTCGTCCTTGTGCAATGTTGCCTTTCATGGACCTTCAAAGGCTTTAAGGCTCTGATTCTATGGGCACATTTCTTACCCGTCCCGTCGCGATCCCCTCTGTGTGGGGGGTTGTCCGACAGGATTCGTGTCTTCCGCATTCACTAAGATCGTGCGTCCAAATTCCTGCTGTGTCGCTTCCCCCGCTGAGGTCCGCTTGGAGGCACCTCTTCTTCCCGGTGCATGTAAGTGCTGCCTTGCGACAGAAAAAAAAAAAAAAAAAAAAAAAAAAAAAAAAAAAGAAAAAAAAAAAAAAAAAAAAAAAAAAAAAAAAAAAAAAAAAAGAAAAAAAAAAAAAAAGAAAAAAAAAAAAAAAAAAAAAAAAAAAAGAAGAAAAAAAGAAAAGAAGAAAAAAAAAAAAAAAAAAAAAAAAAAAAAAAAAAAAAGAAAAAAAAAAAAAAAAAAAAAAAAACAATTTTGTTTTTAAATTCTGCGGTTTGTCTATAAATCGGGTGTCCGACGTCCACGTCCCCCGATTGTGTCGCATGCAAGCCGTCACCGATGCGCCATAATCCGATCGTGTGCGTCAAAAACCCAGGCAATTAAGGGCAAACCGTAAAAAGTTGGGAAACCCCTCGAAAATCTGGTGTTCGGACCCTTAGTAAATGTGCCCACTATATGTGTGTTAGGAGTTCAGGGGCTGGGAGTCGGCCACCATGTGCCTACACTAGCTTTGGGCTTTGGTGGCAGCCCATATACCTCTGTTACACCTATGCGTTTAGTACCTAATGTCTAATAAGAGATGCTGTCTAATACTACTTCACTAAACAGATTTTTGTATAAATGGATGACATTTAGGAACTGCTGGATGTAAAGGTTTACACTTGGGCTGTAGGCAACACTAATGACTTTATTGGTGATTTTCTTTCCGATTATAGGGTAAAATTGTAAGTTTAATAATAGATTATTTGTTTTCTGTCTGATCCATGTCACTGATTCATTGTAATTAGGCAATCAAGATTCTTGTCAGCCTCCTAATGGCAATGTATATAATTTCAAGACGAGCGATGAATCCTTGCATCATTGACGATGATTCGGCTTAATGTACAACCAATTAAACTCATAGACATAATCACCAATGTTACATTCATGTACATGTAGAGAAGTTAGAAGTACGTACATGTGATCATTTATACGACACATGAGAGGTTGTAGTACTGTGCTGTGCCCATAATGTACAGTATACGATAACCAGTACTGTGCAGCTGCCACATACCAGCATACAGTGTACAGCAATAACAGAATAACCTAGTCGGACTGTGCAGTGCCCACATATACAGTATAGGCGTAATATATTAGCTGTGTTTCCCCCAAGGGTCGAATAATTAGTTCTCTTTACAGGATTTGCCAATTAAGCCGCCTTGTAGGCTTGTGAAACATCTGAAAGGCAACATCAAGTGTTACTTTCAGAAGCCTATGACTGATGTGGAGGTTAAGCCAAACCATTATAATCTATTCCAGAAGGAACAACTCCAACTGTAGACAGCAATGTTGCGAGTGGTCGTCTATTACTGTACAGGGAATACGGTTCTCCTTACCAGAGACGTGCCAGTAAGGCCACATTGTAGGCATGTGGAGACTTATATCCATTGTTTCTGTTAGGGTATTTTGAGAAATAATGGATTTGCATATTTTCCAGAATCCTTAAATGTGTTGTCCACTTTCACCAAGTAATTTTATCTTTTTGTGTAAGGAAAATTATACAATTTTTCCAATATACTTTCTGTATAAGCTGCCCAGCCATTTTCTAGATCTCTGCTTCTATCAAAGCTTCTAAGTTTACGTGGATATAATGGGGGTCATTTACTAAGGCCCAATTCGCGGTTTCCGATGTGTTACCCGAATTTTCCGATTGCGCTGATTTCCCTGTATTGCCCCGGGATTTTAGGCCCCAATCGATTGTGGCGCATCGGCGCTGCATGCCTCACCGAACTCGGGGGGGGGGGGGGGTAGGCGTGGCCGAACAAAAACCGATGGATTACGGAAAAACCGGCCGCATTTAAAAAAAAAAAAGTGTCGCGGACTCGCGCTTACCTCACCATGAATAGGCCGGTGAACTTCAGGGCAGTCCGTGAGCCCGGGGAACCTTCAGCGCAGCAGCGCGCACCTGGTGGACGTTGGAAGACCCTAAGCCACCAGCAGAGACGCGCCGCGGGATCGCGAATGGACCGGTAGTAAATCTGCCCCAATCTTTCCATTGTATGTGATGGACGTGCGTACGAGCCGTTATTATCACACGTCTCCTATTATTATCAGCCATGCACCTGTATGTCCATCACCTCACCATGGACAATTCTTACCACTGGATCAATGAGAAGCTTTCTTATAGAAGTAGCAAGCAGAGTTCTAGAAAACCATGAGGAATTGATAAGAAATTATATTTCAAAATTGTATAACTTTTCATTACACAAATAATGCGTTGTTTATTAAAAGTGCTAACCTCTTTACGGAGTTCACCAATGGCTATAGTCTCCGCCAGCTACAAGGATCCTTTGGTTCCCCATCTGGGCTAGGGTACGAAAAAGGAAAAATCATACTTCTTCTGGCCGAACGGTGGTTTGGAACCTGTTTTATCCAATGAGTGGCCTCATAGGTCATGAACCAACACTTCTATTGTTTCTGGGACTTCACTCCTGTGTTGTTCCCTGGTCAAGAAGGACACTAATTATATGGAAGCCGTTTCTGGCTCCACCCAGGACCTTGGGTCAAGGTGAATCTGTAAGTACTGGGCAACACCATTAAAATATGTTGGCAAAATTATATAACTCCTTTAAAAAATCTTTGACTAGTGTATTGCTATGAGCAGGACAGTATATTAGTGTGGCACACTCCTACATGGGACTTTTTGTTATTGATCTCAGAATTGACCATAAGTTCACATTGGTGCAGTGAATTTTTTTGGGACTCATTTGAGAACACAACAACATAGAATCGTGATACAGGAAACATCAGTGCAGGTACAATTCCTTTCTGCTGATATATTCACCACTATGGTTCATCCATTTAAATTAAAATATTATTTACTGAAGTTTCGGCGTACAATCATATTCCACTCTAGAAATTGTCAATGTTCCAGATTAGTTCCGCCTAGTAATACAAAAGGGGTTGGAGTGCAAAATGCAAATATGAGGAGAGGCATGCTGCAACATCGCAATACATGTAGGCAAGGATCTAATCACTGTAAGTTCTAATTGGATTAGACTTTTAGTCTTGGTCATTTCAATGTCACAATGTAGTAAATATACATGTTGTTAACTCAATGAAAATTTTTAACATTGAAAGATGTAACGCCACAAAATACCTGAAAGTGCTGCATTTTCTTCCGTAAACGTCACAGAGTACATGGTGTTTTTGGACTCTTTGTTCACCTTAGACTCCCTCTGTTTCAGTATTGGGGATAACACGAGTACATCCTATACATTCTTTCCTCCATCCTACCATAAACCCCTGGGAAATCTCAGTTAGTAGTCAGTGATATGTTGGGATCACAATAAATGTAGCTATATGAAGCATATAAGCCATGACACTGAACCATGAGTTGGACACTAAAACAAAGTGTACAACTGACATACACAACTGCTCCCCGAAATCTCCATACCATGCTGTTTTGGGGTAAAAAGCAACTGCCAACATATTGTTCTTGATTAACCATCAGAATATTGAAGTCCAACAGCAAATCCTTTTTTTACTACATTATCTTAGGGTGTAAAGTACCGACACCACCTCTATACATGTCATTAAGAGTGAATTGGAGGGTTCAACCAAAAGAATTTATTGTATGGTAGCTTGTCAGAACGTTAAAAAACATGGCTGCTTTCCAAAAAACAGCGGCCACCGCAACCATGGGTAATATATAGTATTGTCAGCTTAAGGTCCATTCACCTCTAGAGCTGGTTTGCAACACTGGCATAAACCATGGGCTTTGTTGCTTGAAATGAGTCCAAGTTTTTTAATCTCCATACAACCTTTAAGTCTTACCTTCATAATTCCTAATAACTTCCAGGTTGTGTACAACTGATGCTGATATTTCTAGTACAAGGAGCTCACTGCCTCATCTTTAGCTAGAACCGGGTGGTTAATGGGTATTTTCCAATTCCCACCTTTAAAGAGCAAATCCCAATTTGTGAAGAATCAGCACTTATAGTCCCGGTTTAAGTGTGCCTCCAGAAATTATCAAAGGAGCGAAGAAAGAATTCGTTTGTGAATTCAGATTGGTTATGAATCTTGTAAACTTTCATTCACCAAATGAAATATTGATTTTTCCAAACTGTAAAATATTACAACATGGGAAAAGTCCTGACAGTCTGTCAAAGTCTTTGATTTCAATGGATTTTTAGTGGTTCCGTTGAACCACTCCGTTATTACCTTTTAGGGAAAACAAAAAATTGAATAATAGCTGTTTTATGGGGGTTATCGCCTATTTCAAGACATTTAAAGCAACATCAATTTGGACCAATTTCAATCTTAACCAATTTGAATCTTATGGAAAATTTGGTGAAGCTTCAGCTAAACCAATGTCTAGCATTCATCCATCTCTAATGGAAGAGAAGTCAAATTGGACCCCCCCCCCCACGTGGATATGCTGTATGAAGAACTGTGAATTTGTAAATATACCTCATGTATCCCCTTCATCACAATAATATAAAGTGACTGCAGTCACATTCATTTTCAGGTTTAGAGTGCCAATATCTACTGAGCTGGGATCACACCATGTAGTTTTTCAAGCTTCAACAGGCAATTGCATGTGTTTTTTCCATCCTGATAATTTTGTGTGCATTAGTTACCACTTTATATGGAGATATGAGAGGTGTCTGGAGGTAAAACTGTTGTAGTTGCCCATGAAAACCAATCAGAGCTCAGGTTTCATTTTATAAACAGCTATGGGAAATGAAGCGAGCTCTAGTGGTTCCATTGGCGACTAAGAATGTACTGCTCCCAGACACTTCTGATATACATTACGTTTATGCTCCCCAGATTTTGTGCCTCAGGTGCAACAGAGACTGACTGATACGCCCCTGCCTTAAATTTTCTTAATTCTAAGGTGCAATGTGTGAAGACATTTCCTAGTTCAAACCATCCCTAACATGAACATAAAGAGGCAATCACATACTGGTCAAAACAGACCACAGAACATTTGGTACATACCCGCAGAAGCTAAGGCCACAATTCAATAATAGAAGATGTTGCTATAGGTGTTCTCCCCCTGGACCAATTCTCATGATGAGATATATATCAATAATAATAATACAATATAGAAATTCATAAAAAATGATGGAAGGAAAAAGGGATGCTCCAAGGAACAACCACTGTGTAGAATTCAGAATAAGTAAAAAATAAATATCAGTTTTTCCATATAGAACTCGGTAAATTGAACTTTGGACAGAACCACTTTGGAGAGATTCTGTGACAATACACTTCTTGTTATGAGGACTTTATGTCCCACTAACGAAATCAGAAATTCACGCCGCAACGATGAAAGGGAAGAACTGAAGAAGTTTTTACAGACACTTGCAGGCTGCAGGGGGAAATGAGGATTCAGATGCATAGGTCCAGATTACACCAAGTTTAATTACACCATGACAAAATATCAAATCCTCCAGGTTCCTCAAAAGATCCATCAGTGAAAAAAACAATGGACGCTTTTGATTTGGTGGTCAGATGTGACTAGTTTTGTGCTTTGCTACAACAAGGTTGTATCAATATTCCATGATCATATTCAAGTATATTGCACTATAGCAAAATTCCATGAAGCCCCCTCTATTGTCCTCTGGCTTGCTCTTGTTTGATGTCCTCTCAACCCCTTTGAGCTTCTTTATTCTGATGGGTCTCACGTGTTGGCCATGCTGAGCGCTTCTCATGAACCTTTTGCCCACACCTGAGCAACAAACCTCTTTTCTCCGTGTGGAGTCCGTAAGTGCCTCTGTAGCTCGTCAGCTCTGTGAGCTTTTGCCACGAACAACCATTTACAAATACGGGTCCTCTCTCCCGAGTGCCACCCTTAGGTGGGCCTTTATGTTGCGAGTTTTACATAATACCTTTCCCACAACTGGGATGTGTCCGTGCTCGGTGGTCGGGTGCCGGAAGGGAAGGAGGTACTCAATATCATGGTCCGTTCTGTCAGGCGAACAGCGGGGGAGAAGGGAAGAGGACACAGGTGATGTTACGGTTGTGTTATTGGACACCGCGGGGTTATCAACGAGTGCGGTCAGGCTGGGGGTGGTGTTGTCATGGCGGTGGGGGGGGGGGAATGGGAACACGGACGTGCGACACATTTATCTGTGGGGTCGTGTTTCCCTTTGGAAGTGCACTACCTTGGTCCGGGGGGGACCGCTGTGGTAGGAAGGACGGACACCTGGGGCGAGGTTACTTGGTATGGACACGCGGGTGGGTAGGAAGGGAAAGGACACATGTGGACTGTTTAACTCTTGTAGGGACACAGCTGGGGATGAGAAGGGACGCGAACACCATGTGGTGATGTTACTTTTTTGTCTGGACGCCAGCGGGGGGGTGGAAGCGAGAAGCAGGACAACCACATGTGGATGCGCTTTCACTTTATGGCACACCAAGCGGGGGTAAGAACGAGGAAGGAGCAGACACATGTGGATGTTACTTTGATGGACACAGTCGGCGGGGTAGAACTGGAACAGGCAGGACACATGTGGACTGTTATCTATGTTGTATGGACACAGCGGGGGTATGCATAGGGAAAGTGTGTTGTGCCACTTGTGGATGTTACGTGTCTTGTAATGGACACAGCGCATGCGGCTAAGAAGAAGGAGGACACTGTGGATGTTTACTTTGTTATGGCGACACAATCCCTTTATTTATCCACAATGTAAAACGCGGGGTGAAGCGGCGTGAGTAGACAGACACATGTGATTATGTTGTACACTTGTACGTACACGCGGGGGATAAAGGGTTATAGGGGCCAATGTGACTTTCACTATTATGGACACAGCGGGGGGTAAAACGTAAGGAGTACACATGTGGATGTTACTTGTATGGACACCGCGGGGTTAGAAGGGAATGAAGGACACATGTGGATGTACTTGTTGGCCACAGCGTGGGGTATAGGGTAAGGGGACCAGTGGAAATGTTACTTGTATGGACAACACAGCGGGGGGGTAGATAAGGAAGAGGACACATGTGGCATGTTACCTGTTATGGACACAGTCCGGGGGTAGAAGGGAAGATGACACATGCGGATGTTTCACTTCTGTATGGACCAGGGGGGCGGTGGGTAAAAGGGAAGGAGGACACAGGTGGATGTGACTTGGTCACTATGGCAACACGAGCGGGGGGGGTAGAAGCGGGAGGAGGACACAGGTGGAGTTACTTGGAATGTGCACACAGCGGGGTGGTACAAGGTACAAGAGACAGGCAACACATGTGAGATGTTCTTTTTGCTATAAGGGAACCAAGCGGAGAGGCTTAGAAGGGGAAGGGCAGGACACCATGTGTGGATGGTTACCTACTCAGTGATTTACTGATCTCGGCAGCGGTAGGTGTTTAGACGGCGATGACATTCAGTCGGATGGCTCAACTTTGTTACGCATCTGTGACACAGCGTGAGGTGTAGAGCTTGGGAAGTGGAGACACTGCTGGGATGTGACTTGGTGTATGGACTCACGCGGGGGTAGAAGGGAAGAGAGGACACATGTGGAATGTTAACCTTGTATGGACACAGCGGTGGGGTAAGGGAAGGAGGACACATGTCGTATGTTACTACTGTTATGACAACAGCGGGGATAGAAGGAAGAGGACACAGTTGGATGTTCCTTGTAATGGACACACGCGGGGGGTACAGAATGAAGGAGGGACACATGTGGATTGTTACCTGTGTATGGACACCAGCAGTGGGCGGTCAAGGTAGGAGGACACATGTGGATGGTACGTGTTGTATTGACATCAGCGGGGGTAGAAGGGAAGGAGCGAACACAGATGGCATAGGTCCACCATTATCTTCTAATGTTATGGACCACCAAAACAGCGGGTTAGAAACGAAGTGAGGACCCTGTGGATCGTTTCAATCGTGTTGTATGGACAATTTCGCTGGGGGTAGAAGATGTTGTGGAACGGGATATTCATAAAAACACTGAGCTCTGAAGTGTGCAAAAATAAAAACAAAAAAAGAGTTGCCGCAAATCTGCGGCAACTGTGTGATGCCATCATTTCAATAGGACCGAAATCCTGAGGATCTTCCACCACCTGTTGAATCTATGCCACCCAAGAAATTGAGGCAGTTCTGAATTCCAAAAGGGAGGTCCACACCCCTTTCTAGCAGGTGTACCTAATAAAGTGCCGTGAGTGTAGAATTGCCTGGTAAGATACAATATGCATTGTCTTTACTGTTGCCACGACTCTACATGTTTGATAATCCTTGAATTGATTTGACAGATGGACTAGGGCACAGAGATGTCCACTTCTGACCTAACAGAATGGTAATGGGCACCCCCACGAACAATATTAATAATTAAGATTTTGGGCCGGAAAAACACACTACGGACAATATTTTTTTGATGTTCAGGATAAATGAGAGTCGGAATGTTCATTCTTATAAACCACCCCATAAGCGTGCCTGCCTTCTGTACTAGGCCTGTTCTTACCCCAGTTTCTTCTTATCTCCATCCCCAGAAAACTAATCCAGTAATCTTAACATAATGAACTTTATTTTTTGACCATGTAAAAAAGTCACCGTAGCCGAAATTGATCTCCATTATATCCGACAGGAATTACAGGTCTGGAAAACAGAAGACCTCGCTTCATAGCTCTGGTGAAGGTCTATAATTCACAGATTTTCGGTCCCATACAGAGGCACAGACGATGCTCTATCCCCTGGATTAGTTAACTCTTTAATTTCTTGTTAATGCTGCAAAGAGCAATGTTCGCCAAGCTCTCTCTCTGCAGGTCTATTGTAGCTAATGCGCAATATTAATAAGATACTTACGTATAAAGACAAGGCTGCGCAGTGAAAGAGATGTTAGGGTCCTTTTCTGAACTATAAACAATCTCCCCTTATCACTTATTAATTGGATTGTACGCTATCGTTTATCAGTCCTTAAACCCACATCCGCGAACTCTGTCCGACTCCCTGATGAAACAGCATTCTCCTGTTATGATACAGCGGGCGGAACAGTCAATATTTCTCTGCCTAATTGAATGTGATACTTTTGGACTCTTGGATTACCTGTAACTTACTCCTTCATACGAAGCAGGTAATGAGATAACTTTTCATCTCGTCGATTAGACATTAGGGGGATCAATAAATCTAAAAACTTTTTTGTCTGGGCAAAAACGCTAAATTGCACCAAACGCTTACAAAGTGTCATAAACAAAAACGCTTAAAAGTTTGCACCAAGTTTTGGAACAGCCCAATCGATGATCACGGGCTCTACAATCACCAGCACATTAGGAGTCTGTTCTCACTAATTAATGAGCAGCAGTCAGCATGGCACCCTGACGCTTCATGCAATGCTTAGTGATTGCCGGAAGTTTAATCCAACCTTCTTCACTAGAACCTTTATAAAATAAGAAAGAAAAATAATTCAGGAATACTTCATAAAAAGAATAAATAAATCATATTCCCGGAAATTAAACCCTGTTACGGAAAAGTAGTTTCCACAAAAAGAATGGAAATAATTAGAACTTTTTTTTTTTCAATTCTGGCAACACTAAGGGCAAATTAATACAAATGTATGCCCGCCCTGCGAGGGGAATTCGACATGTTCTTTTTCCCCCGTTTACTGAAAAAAAAAACGTACGGTGCACTTGATAGCGGCACCGTATTGCTTTGTATCCTATTGCTGTCCTAGGTGGGGACTCGTACATGCGTCCCCCTCATGTTCTGTGATAGGCATAAGAATTAAATTATAAAAATTGTAAAAAAAGGCCATACAAACCAAAATGTTAGCAATGAAACATTGAGGCTTCATTTACTAAGGGTCCGCGGTTGCGTGCCTTCGCATTGTGGCGCGCTGTGCCGGTCTTTCATGCTACAGAAATCGGTGAACGGGTCATCAGATGATCCGATGATTGTGGACGTGGGTCGGGATTTAAGTTTCAAATGTTTGCAAGACAAGCCTTCCATGTACCAGAAGAAGAAGGTGAACTCTGTCGACCGGGAATGACACATGCAGGTAATCGGCGCACATCTATTGAATCGCGGCACAGTCATTATCATACGCATGTACTTTCGGTGACTCCCCAACGGTAAGTAAATGTGCCCCATTAAGTTAGAAGTATTTTTTTTGTACAAAACAGGAACATTTAATTCTTATATTCTTTTGATCTAATACTAGATAAATGTTGCATCCTTGTGATCATACCGACCCAAAGAACCAGGGGACGCATTCATTTGGGGGCACTAGTGACGAGTCAAAAAGCAGAGTGTGGTTGCTGGGGGAGCTGTATATAGTGATTGTTGGGGAGCTGTATACAGCTCCCCCAGTAATCACTATATACAGCTCCCCCAGCAATCACTGTTTACAGCTCCCCAGCAATCACTGTATACAGCTCCCCCAGCAACCACTATATACAGCCCCCAAGCAACCACTATAAACAGCTCCGCCAGCAATCACTGTATACAACTCCCCCAGCAACCACTATATACAGCTCCCCCAGTAATCTCTATATACAGCTCCCCCAGAAATCACTATATACAGTCCCCCTATAATACCTATATACAGACCCATATAATAACTATATACACCCCTATAATATCTATATACAATCCCCCTATAACTAGATACAGTCCCCCTATAATAACTATATACACCCCCTATAATAACTACATAGTCCCCCTATAATAACTATACACAGTCCACCTATAATAACTATATATATAATTCCCCTATAAATAGATACAGTCCCCCTATAATAACTATATACATCCCCATAATAACTATATACAGTCCCCCTATTATTATATACAGTTCCACTATAACTACATACAGTCCCCCTATAACTATATAAACACCCACTATAACTATATACAGATTCCTATTATTGCTATATACACTCCCCCATAATAAATATATACAGTGCTACATAAAATACTAAAATTGTACTCACCCTCCATCGTTCCCACGATGCGCACCCTCCTCATCCTCCCTCGCGGTGTCGGCTGAATGTAAACAAAGATGGCGGCGCCGTGAGTCGCGGAGCAGGGTGACGTCACACGCTGTGACGTCACACTATGCGACGTAACCCATTGGATCGTCTATGGCAGAGCAGGGAACTTATTGTTCCCTCGCTCTGCCATAGTCTTAAGGCAGACATATCGGCGGCATTTGGCCCGTGGCCCGGGGAGCCCAGCACCAAATACATTGTTGGCGATTCGGGTGGTCATGGGACTGCCCGAATCGCTCCAATTTGGTGGGGGCTCCTTTAAAGGCAAAGTGGTGGGGGCCCCGGGGCTCGCGCCCCAGGAGCCCCCCCTATGATCCAGACCTGTATACTAGGGCTAAAGTACAGTAAATTACCAATATCCAGAGGTCTGTTTGTAACTAGGGGTCATCTGTAAGTTGGGTGTTCTTAAAGGGGTTGTCCCATGAAGCAAGTTAGGCCCTTGCAAGTTAGGACTTGTTTTCATGATCTGTAAGGGTCTCATCACTGAGCCACCCACGATCAGCAAGTTCGGCCCTAACTTGGATCGTGACACGACCCCTTTAAGTAGGGGACCATCTGTATGGGCAAGAAAGGGTGCACCAGACCCTGTAGCCATACCTGGTGTGACAGTTCCCTTATTTTTCATTTCTCTGTGTAAGTAGCTGTATGATGCTTGTGATCTGCAGGGCAAATTGTACTTTTTATTTGCAACATTTAATATTCCATGCAATGTACTGGGAAGTTGGAAAAAGATCCACACAGGGTGAAATTGACAAAAAAGCGTACTTGTGGTCTTTTCTTGTGGGCTCACCATCACCATAGACAGGGGACATCCTCTACACCTAGAGGAGAGGCGGTTCTACCATCACCATAGACAGGGGGCATCCACTACACCTAGAGGAGAGGTGGTTCTACCATCAAATAGACAGGGGGCATCCTATACTCCTAGAGGAGAGGAGGTTCTACCATCACCATAGACAGTGGGCATCCTCTACACCTAGAGGAGAGGCGATTCTACCATCACCATAGACAGGGGACATCCTCTACACCTAGAGGAGAGGTGCTTCTACCATCACCATAGACAGGGGGCATCCACTACACCTAGAGGAGAGGTGGTTCTACCATCACCATATACACTGGTAATCCTCTATACCTAAAGGAGAGGCAGTTCTATCGATGCCATATATAGGGGACATCCTCTATGCATAGAAGAGAGGCAGTTCTACCATTGGTATAGAAAAGAGACATCTTCTACGTCTAGAGGAGAGGTGATTCTACCATCACCATAGACAGGGGGCATGACTTTACTCAACCTTATCTACTCCAGACACGGTTGCCACCATGATTGTTACTCCACATTTGATTATTGTATGAATTTAGCAGCGGGTCACATTCACCTTCTATTTACCTTCATGGGACTCCTGGAGATAACTTATACATATCACTAATACTGTAGCAAATGTGTCTGCTTGACCCACTCCTTCATTTATACAGGGAATATCTGGTGGACTCAGTGTTGGAATAGTCCACCAGAGTACCAGTGGATTCCCTAAATGGCAATAACCCAATAATCAGGCCTATAAGTCCAGCAGAAGACAATCTAATTTCGGGACTGCTAAAGCCTAATTCCAACGGGTTGATTGAGGGGGACCCCCAAATTAATTTTATTTTGGTGGGAGCAATGAACCCCAGGAATCCTGTGAACAGGTAACAACTTTTTTTATCCCCTAAAGTGTTCTCTTTATGGTAAAAATAGAAAGAACCTTGTGATCCCATGCGATTGGCACAGCCCTATAGGAAATCATTGTGATGTCATGTGATCAGTTATTACATTTCTATGTGCAATATTCTCAACCTCTCCTATTATACAGCTCAATGCTCTATTTTCAAGCAGATTTTTTTTTTCAAATTTTGAAATATTATTTTTTGTAGATTTTCTTAGCTTTCTATGAAAATAGATGTAAATACTCCTGGAGTCCACTGGAGTAGGGAGCGATGTGAGTTCTCTCTGCGCTGCTCCTTAATATGTCAAGGCTATATGTATAAAATATTGCATCAATAACAACAGAGCATATGGTAGTAGAGATTTCCATTCTTCTAAAGAAGTTTTTTATGTTACACTTTAAAAATGTGAAGTTAATTCAGAGATAAAACAGAAAATGACATATATGATTCCCCAGCAAGTAATGGGTGACAGAGCCTATTTTCTTTTAGTTACTGTAAGAACATGGCTGTCCTCTTGAAAGCCGCCATATTGGACCATGACCATGGGAAGGTGGTTATCACAAGAGACCAAAAATGTCTCAGAAATCGATTGCCATATTCAGTTTTGCAATATGATCAACCTGGAAAGTTCCCTGTGATGTACAGCTATTTGACATTGTGTCCATGGTACTGAACAAAGAGCTGAAGGTGCTGGATCCAATCATTATGAGCCTGATATGATTTATATGGACCTTCCAATTGTAAATACTTGCCCTTATTCCAATTTAAAAGATTTTGGTCGGGTTTACAACAGATATGTCATTTTACCTTTGTTTTCTGAAATAAGACGGTGTCCTGGGACTTCTGGCTCACTGGGGCTCATTGACTAAGGGTCCTGCGGCCGCGATTCCGTTGGGTTTTCCCGAATATACTCACATGTACTGGGAAGAAGAAGGTGAACTCCGGCGGACCTCAGCGCAGCAGCGACACATGAAGGAGATCAGGTGCACAAGCTTAGTGAATCCCAGCAGACCCGAATCCTCACCGGAAAGCACGTCGCGGGATTGCAACTGGACCGGTTAAGTAAATGTGCCCCACCCTGTTTACTAAATGGCAGCTTTTAAATTTTCATAGCAATAAATGGACTGAGCCAACCCACTTATCAAACCCCTTTAAAGAGGACTATGAGGAGTATAGGTATAACTTTAGATTATGTTTGCTGTACACCTACCTGTACAGACCTGCAGCCCAGGACTGAGTATATACTACTATGAGTGTAAGCCATGGGGGAAACTCTATTAGAATATATCCCATTACCATGAAGCATAAAAGAAGAAATAAAACAATAACATTAATCTGAAATAGTTTTGCAGGATCGTCTCTAACACTAATATAATTGTTTCAGAGCAAATGAAGTAAATTGAAAAGATGCAAATGACTAGAATCAATCCTGGGCATAGATCTACACATGTGTCTCCTTCATCAGCTGGAAACCCTGGAGTACAGTAGAATGCTAATTACCTTCAGATTAGATTGGATTATGGGATGTTATTTTGTATCCCATATAATCCATAAACTTCTTGAAAATGGCCTAATTCTGGGAACTGAATAAACTGATGTGCACTGACTGCTGGGAGAGCCGGTGTTGCCTAGAAGACAACCCATGTGATTGCATTGAGTGCCATGGATCCAGTCTCTCATATTTACAAAGTATTCCCTGTCCCCTAGACCTTCTATAAAGAGCTGTGTATTAGTTGGTCCACATCATTTATTTCTGTCCCCAGAAATGCAGAATCTGCACATGATTTTGGATTACTTTATTTTTTCCTCATGTTTTTAATTTTTCAAATTTCTTTCACTATTACTCTTTTTTCCCCTTTCTTACTCTCCTTTCCCCCTGTATTCCGGACTGTAGTAACTTCCATTATTCCTTTTATCCCATTTTCTGTTCTAAGTTCCAATGTTAATTTCCTTGAGTTCTTCGTCGTCTCTTTTTCTCCTGTTTCTTTTTTGTTTCCATTCTTTCTTCGTTCTTCCATTTCTTATGTTATTCATTTCTTCCTTCCTTCTTTTCTCCATGTCTAATATTTGTCCTTCATTCCTCCATGTTGTATGTCATGCCTTCCTTTAATTCTCCATGTCTAATGTCCTTCCTTCATTCCTCCATCTCCTATGTCCTTTCTTCCTATCTCCCTTCCTCCATGTTTTATGTCCTTCATACATTCATTCATTCATTCATTCATGTCTTATGTCCTTCCTTCTTTCACTCCTTCATGTCTTATGTCCTTTCTTCCTTCATTCCTCTATGTCTTATGTCTTTCCTTCCTCTATTTTTATGTCCTTCCATGCTGCATGTCTTATGTCCTTCCTTTCTTCCTTTCTCCATGTGTTATGTCCTTTCATCCGCCATGTCTTATATCCAACCATTCTTCATGTCTTATGTCCTTCCATCCTCCATGTCTTATGTGCTTCCTCCCTCCCTCAGTCGATAAATACAAGTCAAGACCAAGAGTGCAATGCAGTACAGAATCAATAGGATCAAGGAATCCAGAGTCCCAGTCTAGAATGTGATTGGACCAGTTCTCTCAGAACCAGACAGGGGAGAAATATGAGTGGCCAAATCTGCAACCCAGAACAAAATCCACAGAAGAGAGATGGGTGTGCTAGGAATCAACTAAGAGAGCCAGGCACTACTATATTGTGTTCAGGCTAATCGGGACAAAACGTAACAAAATCCCACTCATCAGCACATCCTCAGCCGTACAGAGAATGGTGGTGACACCCAAACAGGCACAGATGTTACAGTACAGCTTCAATGAGTGTTTTTAACCACAAAGTAGAGCAAAGATGAGATATACACTAACTGACACAAGGCTGCTTCACTGACAGATTTGTCTGCATAGAGAACAAACCAACCTCCAAGAAAGAAGAAAGAGAAACCAACCTAAATTTATAAAACGTAGATATAATGCAATAATGAAAAGAAAACTCCTGAAGGTGTACAAAGCCTTTAAGCTACAATCCTATAAAAATAAAACAAAACTTGTAACTAAATGGTAGAGCAAAATTTCGACTGGATTTCAGTGAATCCGTTTATTTGCCTGTGTTATATAATAAAAGTGTATAGAAAGAAGCCAAACCCCAGGCAACAGAACATAAAAGAAAATCAAGGACGGCATTACATAAGAGTGAGACTTATTAAAGCTAATGGAACTTTCCGACAATTACTTATGAAATTACATATAATTGGATGAAACTGATGAACAAGAATGTTGACCACCATTTAGTCTCTTTGTTGGATTCATTGTAAAACATAAGTTGACTTTATAACATGACTTTCCTGGGCTTTATGGATACCAGATTCATGACACTCATAATACTCATGGGGGAACATTTACTTACCCGGCCCATTCGCGTTCCAGCGGCGGCTTCTCCGACAAGCGTTCGGGTCTTACAGCGATTCATGAAGGTCCTGCGCCCGATGTCCACCAGGTGTCGCTGCTGCGCCGAAGTCCGCCGAGGTGCCCCGGAGTTCATCATCTTCATCGTGGTGCATGTGAGTATGGCCCGTGCAACCAATTTTTTTTTAAAATGCGGCAGTTTTTCCGAATCCGTCGGGTTATCGTTCGGCCACGCCCCCCGATTTCCGTCCGGTGCATGCCAGCGCCGATGCGCCACAAACCGATCGTGTGCGCCAAAATCCCGGGGCAATTCAGGGAAAATCAGCGCAAATCGGAAATATTCGGATAACACGTCGGGAAAACGCGAATTGGGCCCTTAGTAAATGACCCTCATGGTGTTAAGGTTAACCTAGCTGATCAAATCCATTCATTTATACTTGTCTTATTTTCCTTAAAAGTACTGTAATAGAAAATGAACTTAAAGGAAACCTACCACTTGTAGTGGCAGGTTTCTGATGGAAATACCGGGCACCAGCTCAGGGTGAGCTGGTGCCGGAGCTTATTTTAGTTAGTGTTTTAAACCGCGGTATCGTGGTTTAAAACACTTTTTAAACTTTATAGCCGGCGCAGGCAGGTACGCGCTCGCTTTTGAACTTTGGAGTACCATCATTATAGATATACATCTCAACTAGAGATGAGCGAGCACTAAAATGCTCGGGTACTCGTTATTCGAGACGAACTTTTCCCGATGCTCGAGTGCTCGTCTCGAATAACGAACCCCATTGAAGTCAATGGGAGACTCGAGCATTTTTCAAGGGGACCAAACTGATGGCGCCATGCCCACGGATGGTAATTCGGAGGAGGAGGAGGTAGAGGAGGGTTGGGAGGAGGTATAGTAGGCCTTTGAGACCTGGACCGAGGTAGGCCCCGCAATTCTCTGCGCCGGCAGTATATGACCAGCCCCAGGGTCAGACTCGGTCCCAGCCTGCACCAAGTTAAGTGTAGTAGCGTTCTTATAAGTTTGGGATATGGCGGGTGAGGGGAATGTAAACAGATGCGCAAGAAGCGCATGATGCGCATGGAGCTGGCGCACACCACAGTCCGTCGGTCATCCGGTGTTTCCTTAAAGAACCTCCACACTTCTGAAGATCTAGCCCTCGCCGCAAGAGCCCTCGCCACGGGAGCGGGGTCAACAACCTTCAGCTTTCCTACTGTTGTGCAACTACAACTCCCAGCATTCAGTACTCACTTCTATATAAATTTTAATAGCAACTAAACAAGTGTGCACATTAAGAAGTTATCATGCGCGCGGCTACATAGGAGGTGAAGGAAAGCCGCGCGCATGGTAAGCGCCGAGCGCGTACCTGCCTGCGCCGGCTATAAAGTTTAAAAAGTGTTTTTTTAAGTTTAACAAGTGGTAGGTTTCCTTTAAGATGGTGCCACCATCCTGGACCGCACCTAAAACTTCGAGGTTGAGGAATTCCAGGAATTCCCTATGGTGACGTGAGCGTGTGACAGCAGAAACTCTCCAATCAAGAGACTACACGATCTGGGAAGCCTGATATGTTATGCTTTGTTCACTCTTCCTCTCTTAATTTTTCCTATTTTTCTATATAGACTGGTGAAACCAATAAAACTTTCGCAGTGCTGACTTGTCCAGGGAATGAGCCAGACTTGAATCAGCAGTTGTCTGAATCATTCCCTGCAATGTGCACACATGCTTTATTGATTTGAAACACACGACCCACGCCCACTAAAAGAGGATATTATAAATCCTCCCCTAACAATGGGGTCAACAACTGGCACTTGTGGTGGACTTCCACATTCCATATTGGATCAAGCTAGTTTTTCAAGTGATATGGAGGTCATGTAGAATATCAAAAAAGACCAGAATTGTCTGAGGCCCCTTTCACATGTGCTTTGCAGTGTTTGATCAGAGTTTAGTCAGAGTTCCGTCAGTGAAAAACAGGCATTTTTTTTATCAAATTTCAATCAGTTTTCAGTCAAAGTTTGTTCTGTGTGTAATTTTTTCACGTTTTTGATCAGTTTTTAATTCATGCCTGATGACTGTGGTTTATCTTTTCTAAGTCAATGGATCAGTGAAAAATGCACTGGACTCGCACACGTGTGAAAAACGCTCATGTGATATGTGTCCAGCTCACAATAACTGATGCAAAAAACTTCAAAACACTGCGATCTAAACAAATCCTGGCTCATTTAGACAGGCGTGTCTGTTACATGTCCAAAAAAAACCCCGCAGACGTGATATCCGTGTGCAGTCCATATTGAATCCGCTTTGGTTTTTCATGTCCGTATGTCATCCGTTTTGTTCATGTACACAAAAAATGGGTTTATGATCTACCTCCTGCACTGCGCGGATGATTGCCTAGCATTAGAGAATAAATGCATGACATACGGATGTCATATGTGTGCCGTTTGTTCTTTATTTTGTCAGATCCATTGACTTTTTTGGAGATCTGTGGTCTGCTTGTGAGAAAATGTTTTTTTTTCTTATGGTCAGGTCATCCAAGAAAAAAAAACGGACATGTGAACAGACCCATAGAAATGAATTGGTTTGTATGCCATCTAGAAGTAGTACGAAGCAACCCAAAGAATTTACTCATCCAGAATGGCATGCAACTTCTGCCGATGCATGGTACAGGTAGGTGTTGCGAAAGTGTCTGTAGCTACCTGGTAGGAGTGAAGGAACAAGTTTGCTAGTTGGACAAGTGCTTCCCACCTCCTAAGGGGGAATTGATAAAACCCCTTGTGGGTGGGAGCACATGGCCCAGCCCTGTTCAGAGTGAGGTAAGTCTTCACCAGGAGAACATTGTAGAAGGTTCAGAGTGCAGTGCATACATGGCTTCAGAAGCCAGTGTTCCAGACCAGGAAGCAGAGGTTCCCAAGAGACTAGACCTGAGGACAGAGATCTACCATCAGGACTCTGGGAGAAACCTCTCCTATGAGCCTCTCCCTCTATTTTCTTGCACACACCACCCGCTGGAGACCTGTCAGGGTCTGGACAAGGCCCACTCTCCTATTTACCAAGCACCGTGACCATAGGGTTCCCAAGGCTGCAATAGCCATCCACTCTGGTATTCCTGGCCCGTCTACATCGAGGCCTTGACAAAGGCTAGGCCCGGTGGCGGATGTTGCAGGCACATCAATGCAAACTGTGGAAATAAGGTTAACTGTGTCTGTCAGCATAGTGTCCAGATACCAGGAGAAAGGTAAGTACCCTAGGAGGCATGGAGGCAGCTGTAGGAGGGCAACAACCCAGCAGAATGACCGCTACCTCCTCTTTTATGCAAGGAGGAACAGGAGGAACACTGCTAATATCCACGTGTCTGCTCAAACGGTCAAATACAGATTTCATGATGGTGAAATGAGGGCCTGATGTCCACAAGTTGGTGTTGGTGCTGTGCAGGCAATTAGCGTTTACCAAAATTGACAGATTCAACATTGGCACCACATGCTCTTCACAGATGAAAGCAGGTTCACACTCAGCACATGACAGAATCTGGAGACACCATGAAGAACATTCTTCTACCTGCAATATCCTCCATAATGACCATTTTGGCATTGGGACAGTAATGGTGCAGAGAGACATTTCTGTGGAGCAACCCAAAGCCAACCATGTGCTCGCCAAAGACTGCCATCAGGTACCGGGATAAGATACCTAGACCCATTGCGAGACCATATGTAGGTGCTCTGGGTTCCTTCTGATGTATGATGATCTTTGGCTTTGTATGGCTGTAGTGTGTCAGAAGTTCCTGCACTATAAAGACCTTGATGTTTGGACTGGCCTATCCGTTCCTCGGACCTGAATGAAATCAAGCACATCCAGAACATCATATCTTGTTCCATCCAACGACTCCATGTTGCACCACAGGCTGTTCAGGAGTGTACTGATGTGTTACTCCAAGTCATGGAGGAAAAGCCTCAGAAGAACATCCACTGTCTCACCAGGAGTTGTAGGGAGAAACATGGAGACCACATACCTTTCTGAGCTTTATTTTCTTGTCTTGAGGCATTTCCACTGAAGTCTAATCAGCCTGAAATTTGATTTTTTTTTTCCAATTTGATTTTGAGTATCATTCCAAATCTATAGCTCCAGGGGAAATTCATTTATCATTACTATAGTTCATTGTTCTCAACCCACCATGTAATGAATATAAGAATTGCATTCATTCATTGCGATCTAGGACGTAGGATTTTAGCATTTTCTTCCTTTTTTTAGCAGTGTATGTGCAGCACTACCATTTTGTCCATTTTGTGAAGCAGTCACTTTTTGAAGTGTTTGGTGCTCCTAGGGTGAATGTTTTTGAATGGCCAATGCCACCAGAACACTGAGGTTGCACAAATGGGACAAGAAAGGACTGAGGAAGTCTGTGATTTTACCGTCCCTGTACAATTACCATATTATGAGCATTGACAATCCAAAGGTGGCAATAACCCTTTAAATGCCTAAATCGCAGAACAGTTGCCTAATAATTGTATTGTAGAATTCTGCATTTCTTTTTGACACTGAACAGTCAGGAGAATTTCCATATCTTTCAGGATCTCTAACAAGACTTCCATGTCCCATCACAGCAGATAGGCCGCACTTCTGATGAGTCATTTATGTGAGCTCCATACATTCAGATGACACACGAAAATCTGAAAAGAGACTATTAGAGAAGTACAAAGCGCGCTCCTGCCTCATATGTGTCAGCTTGTAAAAACCTCTGCCGCAAACTCTCAACATCAAAGGGAATTTCCAAAAAGATGGATTCTGTTGTTGTTTGATCAACAAATTTTGTTTATAAAGCTAAAAAAATTTTTTGACATAAACAAGATTAAAAATTCAATAGAAACAGACAAATTATGCTGGGAAGGAAAAGGGCTTTCCTATTAAAGGGGAAGTCTTCTGGGAATTGTATTATTTCTAGAGATGAGCGAACATACTCGTCCGAGCTTGATGCTCGATCGAGCATTAGCGTACTCGTAACTGCTCGTTGCTCGGACGAGTATTTCGCCCGCTCGAGAAAATGGCAGCTCCCGCCGTTTTGCTTTTTGGCGGCCAGAAACAGAGCCAATCACAAGCCAGGAGACTCTGCACTCCACCCAGCATGACGTGGTACCCTTACACGTAGATAGCAGTGGTTGGCTGGCCAGATCAGGTGACCCTGGGATAGACTAGCCGCTGACGAGCACTCGAGCATCGGGAAAAGTTTGTCTCGAATAACGAGTACCCGAGCATTTTAGTGCTCGCTCATCTCTAATTATTTCTAGTTCCCCTAGTACAATGGTGTACAAACTTAAACGGAACCTGTCACCAATTTAACCTACTATCCTTTCTAGAATTCCCTCTTTTAAGTAACTTCTGACATGTTTACCAATAAATAAAAATCCAAAGTCATGTGATGAGCAGAAAAGAATCAGATTCTCCTTGAGGTGAGCTAAGGTTAGAGGCTGCAGAGTGTTACTTTAGACACCTCTCTCTTCTGTTCTGTAGTACTTGTAGTATTTGTTGTTTTGTAGTTAGATTTTGTATCTGCAGCTCGTGTTTCCAACTATGGAGGACATTTACCTACCTGGCCACTGGAGTTCACGTAAAGTGCATTGTCCGACTCCAATGCACTGTCCCGCAATTCACTAAGATCGTGCGCCCGATATCCTGCATGTGTCGCTTCCCCGCTCAGGATCCGATAGAGTTCACCTTCTTCTTTCTGGTGCATGTAAGTGCATTGTCTTGCCACACAATTAGAATCTAAAATCAGTCGGATCGTCCGATGGCACGCCCCCCAATTTGTGTCACATGAAAGCAGCGCAGTTGCACCACAATGCAATCGCGTGCGACACAATTTCGAAAATCCAATGAAAGTGCGATCCACGGACCCTTAGTAAATAAGCCCCTATGTTTTTAACTGCCTCTATCTCCTCTTCCATAGATCACAGAACCACAAGCCTGATCTGAAAAAGGAGATTCTTATCTTTATTGTGAAGCCAAAAACATGTTTCTATGTGCTATAGAATGGAAAATAGGGCCTGAAGTGACATTCTCTTTAACTTGACTCATCTCATGCAAAATTTGACTTCCCGATGCTTATTTTCACATTACTTTGGAGGAGTTTTTTTTTATAGGTAAACGATTGATATTTCACAAAATGGATTGAATAGAAAATACATTTCATACCCATCCTGAGGAGACTAGTAGTTTAATGGGGTAAAATTTGTTGACAGGCTCCCTTTAAGTTTAGCCCAGGTGTAACGTGGGGGAGAATGTGTTGAATTCTCCTTGGGGCAGATTTACTTACCCGGTACACTCGCGATCCGGCGGCACGTTCTCTGCGGTGGATTCGGGTCTTCCGGCGATTCACTAAGGCAGTTCCTCCGATGTTTTTTAAATGCGGTGGTTTTTCCGAATTCGTCAGGTTTTCGTTCGGCCACGCCCCCGATTTCCGTCGCGTGCATGCCGTCGCCGATGCGACAAAATCCATTCGCGTGCTCCAAAAACCCGGGGCAATTCAGGAAAAATCGTCGCAAATCAGAAATATTCGGGTAACATGTCGGAAAAACGCGAATCGGGCCCTTAGTAAATGATCCCCTTTGTGTTTTACTTGTCATGTGAACACGCACAAACACACACTTACCTTACTGTCTGATTTGGAGTTGTTTACACCAAACCCTTACACTGCTCTTTTACAGGAATGGATAATGTTGTGATTTACAGACTTCTGCTCTGATAGTTTTGGAGCTGTGGTTCTGGTCTCCTATAAGTGCTTTGTTCTCATTCAGTTCAGTGCCAATTTTAGTTTTGCTGAACCTTTCCAACACATAGCACAACCCCAACCAGACTTGGCAAAAGCAGTCAGACAGGGTAAGTAGTGGCAGACTCACCCTGTGATGTCCTTGCAGGCTACCTACTGCCTAAAGCAGATAAGCCACCCTGATAAGGGCAGAACCTGCTATCAAAATGTCAGAGATAGACCATTATTCACACAAGGACACAGAGGGACAAACAACAGATGCAAACAAACACTCTGTCTGACAGAACTGGGTCAAAATCAAGATAGCAGCAAAGGCACAGAATTGTATTACAGAGAGAGGTCGAGTAAACATGGCCGAGGTTGGATACATACGATAGCAAATAATAACACAAGATCACAGGGAACAGGTCTAACGTGAATGGAAAAACCAGAAAGGTGTAACAGGACTAGGTAAGTATCTAAAGGAGTTCCTGGATGCCACCCACAGCAGCTGAATAGAACAGCTGTCCATTACTGTAGTAATCCTTGCAATACAAAGCTGAGAGGCAGAAGGCTGTGTGTGGCTCAATTGATCTCAAACACAGCAGTAACCTTAGCCAAAATACACACACACAAAACACAAAAATAATTAACGCCACATAAGTCGCACCCTGCTGATAAAGGAGGACTTTGGCATGCATGTTACATTCTGGTTTTCTGATTTTTGGCTATTGATCTGAGACTATCCCTTATTATCTGTGATTTTGCCCAGTTGCCCAGCTTCTAGCCACTGGTTATGGTGGACCTAGTAAGTAGGCAGGTGATAGTTGGGAGTCTCAGTTTAGGGCTCACTGTCCTGTCTGTCCTCCCTGAGTCCAGAGTGAAGAGCCAGGGATTTCAATAGAAATTGTGTTATCCACAGTGGATTGGTGGAGGTCCTGGCAGGACCCCCCTGAGACTCTAAAGGACAGATTTATGAGGATTTATAGACATAAATATGGCGTACAAATCCTAAAAAAGGAGCACAGTCGGGAATTGTGCTTTTTTCACCCCCTTAACCTATCTCCATCGCAAGTCAGTGTGTGAAATGGGGTTCGGCCGGCGGCTCAGCGGGCCAGTGCGCCTGCACACAAGTCATAGCAGTCCTGGCATAGAACTGCCCCACTGGCGAGGTCCATCACTGGCAGCCACTGAGATACTGGAGCCTACTAATAAATCCAGTGGGAGCCCAGGGGCAGGACAACATCATACCCTGGCAGCGCCAGCATTAGATAAATGTGCCCCCAGTTGTAGATTTTTATGTGACAGTAAGAAGCATTTCTAGGACTGTGTTTCACGCTTACTCCCACGATTGATAAATTAGCTGAGTTTTAACACATTATCCTAAAGTAAACAAGGAGAATCCTCTGTGTTGAACAAACCTGAACTGCAGGATATACCGGGCTGCGAAGCCTTCAGGACCTCACCTGGGAAATGTTCTCTTCCAAAAAACTTTGTCCAGACAGATGGCAAGACCCCGGAGAACAGAATTTTGATGCCTAATTAGGTTGATTGATGCGATTTTAAGAATGGGTCTTTAAGCAGACAGCGATTAAAGCCCAGCTATAAATGTATCCCTATGGGGCTGTATATGGTAGAATTACATTCGGTAATTTTCCTACACCAGCAGCTCTAGTTACATCCTAGCCCCCTCTCTCTTAGTTATGAAGTCTTTGATTTGCCATTATTGAGACTATTTCTCATGAAAAGATCTAAAAAAAAAATGTACAAGGCTTAGATGGGCTTTACAAACAAAAATCTTACACCCTCCGGTGCTCCCATTCACATGCCGGCCTGTTTACAAAGGTGCTTCCATCCCGACTCCGAACCTGCCACACATTGAGACCTATGCTGTGGCTGTATGACTATGGCTGTAGTCAAGACAAACAGTGGCTGGCAGTGGCAGGAGGCGCCACCAGTGAGCAGGACCACCGGAGGAGATGAGTAGATTATTTTTTGTTCGTATTGATCCCTCTCCGTAAGCCTATGCTGTGGCGGGTCATGGCTGTAGTCAGGACAAACAGCAGCAGGCTGTGACAGGAAGTGCCACCGGTGAGCTGGACCACCGGAGGAGGTGAGTAGAATTTATTTTTTGTTTCTATCCCCCCCCCCATCATAAGCCTATGCATGGCTGTAGTCAGGACTGTAGTCAGGACAAACAGTGGCTGGCAATGACGGCAGGCGCCATCGGTGAACGGAACCACCGGAGAAGTTGTGTAGCAGTTTTTTGTTTGTTTGTTTGTATTGACCTCACCTCCCAAGCCTTATATGACATTTTTTTTAAAAGCCTCAACAACCCCTCTATGATCTTTTCTGCAATTATACCTCATATACTCCAGAATGACACCCTTGGATGGTGATAGGTCAATCCATGATCTTTGTCTGGCCAATGAAGAAACAAGTCAAAGGCATGAGATATGCTATGACCAATGGGGAAGGGTGGGGAGGAATCTGAAGTTCAGACAAGTTCAACTCTGCTACTTGAACACAAGGTGACATATTTCATGCCAATCTTGAAGAAAACTAAATTGAGTAACAAAAGTTAGTGAAATTATACAGACGTGTACAATGTGATCCGTCACTGTCTGCACACAATTTCTTAATATATCAATTCCAAGAAAAGATCAGATTTCCTCAATATTCCATGAGATACTTTTTTGTAATTGTTCATGATATAAATCACCTTTCATGCAATGATGAGCTGGCCTGGTTTGTCCATGTTTTTGGTCCTATCAATTCAGCAGTGTGGGCGAGCAGTACCTGAGCAGCTACTTCATGACTCCTCAGTGCTGTGTTCTGACAATGTGGTTAGATGATCAGGGTCCAGGTTTATCTACACTTTCACTTAGCTTCTGAACATTTACTATTATCTGACACATAGAAAAAGAGAGAAGATACTGATCAGAGTCATGTGATGAATATAAGACACAAGGACAGACTCAGCTTTGCTAACTCACCTATAAAACACACAGTCAGCCCTGCTATGCCCCCTCCCCTTGGATCCAGAGCTTATCTTGTCTGTAGAGCAGCTGCTGGGAAGGAAGCACCTCTGTCTGTAGTGCCCTCTGCCTCCTGCCTCTCCCCCTGTAGTACAAGAGAAGCTATTCATACCAGAAGAATCTCTCTGACCATAATCAGGAGTTTATGGTCATATCCAAGGACATCCAAAATATAAACTTCAGGACTGCTAGAGACAGATTAGAATTATATCTGTGAAACGTATTTTTGTTAATAACAGTGAATTAGAGATTGTGTTATTTTGTTAACTGATTGATGGGACCCTCACTGATCATGAAAATGAGACAACTAATGATCATTAAAACAGGGTCCTGTTCTCACATATTGATGGAACGGCCTGTCAAGCATGCTCATGGTCAAGCCTGTTGCTGTAGCATTGGGAATTGCCGAGCTTGGATATCGACTGTCTATGAGAGTGTTGGAGTTACCTGATCCCTGTGTATTCCGTATTTCCAATAATCCATTGATTTGAATGGATCTCCATCAGTCCGTGAAAAACAGGACCCCATTCTCCTGTGAAGGTCCAGTGCCATACAATATATATCAAGCGTCTCCAGTTTTGGTGCAGGACTGCAGTAGGAATAGGAAAACTCAGTTATTTATTCTGGTTTTTCAGAATTTTGCAGAAAGGAACCTCCAGATTCTGATGATTTACTTATAAACACAGACGGTTCTGAAATTCTATTAACTGGAGGAAATGACTACATTCATGCCTCAGCTTTTTCACACTTCTGTCTGGATATCATTTAAAGCCGTCATGCACATCCTGGCAGCCTGCTGATGGATCTCGCTGTGACACTCCCGGATAGAATGGTAACTTATGCGCTCATTTATTGAAGGCTTTTAAAATTCTCAGATAAATATGAAGAATATATACAAAGTATTTGGGGATGAAAAAATATACAGGCGGTCCCCTACTTAAGGACACCCGACTTACAGACAACCCATAGTTACAGACGGACCCCTCTGCCCACTGTGACCTCTGATAAAGCTCTCTGGATGCTTTACTATAGTCCCAGACTGCAATGATCAGCTGTAAGATGTCTGTAATGAAGCTTTATTGATAATTCTTGGTCCAATTACACCAAAAATTTTGAAACTCCAATTGTCACTGGGGCAAAAGAAAAAAAATTGTCTAGAACTTCCATTATAAAATATACAGTTTCGACTTACATACAAATTCAACTTAAGAACAAACCTCCAGACCCTATCTTGTATGTAACCCGGGGACTGCCTGTAATCAAATCTAACTAGAAGAAGCTTATATACTGTGTAGTTTATAGTAAATGTATCATATGCATATCCAGAATCTGCATACAGAATATACCATATTTTTCGGACTATAAGGCGCACAAAGAATCCTTTGAATTTCTCCGAAATCAAAGGTACACCTTATAGTCCAGTGCGCCTTATATATGAACCTACTTACAGACAACAGCTGCCTTGAACAGTGCACAGGTCTGCCACCTGCTGGTCATTCATCCTTATAATCAGGTGGGCCATATAATCCGGTGCGCCTTATATATGAACCTTGATGTTTTAGCAGGCATTGATTGATGGTGCGCCTTATAATCCGGTGTGCCTTATAGTCCGAAAAATACGTTATACATAATATAAGTCCTATACCATGCTCAGATGCCATACAATGTCCTTAAAGGGAAACCATCACCAGACGTTATCCCATTAAACTACTGGCACCGTCAGGTAGAGTATGAAACATCCTTTCTAGAATCCCCTCTATTGTGTAAAAATTCTTATATTCACCTATACAAAAATCAACTCCAAAGCCATTTGCAAATCAGCTGAGAAGAGTCACAATTTTTTTCTTGCCAAGAGATGGCTTCCCCCCTTGAAGCTACCATATAAACCCCTTCTCAACTCCACCCCCAATCTTTAAATCCCCCTATCACCTCACACTACAGTTCCAACCACCCCAACAACTCCATCCATCATTTTCACATCACACAGTGATGTCACAGTACAGGGATAATACACACAGTGATGTCACAGTACAGAGATAATACACACAGTGATGTCACAGTACAGGGATAATACACACAGTGATGTCACAGTACAGAGATAATACACACAGTGATGTCACAGTACAGAGATAATACACACAGTGCTGTCACAGTACAGGGATAATACACACAGTGATGTCACAGTACAGGGATAATACACACAGTGATGTCACAGTAAAGGGATAATACACACAGTGATGTCACAGTACAGAGATAATACACACAGTGATGTCACAGTACAGGGATATTACACACAGTGATGTCACAGTACAGAGATAATACACACAGTGATATCACAGTACAGGGATAATACACACAGTGATGTCACAGTACAGGGATAATACACACAGCAATGTCACATTACAGGGATAATATACAGTGATGTCACAGTACACAGATAATACACACAGTGATGTCACAGTACAGGGATAATACACACAGTGATGTCACAGTACAGGGATAATACACACAGTGATGTCACAGTACAGGGATAATACACAGTGATGTCACAGTACAGGGATAATATACACAGCAATGTCACAGTACAGGGATAATACACACAGTGATGTCACACTACAGGGATAATACACACAGCGATGTCACAGTACAGAGATAATACACACAGTGATGTCACAGGACAGGGATAATACACACAGTGATGTCACAGTACAGGGATAATACACAGTGATATCACAGTACAGGGATAATATACACAGCAATGTCACAGTACAGGGATAATACACACAGTGATGTCACACTACAGGGATATTACACACAGCGATGTCACAGTACAGAGATAATACACACAGTGATGTCACAGGACAGGGATAATACACACAGTGATGTCACAGTACAGGGATAATACACACAGTGATATCACAGTACAGGGATAATACACACAGTGATGTCACAGTACAGGGATAATACACACAGCGATGTCACAGTACAGAGATAATACACACAGTGATATCACAGTACAGGATAATACACACAGTGATGTCACAGGACAGGGATAATACACACAGTGATGTCACAGTACAGAGATAATACACACAGCAATGTCACAGTACAGTGATAATACACACAGCAATGTCACAGTACAGGGATAATACACACAGTGATGTCACAGTGCAAAGGGATTATCCGCACATGATTCACAGTACAAAGTCAAAACCCAGGGATCCTAACACACAGATGTCACACCGTAAACAGGGATAATACGTAAACACATTGAATGGTCACAGTACAGGCGATACATTACAAACACATTATAACACAGACAAGTGATAATACAACACTTAGAGTTTCACATTCCAACAGTTATAATAATGCACTACTTGATAGTCACTACATAGATACATACCAAACACACATTGCGGTCATAGTACGGTCGGTGGGATAAAAACACCTGATGTCAACCGCACAGTGATAATACACCAAGCATCCACAAGTTGATTTCACAGTACGGTATAATAATACACACAGTGTGTCATGATGTACAGAGTAATAATCCATATACGGAAACAACAGTGATATCATAAATCAACGAATGCTAATACATGCAGTGTGTCACAGTCCACGAATAATACACCATAGTCCAGTACTGTACATAATACTGATCCATAATTGAAAAAAATTCAACTCGTTCCACATAAGACATAAAATAGTGTTTTTTCTTCCAACTGAGAGGCATCAGAAGATCATACTGTACCAATACTTTAATCACTATTATAGAATCGGAATTGATACTAATCCGTTTCATTCTTCCCTCTTCCACATACTGGGAATAGAGTGTGACCACTACCTGACCCACCCACCAAGTCATTCTTAGTTCTTATTTCTTATTTTAAAACCATAAAAAATCGGAAGCAGCACGGGGGATCTCGTCCATTTTTAAATGGTTTCACAAAAATTAAAAAAAATATTTTGCTTTTTTGCTTTTTCCACCCCCCGATGTTTTGTTTTGCTGCATGTTCCTGGCTCGCGTTTGGATATCTATACATTTGCATGTTTTACCACATTATGATTTTTTCATGCCCCTTCCTTTACCCCTGAAAAAAATCGATAACTAAGAATCTGTGACATGTGAGACGCAGCAGTAATAAGCCACAAATGGCATTAGTTGCCCCCGCAACTGTGGCTGCACGTAGGAGGAAGACTTTGTATCTGACTTCACAAAATGGCAGCTAATCCACTTGTGCCAGAGTAGTAAGGTTATAAGGACACAAGAGAAGCACTTAATCACTTGCTCACCTTTGACCTTTAGCTTAGGCATAAGAGAGCACCACAACGCCTGGGCCGGCGGCCATTACAATCCTCCAGGGGGGGGGGGGGGGGGCTAAAGACGCTATAAACACGAGGTGATGATGATGTGCAAAGTTTTGTGAATGAAACCAAATACGAAAATAGACAAACAGCAGAACTTGACGCGTTTCGCTCATATTTCTAGATCAGTTGGGTAATTGCTCATTTTCATGTACTGAATAATTGCAAATTTTCCAAACCGGAGCGGTGGCTAATCTTCACATCTGCCAACATTCTGTGGCAGCACAGTGATTTTCTAGTGTGTGACTAGAGACATCTGGATACATGGGATCTGGGAAAGGATCCATGAAGTAAATTGTCCTACATAGCATTTTAGCTTGGGTACCAGCATTCACACTCGATTTCTAAGGCACAAGGAGAATAGTAATTATCAGAGGGAAGACTCCGATGGATCGACCAGCGGTGAACCAGAACTTTCTCTGCCGCCTGAGGCGAGTTATAGAACAGCGCCCCCTCTACCCATCTAATATTTCTTCTTTAGTACAAGTTCTCCATCAGTGTCTGACACCACCTCTCACATCTGGTCTAAAGATTGCCATTATTAAGTATCAAGTTCTGCTTGCCGATGCTTCTGCACCCCTGATGCAGCCCCCCCCCCCATCTTTTTACAGGTGGTGCTGCCTGGAGCAAAGGCTCCACTCACTTATGGTTGTGAAACGCCCACAATATATAATAATAATATAATAATAATAATTTTCTTTATTTATAGCACCACAGATTACGCAGCGCTGCAAAAAGCATGTCAATTGTTCCCCTGTCCCACTGGGCTCAAATCTAAACAACCTAACAGTATGTTTTGGAGTGTGGGGGGAAACCAGTACCCCAGGAAACCCAAGCAAACGTGGAGAATAACATACAACTCTTTGCAGATGTTGACCTGGGATTCGAACTCAGGACCCCAGCACTGCAGGGCAGAGTCTACCACCCACTCGCCACGTGAAGCCCCAAATTATGTAAAGTCTTTGTCTATTTTTAGCAGTTTTCAAGCTAACTTTAAAGGAAATCTACCATTTGATTTGATGCATGAAGGCCACACATACCTTGAGAATGCGTGCTACACTGATGCAGGATAATATCTGGTTATTCCTGACTAAGTGGTTTTTGAGGCAGATGGGCTACAGCAGCAGAAGACCACACCGGGTGCCACTCTTTCAGCTAAGAAACAGGAAACTGAGGCTACATTTGCACAGCTCATCGAAATTGGACAGTAGAAATTGGGAAAAACGTTCCTGGTCTGCATGAGGTCTCGATTTCTGCTGCGACATTCGGATGGTAGGGTCAGAATTTGGCGTCACAACATGAAAGCATGGTCCATCCTGCCTTGTATCAACGGTTCAGGCTGGTGGTGGTGGTCTCATGGTGGTGAGAATATTCCTTGCCACTCTTTGGGCCCCTTGGGTACCAATTGAGCATCGTTGCAACGCCACAGCCTACCTGAGTATTGTTGCTGACCATGTCCATCCCTTTATGAGCAACAATGTACCCTGTAACATCGTGATGCTACTTTCAGCAGGATAATTGCGCCATGGACATAAAGCTGAATCATCTCACTGGTTTCTTGAACATGAACATGAGTCACTGTACTCAAATGGCCTCCACAGTCCCAGATCTCAATCCAATAGAGCATCTTTGGATGGTGGACGGAATTTGCATCATGGAGTGTGCAGCTGACAAATCTGCGCAACTGTGTGATGACTCATATCAATATGGACCAAAATCTCTGAGGAGCTTCCAGCACCTTGTTGTATCTATGCCACGAAGAATTGAGGCAGTTCTGAAGGCAAAAGGGGGTCCAACCCGTTACTAGCATGGTGTACCTAATAAAGTGGCCGGGGAGTGTATGTTCCCTGTTCTGATTTAATACTACAGAACATATATATATATAATCAATTTCCTGCTGTAGGTGTTTTAGTATAGAAGATGGACAAGCACAGCCTCATTTAGTCTAAACAATTCTGCCCCAGGACTTGAGACTTCATGTAAAATCATACTTTTCCGCCCCATGTAACATCTCCACTCTATGAATATTCAACATGTATCTAAGAAAGGGGGCGAATTCTCATTTTGTTCCTAAATATAACATCCCTTATTGTAGCAATGAAATGTCATATCGCAGCGGTGACGGCCATAGGTGACTATAAGAACCGTATAATCAGCATCGCTGTAGTAAATATCACACTGTAGAAAATGCTGCACAATGCACTTGGCATCACCCCCATAAACCTTCCGTCACCTGATCCCCATAAATTATAAGATTCCATATTTTGGGGGTCACTTTCTGTAAAGATCATGTCAAAGCAACCAATATCCTTTGGGTATGAGGTCGGGGGGGGGGAGTGCAATCACCTATGTGTGATCATACCGCTATACCCTGTCTCTCCTCGCGGAAGCGTTGACGTCGCTGCACAGTTTGTGGATCCTGGCGGAGAATGTTATATATATACATTTTTGGCCACAATCCCAGACTCTGGATTCTCCACTCTCTATTTTAAATGAATACAATTAAGGTGATTTCTAGGAAAAAAAATGTAAAAAGGTTTTTTTTTACTGACGTTTTTGCCACCTTATTTCTTTTCCGGATGCTGCAATCAAATTTTAGCCGGAGTCTACGGGGAGACCAAGATTTCCTCACTTTGTATTTGGGTGGAGCAGGAACTGAACATGGGTGATGCCATAGTGACCCTAAATATTTTATTGTAATTTACACCAGGAATAAAGCAAACACTCCAGGAAGCTCGACATGAACTTTATCACAGGACGCATGCGCACTCAAGGATTATCCAAAATTATTATACTGGTCAACTCTCTCTAGACATCAAGGCTCTTGTGGATAGGGGCTGAGTGTCTTTGGTGGGGAACCACTGTAATATAGAAGCGGAGGCAGATTTTACGATCAAAAGACCAGACTGAAGGGACGAGTGGACCCAGTCCTGTTAGGTTCTGTGACTTTGGCCGAACTTGGAACAATAAGTTTAGTTTGGGTACCCGAATTGAACACACTGCTAACACCCATGATCCATGCTGGCACCAATTGCGGGTGGAAAACCTGAAATGCCCCACCAATGCATGTACACCATATGTTCCCTAGGATCGTCGCTCCCCGAGGCTTTGCAGCAGCTTTTGAAGGGTTAACTCCAGTGATCTGTGCCAGCACCAATCAAGGGTGATAGTGTTTGGTGTGTAAAGCCCAACAACAAGTTTTCCGGGAGAGCAAGACTGCAGAACCACTGGGTGAAGTTCGGGGATATAAACACGTACATGTACAGCACAAACCCAAACATTGAGCTTCGGGTCCACTCATCAGTACCAGACAGTACTGCGTCAGAGAAAATACAGGCAGTCCCCTACTTAAGGACACCAACTTATAGATGACCCCTAGTTAAAGACGGACCCCTCTGCCCACTGTGACCTCTGGTGAACTCTCTGGATGTTACTATATTCCCAGGGTGCAATGATCAGCTGTAAGGTGTCTGTAATGAAGCTTTATGGATAATCAATGGTCCCATTACAGCTAAAATGTTGTCACTGCGACAAAAAATAATTTTGTCAGGAGCTACAATTATAAAATATACAGTTTCGACTTACATACAAATTCAACTTAAGAACAAACCTATGGACCCTATCTTGTACGTAACCCAGGGACTGTCTGTACTGTAATTAGAGCAACTATAGCAGACAACCCCATGTACAGTAAATCTGCCGGTGAAGTGGTTACATGACGCTGGAATTTGTCACTTTTTGAATCATTTTATCAATAATCTATATGTATAGATAAAATATGGACATAAATATGGAGAATGACATGTTAATAAATGGGGATAGGATCCACTTCTCAATAACTATAGCGTCTGTCTTTTTGCTTGTCCCAAAAGGGACCGCAGGATTCTTGCATTTACGAAACAATGGTAAGAATTAAGAAAATGGAATTTTACTTAAACAGCGCCACAGCTGTACATAGGACAAGTCTGGTACTACAGCTCAACTCCAAAGAAATGAATAAGGTTGAGGTGTAATATCACAAATAACCTGAGTAAAAATGTGGAGCTGTTTTTATAAGTTCCTTACTATAAGTTTACTTGAGGTATAAATATTTTGTTAAAAAATCATAATAATCACCTAATTTCACCAGAAAACTTTCCTCAATAAGTCCAAAAGTTCTCTTTGGTTATGTCAAATATCTAAGGTGTTGAGCTGGCTTCACTATGGTCAATGTTACAGCTGAGATAGAGGATTTGAATATATAATAATACATAATAATTAATAATAATTATAATAAAACAAAAGACAACTTATTTACTCGTGAACAGAAACGCTGTCACCTCCCCTGATACTGTATATGTGCTTTAGAAATACAAACCTGGAGCAGTTTTATTTCTATATTTGTTATGTTCTTATTGTTGTTTTTTTTATTATTGTGCTTTTCCTCTGTTATTCCTCCTGGAAATCTAGGAATAAAGGGACAGCAGGTTGTTACCATTCTCCTTGCCCTGTTTCTACCAGCGCTGAATGGACAATATCGTTGCTTGTCTGGACACCTCCGCACTGGGTAACACCGGTTGTCAATTTATTCCTCCATTTCTAGGAGGAATAACAGAGGAACATGCTAGAGAATTGTTAGAATTGGTTATACAATCCATTACTGAAATATTCCAAGACTAGCGATAGGTGCGCTTTAAATGGTCTATACACCTTTAAATATGTGAGCCATGGTCTGACATGGTTGTGGTGAGAGATCTCCAGGCGTCACGTTCTCACTAGTGGCTGCTGCGGGTCTCCGTTCCCTGCCCCCTCTCTCCTGCTTACATGTCTCAGTGAATATATTTAAAGGTAAACACCCCTTTTAATTCCGGAGAAGCCCTTTAATTCCAGCAGTAACAGAATCCTTAATATATGATCAATTTATTATCCGCTACTCTGTATTGTCCCTGCGGCTTTGTTAACCCTTTCCCCAAGCTGAGCTCCTTAGTCATTCATCCGGGTAGATACACACAAGATATCATAGCAGTCAAGCCCCAGCTGCTGTGGCACCCCTTCTCTCTTCTCCTCCCAGGATCCTGATACCATTGCAGCTTCTCCTTCGCTACAGAGCAGGACATTAGCAATGACCCCCCTCATCCATTTCCCTATGGCACGCAATTTACTAATAAACCCGCATCCAATTGTAGGATGTCTTACGGTGACACTTGCCGGGGTTGTCATGCTTTTTACTATTGGCCCTCCACCTCCTTCTGTTGCTACATCAAAACCGCAGGAAGCAAATTCAAGGGGACTTCATGAATAGAATCCCCCCTTTTAGAAATTGTCATGTGTCATTAACCGGTGCTGAATCCTGTGTAATGCATGCAAATGTGACCATGTGACCATACCATCCATCCGCACCCCCTACCCCCCCTGACCTTGGCATCCAGACCCTGGCAACACTAAATCTGTCTGCTAATGTGCTGGGAATGAAGGGAATGGCAATGAAAGAGAATCCAGCCTGCTACTGATAAATTCTGCTGTCATCCAGAAGGGGGAGGGGGGGAAACGCAGAACCTAAAATGACTCAGATACATTCATGTGTGTTGGAAATCGCAGGCGGTCACACTAGACATCTGCATTGCGCAGACTGGACTGGTAATGATCCCATTCATATATCACACAGGGGCAAGGAGACAGGTGCATCCATTATCAGGAGGAGCGAGATACATCTATACCCTGCATGGGATGAATATATACTGTACAGTCTCTCCAGAAGACCCCCTCATTGTGGAGACCACCCCTTAACCAGACCAGATTTCATGTGACTTTTCAGTACCGGAATATATTACACATAGGGGCAAATTTGCCATAAACTGACGATAAGTGCCCCTGCCCTACGGAAATAGGCAGATTTATCGGGAGGCTCCAGAGGCGGTGCTGCACTGGTGTATAATTGCGCCATAGTCTGCACCTGTACAGCTGCAGGTACCGGCGGGGGGAAGGTGCGAAGCAAGAACATCCCATATTGTGTATCAGCACAAATGCTGTTATATAGTAACCAAATATGGCCATAAATATATCTTATTTATAAGATCATTTTATATAGAATGCTTTTCCACTTAGTATATAATTATGGTTACTATATAACAACATTAGTGCCGATACACAGACTGGATTAATAAGATATATGCACCATCTGTACTAATAGTCTTATCTGCCTAATATGTTTGCATTACCATTGTCTCTTGTCTAATTGGTTCGCAACTCATTTCCCTTTTTATTGATGTTTTGTATCTGAATAAAATCTGTATATTTTTATGGTTTGGTGTTTCTGTACAGTAGAGCATCCTCGCTATTACTTTCTGTAAATTGTTGTATTTTTGAGAGGTCTAGGTCTGTCCTGGTGCTACAAGGTGCTGATATGCCCTATTACATATGTACTATGCTTATATGCTTATTATTACATGTTATTATTAGTATAGGCACAGAAACGCATTTGGCCTTTCCGCTCCATACTGGCGTAGAGGTGGGGTGAAAAAATAATAATAATTATTATTTATATAGCGCACACAGATTACGCAGCGCTGCACAGAGCTTCCCAGATCAGTCCCTGTCCCCATGGAGCTCACAATCTAATCACCTACCAGTATGTTTTGAATTGTGGGAGGAAACCAGAGGAATCACACACAAACATACAAACTCTTTGCAGATGTTGAATGGGGCTTGAACCTAGGATGCCAGCGCTGCAAGACTGTAGTATTACCCACTGAGCCACCGTGAAAAAGTTCCAATTTGTTGCGATGCAACAGGAATTGTAACTCTGTTGAGGCTTATATGCAAGTACAAGACTTGTTAACCCCCCCCCCCCCTTATTAGATTATAAAAGATAGAGATAGATAGATGGATAGATGGATAGATGGATAGATAGATAGATAGATAGATAGGAGATAGATGATAGATAGATAGATAGATAGATAGATAGATAGATAGATAGATAGATTACATTTCTATCAAACCTATATACCAGACTTATAGGTCTATCAATATTGGAAATGTAACTCTATTATGTTCAGTGTTATGACCCCCAGAGCAGCTGAGAAGCAGGAATATTTTTCAAGGACTGATCTCAATGTCACCAGGTAGTAGTGTGCTGTAGGGATAGACTGCTAGGCGGCGCAGGGGCAGCAGGGGGCGCTGTAGAGAGGCCTCCGCAGAGCTGTGCCGGCTCTCAGGCTCCCACATCAGCTGCAGAGGAGAGAGGCTGAGCTCCTGAAGGGCATCAGATGAGAGCAGGAGAGGTGTAGACCAGGAGCTCCCTGAGCCCAGTCTTCTTCTTCTCCACATCTTCCCCCCATTCTGCACTCCTGACTATGGAAAGCAAATTAAACTCATCGTCCAACAGCAGAGATGAAGGCAACAACGTCTTCCAGGGGAAAGCAGAGAAAAGTCTGACTGCCAGCAGCTCCAGCGTCAAGGAGCAGGGGAACTCTGTGTGCTTCAAAGCAGATGGCGAGGACCCTGTGGTGGGCTTTGAAGATGCAGAGGGGCCCAGCAGGCCATATGGGTTTATGCAGAGACAATTCAGCTCCCTGATGCAACCAGGAGTCAATAAATTCTCCCTTCGCATGTTTGGCAGTCAAAAGGCAGTAGAGAAAGAGCAAGAAAGGGTTAAAACTGCAGGCGTTTGGATCATACATCCTATAGTGATTAGGTATCTCATTAGCTGGTGTATAATCCCCCTTGTTTCTTATGGGTGGCAGATGCCACAAGTAGCGCGCTGTGACTTTGGAAGTGCATGCATGCCAGGCGCTGGGGATGGTGCATGTGTGTGTACAGGGTGCGTGTGCCATAGCAGGACTGCAGCAACTTTATCTACTTGTGCAAATGCAGCAGGTCCATGTCACTATGGAATGCAATGCCGCTCCTGGGTATTGGGTCTTCACATTTTTTACGGCTTCTTATATTTATAGTAATCACATGCAGAATTATATTGCTTTTTATAGATGATATGAACATTAGCTTGGAATTTGATATGAAACATGACCATCCAAAATTGTATTATCAATGGAATCATACGAATATATTGCCTGAGCATACTAATCATAAGAACATCAAGCTAGAATGTATATCTGGTTCAAGCATTCTGTTATTATCAGTCAGATGATTTTTTATTAAATTCCATTTTTCGATTCTGATTTGTTGTTTGAGCGCTCTAACCATAAGAATAAACTGAGCATTGTAATCACACAACTATATTATGAGCTTTCTATTGTTATTGTAGAACATTCTAATCATTACAATGTATTACCCTAGCATTCTAATATAGAATAGACTACATTGTAATTGTACAAGTAATTGTTGAGCATTCTAAATACACGAGAAAATACTAATGTGTAATCATTACAATGTATTGCCTGAGCATTCCGATCATTAGAGTATATTGCCTGAGCATTCCGATCATTAGAGTATATTGCCTGAGCATTCCGATCATTAGAGTATATTGCCTGAGCATTCCGATCATTAGAGTATATTGCCTGAGCATTCTAATCTTTAGGGTATATTGCCTGAGCATTCTAATCATTACAGTATATTGCCTGAGCATCTATTCCTTAGTTTGTACTGTATTTTGTAATCGTAAGAATATCTTGTATGTGCATTGTTATCATAAAAACTCATTGCCTGAGCATTCTAAAATCAGAGTATATGCCTGAGCATATAATCAGAGTATATTGCCTGAGCATTCTAATAATCAGAGTATTGCCTGAGCATTCTATTCACTAGTCTAGACTGTATCTTTATTCCATTTCTTAGAATATACTTAATGCGAATTGGAATCATAAGAATTATTGCCTGAGCTTTCTAATCGTTAGAGTATATTGCCTGAACATTCTAAACTTTAGATTATATTGCCTGAGCATTCTATTCCTCTGACTATAATGCACGTGCATTCTACTTCTCGGAATTTACTCTCTTAGTATTCTATTTCTGAGCATTCTAATCATTAGAATATATTGCCTGAGCATTCTATTCCTGCACATGCATTCTACTTCTCAGAATATACTTCATCATTGTTCTATTTCTTAGCATATACTTTATGTGCAGTCTATTCCTTAGAGAGCGCTCTATGAGCATTCTATTCCTTATAATTTACTGGATGAGCATTCTGTTATTTAGAATGTACAATCTGAGAATCCTGTAAAGTAAAATGCAACAAAGTATGTTATATGGGATTTCTGCTCATAGGAGGACAATACATGGTAAACCTATTCATAGGCTCTACAGTTTTTGTGTTGTGGCCCATAGACTTCACAGTATGAGCATTCTGGTTATTAGAATAATAATCTGTGTTTATTGTATTGTGACAAATGAGCATTGTACATTGTGAGTATTCTGTTCAGTAAATATATAGGGGGAGCACACTACCTATAGAAATATGTCAGTATTATGTGGATCACTGTGTTCCTTACAACGTGCACCTGTCCTTATGTCTTCTATTTGTTACAATATTACCCAAGAGCACTCTGGACCTTATCATGTACGGTATGAACATGTTATGTATCAGAATGTAGATTATTTACATGTTACATATGATTACGAGTAGTTCTATTCATTAAAATAGAAAATATGACTGTTCTGTGATGTAGATACCAGGAGCACTAGGAGAAGGTGTTTATGTAACCCAGGACTCGGTGCTAATGTGACAGTGCATGTGACTTTAATAAGGAGCCTGTATCATCTGCAGAGAGTGATTTATAGATTCCCTGTAACAATGACCTTGAAACTAGTCCATGCTTGTTGTGACAAGGGGGAAGTCATATGTGTGTATTGTATTAGTGTGATAACAGAGGGTGCAGGGATATCATTATGGGGCTATGGACATATGCACACTGGCATTGCTGGGTAGCTTGCCCGTCTTCTGTGTGTGGACTAGTAATATGCCGGCCTTACATGGTGCAGACTACTATGTGACATTGTACAGTCCTTACATAGGAGGAATGTGATATTACTAAAGTGATGAGCCATATATGAATGTTATGACTCCTATATGTGGTCGAATGTATCCCAGATTTGTGAGATATTTATACATGTAATAGATACATTGAGATATTGAGAGGTAAATTGATAGACACGATATATATAATGTAGAAAAATAGATGGATAGATAGATAGATAGAAAGATAGATAAAAGTAGCAGCATGCCAAGCTGTCATTTGTGAATAAAGATACACAGTATTGAAGTGAAGCTTGGAGTGCTCCAATTTTTTATGATTTTTCACTTTAATGGACTTCTTCTACATCCTGGGCCTTACACTTCAGTGCAGTTTTACATAGTACTGCTTTTCTTTTCCCGATTGATAGATATATAAATTGAGGATAGATAGATAGATAGATAGATAGATAGATAGATATGAGATAGATAGATAGAGAGATAGATAGATAGATAGATAGATAGATAGATAGATATAGATAGATAGATAGATAGATAGATAGATAGATGGATAGATAGATAGATAGATAGATAGATAGATAGATAGATAGATAGATAGATAGATAGATAGATAGATTGATATTAAGAGATATGAGATCAGTGGTAAGTACTGAGGATAATCGATATATATATATATATAGAGTTATAGTTATAAAGGTAGATAGCAGGACAAGTGGCAACACGCCAAACCGGGGCACCGTATTGAAGTGTAGTTTGTAGTGCTGCAGTTTTTCTTGATTTTGTCTGTTTTCTCCTTGTTTGTGTGGGTTTCCTCCAGGTCCTCGGTTTCCTCCCACACTCCAAAACATACTGATAGGTTGATTAGATTGTGAGCCCCATTGGGGACAGGGACTGATTTGGCAAGTTCTGTGCAGCGCTGTGGAATCTGTGTGCGCTATATAAATACAGGAATTATTATCAATATTATTATTATTTTATATTTTAAGGGGCTTTTTCTATGTCTTGGGCCTTGCACTGTTTTGCATACTGCTAAATGATGGACTTATAGAGGATAGATACTGTATTAAGAAATATGAGATAAGTGGGGAGTACCATAGATAGTCAGTAGATGGATAGACAAATAGCGATCGATAGATAGATAGATAGATAGATAGATAGATAGATAGGAGATAGATAGATGGGTAGATAGATAGATAGATATTAGATAGATAGATGATAGATAGGAGATAGATAGATAGACAGGAGATAGAAAGATAGATAGATATGAGATGGATAGGAGATAGATAGATAGATAGATAGATAGATAGATAGATAGATAGATAATAGATAGATAGATAGATAGATAGATAGATAGATAGATAGATAGATAGATATTAGATAGATAGATAGATAGATAGGTTTCATCATGGTATTCCCCCTAATATAGAGGTTTGGCCAGGACGTAGCATGTGTGAGCATAGTGCTCCCTCCACTGCAGACCTCTGGAGACTGGAGCTGTCCATGGTGCTGGAGCACACACTTGACCTGTGACTTGCTCCTATATTCCAGTATCATAAACCACATGTAATATTTTTGCCAATGAACATAAGTTTTCAACCCTACTTGTATAAGCTCATTACCCAGTACAGACAAGGTAATATAGAAGTTTTACCTGCAGCTTTACAGTGTGGGATATACATAACACATTATACATTGTATAAGGCTTCATGTCCGCGAACCAATGCTACACCCAGGACCCGGGGATTACTCACCTCTCTACTCTCCATAGGGAGGAGAGCAGCCCAGCCGTACGTACGGCAACATAGAGAGCATGCTATATGTTTTTTCCATGTACAGTGTGGTGGCCAATACGGCCAATCGTATGGATGGCTGTATTGCCCATCAAAGTGAATGTGAATGGGTAGCACACAGCTAAGACTTTTGGATTTTGTGCATTATCTCAGAAAACTATAATAAAAAGTACAAATCATTATAGCTCTCTCATCAAGGCTCTTTTCCCACAATTGCTGGCTGTATTGTGTTGCGCTGATCCAAAACTTTTCCATGTAGGATTATGGTGGCCACATACTCTTAGGAACCTTCAGTGCTGCAGAAATTCTTTTTTAACCTTGGCCAGATCTGTGCCTTGCCACATTTATGTCTCTGAGCTCCTCAGGCAGTTCCTTAGACCTCATGATTCTCATGTGCTCTGACATGCACTATGAGCTGTGAGGTCTTATATAGGCAGGTGTCTGTCTTTCCTAATCAAGTCCAATAAGTTTAATTAAACACAGCTGGACTCCAAAGAAAGAGTAGAACCATCTCAAGAGGGATCACAAGGAAATGTGTGAGTTAAATATGAGTGTCACAGCAAAGGGTCTGAATACTAACCACCATGTGATATTTCAGTTTTTCTTGTTTGATAAATTAGCAAAAATATCTACATTTATCCAAAAATCCAAAAACCCCTTTTTTGAACTTACCAATTGGCTGCAATGAAACAATATATATACATATATTTTTTTTAAATATTTTTGGGGGAGCAGGGATATATGATACATTTTGCCATACTGTGTCAGCAGAGTTGTATATATACCAAATGTGCTTTATAACTTAGATGCTACATTATGCAGTTCCTTACATTCCTCCCCCCAGGCAGAGTTCACACTACAATAATAATTCATGCCATTGCCTTTGAACCTGTCCTGATGTTGCTCCTCTCTCTCCTGTACTTTGATGTAACCTAACAGTTTTCATGTGGAAATAAGCTGCTTCCAGGTTAAACAAAACTGGACGAATGGGGAATATCTGTCCTATAACCTCTATGGGCCTAATAGTGTTGCTCTCATAGGGTTTACATGTAATAATTGATGTGGATCCAGGCCCTATGTTACTGAGGATATATTCACATAATATTTGTGGTGTGCAATGATAATACATAGCTATTCTTCATCACTATAGGGCAAATAGCCTTAGGCAGGATACATTGTATACATTTTATAGAGCAATTTTTACATTAAGAGTCAATGTATATCGACTTACTAAACGCCCTTCCTTATTGGTCCCCACAGCTGGGTATGTTAAGTGAGATATTGAGGGGCTTTGAACAAAGCAACAAGATCTCATAATACAAAGACAAATGCTAATCATCCTATTTGTGTTATGTATGGCCGCCCTGTGTATGTATAGGAGGGAGAGTGGAGCCCCTCATGGCTTTTGTTAGCATGTCTTGGTGTCATTGAGTTTTATTGGTTTCATATTAAATTGTTTTTGTCAACCAATGGGGTTTTCCAGGTTACAATTTATAGGACAGGTCTCCAAATATGAGACTGGTGGGGGGGTCTGGTGCTCAGGAATCCACAAATTAACCAATAAACTATAGTGTAAATAAATAAAGAAATGGTTAAGTTCCGCACAAAATTCCAATATGCCCAATGAAAGCAATGGGATATGTTACTCATACTGTACTGTGTACTGTATAATGTATATTACATTATTGTTAACAAGAAAGTACAGTTGTACCCTGCGTACTGCACCCCGTAGTGATCCTGGGGTTAATTATCTCCTGCTGCAAGTAATATACCAGCAGGGTTAAGGGTAGGAGATGTTAACTCTTTAAATGACGTGGTCATAGTAGCCAAGTCATCTAAGAGAGTAAAATATCAGAGGTAAGTATTTTACTTATCCCTGTCATACTCTATGTTCACAGGGTGCTAGAAGGTACAGCATGGGGCATAAAGGAGGCCCTGGCTTATGCCTATTAGACCTTGAGGCAAGGGTCCTGTAGGCTTCCAGTCAAAGTAGTGTAATTTATTATACAAGAGATCAAAAGATCTCATAATCCCATTCAATATTCATATAAAAGTTTAATAATGTTTTTTCTAAAAAGTAAAAAATTGAAGCAAAAAAAATTAAAATAAATAAAAATTTAGAAAAATGAATTAGAAACACGTATTGGACACTGTACTAGGTTCCTTACAGCCTGATTTAAATGCCTGGCATGATATTTAGTCTAACACAGTCCCAGCACGATCCCCAAGGTGCGCCGGAGTTCACCTTCTTCCTCCTGGTGTATGTGAGTGCTTGTCTTGCGACACAATTTCACTTGTTAAATCCCGCGAGTAGTCCGAATCCGTCTGATCGTCCGTCGGCCCGCCCCCCGATTTGTGTATCCTGAAAGCCGGCGTGATTGCGTCACAATCCCGACGGAAGTGCGCGTCTGAATAACTGTGATTTAGTTGCAATACCCTGGCACACAGTGGAGAATTGCGACTTCTCCGGCCTCTTCATTGGTTGGGGCGGGGGGCAATGGTGCTGGGATGTGCCCACTAGCTGTAGCCTGCACCAGGTTAGGGCACATGCTATAGTGCAGTCTGAAGCACCCGGCCATTGCGTCCACTCTGCTGGATATCTATCGGGAGGCTCCAGCGCATGTCAATGGCTTGGGTTTGGCGCATCCTGTGCTTAAACATTTAGGCCCATAACTGGTCACTAAGGGGCTAATAGATGTTGCTGGATTGGTTTCAGTGCACTTTTTATTTTTATACTCTAGCCCCCAGCACTAGTTTTAGCAAACAATATGCTAATTACACTCGTACTGTCAGATGGGTGGTCCTGAGACGGAGTGGACAACTTGGCACCTCCCACCTGACCCTATAGAGCTGCATTAGAATATTGGGCTACAAAACATACAACACTGATTGCTCGGGAATGGTCGGGACGAGAGAAAAAATTGTAACTGAAGTGAAAAGGGACCTACTAAAGGATTGAAAAAAGATGGAGATGTTGGAGGTGGTGATAGGTCCTCTCTAAAGGGGGCATCAGGTACAAAAAAGGCAGATCAGTCCCATGTCTGTCCAGTAAATACCGTAATTAGTTTTCCCATTATACAGGTGGTCCCCTACTTAAGAACACCCGACTTACAGACGACCCCTAGTTACAAACAGACCTCTGGATGTTGGTAATTTTCTGTACTTTATCCTTAGGCTACAATAATCATCTGTAACAGTTATCACAGGTGTCTGTAATGAAGGTTTATTGTTAATCCTGTTTCTAATGACAACCCAACATTTTTAAAATCCAATTGTCACAGATAGCAAAAAATTTTTATAGATTGCACAATGGCCAACATAGGTGCAAAATAAATAATACAAGTAAACAAATGCATCAGGGGGACAAGTATCATCCACTATTCCCTTACATTGATATACAAACAACAGTTACACCAATTGCCCCTAAGTAAAAGCAGGACCTTACCTATAGTGAAGTACTTTACTGCAGACACCCCAATTATCCTGATATCACTGATAACAATGGTCACATCTTTATACATTTCTCTGAATAACAGAGGATCCGACTGTAATTACTTACTAACAGCCACATGTCAGGAGACGGTCCCTTTAAGGATGTTCTTGTACTACATATACTTAAGAGGCACTTTCGCAGCAGCTGATTATAGATCCTATTGACTATATGACCGTCTTCTCGGACTATTGACTATCTGACCACCAGGATGGCTTCTGCATGTTTATCCATGACTTATTATGGGCTTGGAGCGTATACTCTAGTATCACAGCTGGTACCACATACAACTAAGAGGAACTTGGGGGACAAGACAAGGAACAAGGGGTTAAATATCGGAAGGTGAAGTACATTTCTATCAAACCTCATATAACCAGACTTATAGTCCTATCAATTTTATGGAAATGTTAACTCTATTATGTTCAGTGTTATGACCCCCAGAGCAGCTGAGGAAGCAGGAATATTTTTCAAGGACTGATCTCAATGTCACCAGGTAGTAGTGTGCTGTAGGGATAGACTGCTAGGCGGCGCAGGGGCAGCAGGGGGCGCTGTAGAGAGGCCTCCGCAGAGCTGTGCCGGCTCTCAGGCTCCCACATCAGCTGCAGAGGAGAGAGGCTGAGCTCCTGAAGGGCATCAGATGAGAGCAGGAGAGGTGTAGACCAGGAGCTCCCTGAGCCAGTTTCTTTCTCCAAATTTCCCCCATTCTGCACTCCTGACTATGGAAAGCAAATTAAACTCATCGTCCAACAGCAGAGATGAAGGCAACAACGTCTTCCAGGGGAAAGCAGAGAAAAGTCTGACTGCCAGCAGCTCCAGCGTCAAGGAGCAGGGGAACTCTGTGTGCTTCAAAGCAGATGGCGAGGACCCTGTGGTGGGCTTTGAAGATGCAGAGGGGCCCAGCAGGCCATATGGGTTTATGCAGAGACAATTCAGCTCCCTGATGCAACCAGGAGTCAATAAATTCTCCCTTCGCATGTTTGGCAGTCAAAAGGCAGTAGAGAAAGAGCAAGAAAGGGTTAAAACTGCAGGCGTTTGGATCATACATCCCTATAGTGATTTCAGGTAATCTCATGCCTTGTGTATAATCCCCCCTTGTTTCCTTATGGGTGGCAGATGCCACAAGTAGCGCGCTGTGACTTTGGAAGTGCATGCATGCCAGGCGCTGGGGATGGTGCATGTGTGTGTACAGGGTGCGTGTGCCATAGCAGGACTGCAGCAACTTTATCTAACTTGTGCAAATGCAGCAGGTCCATGGCACTTATGGAATGCAATGCCGCTCCTGGGTATTGGGTCTTCACATTTTTACGGCTTCTTATATTTATAGTAATCACATGCAGAATTATATTGCTTTTTATAGATGATATGAACATTAGCTTGGAATTTGATATGAAACATGACCATCCAAAATTGTATTATCAATGGAATCATACGAATATATTGCCTGAGCATACTAATCATAAGAACATCAAGCTAGAATGTATATCTGGTTCAAGCATTCTGTTATTATCAGTCAGATGATTTTTATAAATTCCATTTTTCGATTCTGATTGTTGTTGTAGCGCTCTAACCATAAGAATAAACTGGGCATTGTACAAACTACATACAACTATATTATGAGCTTTCTATTGTTATTGTAGAACATTCTAATCATTACAATGTATTACCCTAGCATTCTAATCATTAGAATAGACTACATTGTAATTGTACAAGTATATTGTTTGAGCATTCTAATAACGAGAAAATACTACATGTGTAATCATTACAATGTATTGCCTGAGCATTCTTATCATAAGAGTATATTGGCCGAGATATTCTAATGCATAAGAGTATATGCCTGAGCATTCTATCATAGAGTATATTGCCTGAGCATTCGATCATTAGGATATTATGACATCTAATCTTTAGGGTATATTGCCTGAGCATTCTAATCATTACAGTATATTGCCTGAGCATTCTATTCCTTAGTTTGTACTGTATTTTTGTAATCGTAAGAATATTTTGTATGTGCATTGTTATCATAAAAACTCATTGCCTGAGCATTCTAATAATCAGAGTATATTGCCTGAGCATTCTAATAATCAGAGTATATTGCCTGAGCATTCTAATAATCAGAGTATATTGCCTGAGCATTCTATTCCTTAGTCTAGACTGTATCTTTATTCCATTTCTTAGAATGTACTTAATGCGAATTGGAATCATAAGAATTTATTGCCTGAGCTTTCTAATCGTTAGAGTATATTGCCTGAACATTCTAAACTGTAGATTATATTGCCTGAGCATTCTATTCCTGTGACTATAATGCACATGCATTCTACTTCTCGGAATTTACTCTCTTAGTATTCTATTTCTGAGCATTCTAATCATTAGAATATATTGTCTGAGCATTCTATTCCTGCACATGCATTCTACTTCTCAGAATATACTTTATTATTGTTCTATTTCTTAGCACATACTTTATGTGCAGTCTATTCCTTAGACAGCGCTCTATGAGCATTCTATTCCTTATAATTTACTGGATGAGCATTCTGTTATTTAGAATGTACAATCTGAGCATCCTGTAAAGTAAAATGCAACAAAGTATGTTATATGGGATTTCTGCTCATAGGAGGACAATACATGGTAAACCTAGTCATAGCTCTACAGTTTTTGTGTTGTGGCCCATAGTACAAGTGTGAGCATTGGGTGTACAGATATTCTGGTTATTAGAATAATATCTGTGTTTAGTTGTATTGTGACAAATGAGCATTGTACATTGTGAGTATTCTGTTCAGTAATATATAGCGAGAGGCACACTGAATATGTTCATTATTATGGTGATCACTTGTTCCTTACAATGTGCACCTGTCCTTATGACTCGTTTGTACAATATTACCCAGAGCACTCGGGGCTTATCTGTACGGTATGAACATGTTATGTATCAGAATGTACAGTATTTACAGTTACATATGATTACGAGTAGTCTATTCATTGAAATAGAAAATGACTGTTGTGATGTAGAGTGATACCAGGAGCACTAGGAGAAGGTGTTTATGTAACCCAGGACCGGTGCTAATGTGACAGTGCATGTGACTTTAATAAGGAGCCTGTATCATCTGCAGAGAGTGATTATAGATTCCCTGTACAATGACCTTGAAACTAGTCCATGCTTGTTGTGACAAGGGGTAAGTCATATGTGTGTATTGTATTAGTGTGATAACAGAGGGTGCAGGGCTATCATTTTGGGCTATGGACATATGCACACTGGCATTGCTGGTAGCTTGCCCGTCTTCTGGTGTGTGGACTAGTAATATGCCGGCCTTACATGGTTGCAGACTACTATGTGACATTGTACAGGTCCTTACATAGGAGCGAAGGTGAATTATAAAGTGATGAGCCAAATATTATGTTTATGACTCCTATATGTGGTGCGAATGTATCCCAGGGATTTTTGGTGAGATATTTATACATGTAATAAGATAAAAAATTGAGATATTGAGAGGTAATGATAGACACGATATATATAATGTAGAAAAGTAGATGGGATGTAGATAGATAGATAGTGATAGATAGAATGATAAAATAAAAGTAGCAGCATGCCAAGCTGTCATTGTGAATAAGATACACAGTATTGAAGTGAAGCTTGGAGTGCTCCAATTTTTTAATTTTTCACTTTAATGGACTTCTTCTACATCCTGGGCCTATACTTGAGTGCAGTTTTACATAGTGACTGCTTTTCTTTTCCCAATTGATAATATTAAATTGGATAGATAGATAGTAGATAGATAGATATGAATAGATAGACAATAGATGATAGATAGATAGATAGATAGATAGACAGATAGACAGAATGAGAAGATGGACAGATAGAGATAGATAGGAGTAGATGCTAGATAGATAGATAATAGATAGATAGATGACAGCTAGAGATGATGGACAGATATGAGATAGATGAGATAGATAGATAGATAGATAGATAGGAGATATATAGATATATATGGATAGAATAGTAGACTAGATAGATAGAGTAGATAGACTAGATAGATAATCGCTAGATAGATGATGAGGATAGATAGATAGATAGCTAGATAGATAGATAGATCGATATGAGATAGATAGACAGAGAGATAGATAGATAGATAGATTAGATAGATATGAAATAGATAGAAGATAGATAGATATTAAGAGATATGAATCAGTGGTAAGTACTGAAGATAATTGATATATGTAGATAGTTATATTAGGTAGTAGAAGGGACAAATGGCAGCACCCCAAACCGGGGCAAGGTTATTGAAGTGTAGGTTGTAGTGCTGCGTTCTTTCTTGATTTTGTCTGTTTTTCTCCTTGTTTGTGTGGGTTTCCTCCAGGTCCTCGGTTTCCTCCCACACTCCAAACACTACTGATAGGTTGATAGATTGTGAGCCCCATTGGGGACAGGGACTGATTTGGCAAGTTTGTGCAGCGCTGCGTAATGTGTGTTGTGACTATATAAACAGAATTTTATCAATATTATTTATTATTTGTATATTTTGAAGGGGCTTTTTCTAGTGTCTTGGGCCTTGCACGGTTTTGCATACTGCTAAATGACGGATTATAGAGGATAGAACTGTATTAAGAAATATGAGATAAGTGGTGGCAGTACCATAGATAGTCAGTAGATGGATAGACAAATAGCGATCGATAGATAGATAGAAGATAGATAGATAGGATAGATAGATAGAGAGATAGGAGATCGATAGATGGGTAGATAGATAGAGATAGTATTAGATAGATAGGAATAGTAGGAGAAGATAGATAGACAGGAGATAGAAGATAGATAGATATGAGATGGATAGGAGATAGATAGATAGATAGATAGAAGATAATAGATAAAGATAGATAGATGATAGATAGATAGATAGATGATATTAGATAGATAGATAGATAGATAGATAGGTTTCATCATGGTATTCCCCCTAATATAGAGGTTTGGCCAGGACGTAGCAGTGTGAGCAGTAGTGCTCCCTCCACTGCAGACCTCTGGAGACTGGAGCGTGTGTCCATGGTGCTGGAGCACACACTGACCTGTGAATTGCTCCTATATTCCAGTATCAGAAACCACATGTAATATTTTTGCCATGAAACATAAGTTTTCAACCTACTGTATAAGCTCATTCCCAGTACAGACAAGGTAAATAGAAGTTTTACCTGCAGCTTTACAGTGTGGGATATACAAACACTTATACATTGTAAATAGGCTTCATGTCCGCGACCCATGCTACACCCAGGGACCCGGGGATTACTCAACTCTCTACTCTCCATAGGGAGGAGAGACAGCCAGCCGTAAGTACGGCAACATAAAAAGCATGCTATATGTTTGTTCCATGTACAGTTGGGTGGCCATGCGGCCAATCGGTATGGATGGCTGTATGCCCATCAAAGTGAATGTGAATGGGTAGCCAAAGCTAAGACTTGGATTTTGTGCATTATCTCAGAAAACTATATAAAAAAGTACAAATCATTATAGCTCTCTCATCAAGGCTCTTTCCCACAATTGCTGGCTGTATGTGTTGCGTGATCAAAACTTTTCCATGTAGGATTATGGTGGCCACATACTCTTAGGAACCTCAGTGCTGCAGAAATTCTTTTTAACCTTGGCCAGATCTGGCCTTGCCACATTTATGTCTCTGAGCTCCTCAGGCCAGTTCCTTAGACCTCATGATTCTCATGTGCTCTGACATGCACTATGAGCGTGAGGTCGTTATAGGCAGGTGTCTGTCTTTCCTAATCAAGTCATAAGTTTAATTAAACACAGCTGCGACTCCAAAGAGAGGAGACCATCTCAGAGGGATCACAAGGAAATGTGTGAGTTAAATATGAGTGTCACAGCAAAGGTCCTGAATACTACCACATGGATATTTCAGTCTTTTCTTGTTTGTAAATTAGCAAAAAAATCTACATTATCCAAAATCCAAAAAACCTTTTTGAACTTACAATGGCTGCAATGAAACAATAGATATAAGATTTTTTTTTAAAATATTTTGGGGAGCAGGGATATAGATACATTTTGCCATACTGTGTCAGCAGAGTTTGTATATACCAAATGTGGCTTATAATGATGCTACATTATGCAGTTCCTTACATTCCTCCCCCCAGGCAGAGTTCACACTACAATATAATTCATGCCATTGCCTTTGAAACTGTCCTGATGGTTGCTCCGTATCTTCTGTACTTTGATGTAACCTAACAGTTTTCATGTGGAAATAAACTGCTTCCAGGTTAAACAAAACTGGACGAGTGGGGAAGATCTGTCCTATAACCTCTATGGGCCTAATAGTGTCGCTCTCATAGGGTTATGTGTAATATTTGATGGGGATATGTTACTGAGGATATATTTTATATAATGACAATACATAGCTATTCTCCATCAGTATATGGAAATGACTTAGGCAGGATACATTGTATACATTTTATACAGAAATTTTTACATTAAGAGTCAATGTATATCGACTTACTAAACGCCCTTTCTGATTGGTCCCCACAGCTGGATATGTCAAGTGAGATATCGAGGGTTTTTTAACAAAGTAACATGATCTTATGATAACTTAATACAACAACAAATGCTATGTATGGCCGCCCTGTGTATGTATAGAAGGGAGAGTGGAGCCCCTCAAGGCTTTTTTCATGGTATTTATCGGCTTAATATTAAATTGTGTTTGTCAAACCAATGGGGTTTTCCAGGTTACCAATTTATAGGACATGTCTCCAAATATGAGATGGTTTGAGGGGGGGGGGTTCTGGTGCTCAGGAAACCACAAATTACCAATAAACTATAGTGTAAATACGGCATAAAATAAAGAAATGGTTAAGTTCCGCGCAAAATTCCAATATGCACAATGAAAGGATTATTGATGCATCGGCCCTATAGAAAACTATGGGATATGTTACTCATACTGTACTGTGTACTGTATAGTGTATACAGGCAGTCCCTGGGTTACGTACAGGATAGGTTCTGTAGGTTTGTTCTTAAGTTGAATTTGTATGTAAGTCGGAACTGTTTAGTTTATAATTGTAACTCCAGACAATTTTTTTTTTTTATCTCTGTGAATAATGGGATTTTCAAAATGTTGGGTTGTCATAAGAACCAGGAATAACCCTAAATCTTCATTACAGACACTTGATAACTGTTATAGCTGTATTTTGTAGCCTGGGGGTAAAGTACAGCAAATTACCAACATCCAGAGGTCCGTTTGTAACCAGAGGTCGTCTGTAAGTAGGGTGTTCTTAAGTAGGGGACCGCATGTATCACATTATTGTAAACAAGTGAGTATATTTGTCGCACTCTGCATATTGTACCCCGTAGTGATCCTGGGGTGAATTATCTCCTGCCCAATTTGCTATCTGCTGCAAGTAATATACAAGCAGGGCAAAGGGTAGGAGATGTTAACTGTTTAGATGACGTGGTCATAGTAGCCAAGTCATCTAAGTGAGTAAAGTGTCAGAGGTAAGTATTTTACTTATCCCTGTCGTACTCTATGATCACAGGGTGCTAGAAGTACAGCATGGGGCATAAAGGAGGCCGGCTTATGCCTATTAGACTGAGGCAGGGGTCCTGTAGGCTTCCAGTCAAGTAGTGTAATTTATTATACAAGAGATCAAAAGATCTCATAATCCCATCAATATATATAAAAGTTTAATAATTTTTTTCTAAAAGTAAAAAATTGAAGCAAAAAAATTAAAATAAATAAAAATTTAGAAAAATGAATTAGAAACACGTATGGACACTGTAATAGGTTCCTTACAGCCTGATTTAATGCCTGGCATGATATTTAGTCTAACACAGTCCCGCACGATCCCCAAGGTGCGCCGGAGTTCACCTTCTTCTCCTGGTGTATGTGAGTGCTTGTCTTGCGACACAATTTCATTTTGTTAAATCCACGCAGTAGTCCGAATCCGTCTGATCGTCACGTCGGCCCCGCCCCACCGATTTGTGTATCGTGAAAGCCGGCCGTGATTGCGTCACAATCCCGACGGAAGTGCGCGTCTGAATAAACTGTGATTTAGTTGCAATACCCTGGCACACAGGTGGAGAATTGCGACTTATCTCTTCATTGGTTGGGGCGGGGGACAATGGTGCTGGGAGGTGCACTAGCTGTAGCCTGCACCGGTTGGGCACATGCTATAGTGCACGTTGAAGCACCCGGCCATTGCGTCCACTCTGCGGATATCTATCGGGAGGCTCCAGCGCATGCGATGGCTTGGGTTTGGCGCATCACGTGGCTTAAACATTTAGGCCCATAAACTGGTCACATAAGGGGCTAATAGATGTTGCTGGATTGGTTTCAGTGCCTTTTTTATTTTTATACTTAGCCCCCAGCACTAGTTTTAGAAAACAATATGCTAATTACACTCGTACTGTCAGATGGTGTGGTCCTGGACGGAGTGGACAACTTGGCACCTCCCACCTGACCCTATAGAGCATGCATTAGAATATTGGGCTACAAAACATACAACACTGATTGCTCGGGAATGGGCGGGACGAGAGAAAAAATTGTAAGAAGTGAAAAGGGACCCTACTAAAGGATTGAAAAAAAGATGGAGATGTTGGAGGTGGTGATAGGTCCTCTCTAAAGGGGGCATCAGGTACAAAAAAGGCAGATCAGTCCCATGTCTGTCTAGTAAATACCACATAATTAGTTTTCCCATTATACAGGTGGTCCCCTACTTAAGAACACCCGACTTACGACGACCCCTAGTTAACAAACAGACCTTGGATGTTGGTAATTTTCTGTCTTTAGTCATAGGCTACAATAATCATCTGTAACAGTTATCACAGGTGTCTGCAATGAAGCTTTAGTGTTAATCCTGTTCTAATGACAATCCAACAATTTTTAAATCCAATTGTCACAGAGAGCAAAAAATTTTATATATTGCACACAATGGCCAGGCACTATAGAGGGCATCAAATAAATAATACCAGTACTACAACATGCATCATGACATGGATAGGGTCGCGTCGTTAGGACCGGCTCACAGAGCAGAAAAAGGAACCCTCCTTACCAAGCTAAATAAAACACACAAATTTTAATGTTGGAAAAGTGCTGGTCACAGCTTTATTATCTTTGAAATCTGTAAAACTATAAACTTTATTAAACATGTATTAACAAATTACAAAATATAATGAAAATACATTAAACATCCAATCTTTTAGTGGCCGGAGTATGACAACGAGCCGAAAATAAAATTGTCCATTTTGACAACCAACTTAGTCGGTGTAACCGTTAAGTAGAATAACATTGCTCAGAAATCACGCTCAGAGTGTAAACAACCACACCTACCAATCACAAGCCGACACAACCTGGCAAGTGGCCGAGGCGCAGAATGTGGCAAATACAAAAGAATCCAGCTCCTGAGGTCACACTCTCAAGGAGGCTGCATTCAATTCTCCAACTTCCGGACTTTAGAACAATGATGTAATCAATTTACCAAATAAAAATAATCTGTTGCCAAGCACCCGCCCGTTTACACACGAAACCTCAAACTCCCTAAGCTATGCCTACCCATTCCTGACAAAGAATCTAAAATACTTGTGATCCCTCCTCCCCTAGAACACAAAATGTGACCTGATACAAAGCAAACTAACGGGGAGGGTGGGTGGGACAATTTCTCCAGCCAAAAGATGGCGTGTGCCCTTCCTGGCACCCTTATAAACCCTCTAAAGTCTCCACCCCCCCTACACAACACCTACACCTCACTCCAGGTTCAACCCCCAAACTCTAAACCACCCGCCTTTCTGCCTCCTAGCACATCTGTCTCGGCGCATTCCGCCCACTTCCAGCCATCCCATGCTAACAGGGGGACAAGTATCATCCAATATTCCCTTACATTGATATACAAACAACAGTTACACCAATTGCCCCTAAGTAAAAAGCAGGACCTTACCATAGTGAAGTACTTTACTGCAGACACCCCAATTATCCTGATATCACTGATAACAATGGTCACATCTATACATTCTCTGGAATAACCAGAGTGGTATTACTTACTAACAGGCCACATGTCAGGAGACGGTCCCTTAAGGATTGTTCTTGTACTACATTACTTAGAGGCACTTCGCAGCAGCATGATTATAGATCCGACTTGACTATATGGGACCGTCTTCTCGGACTATTGACTCTCTGACCACAGGGATGGCTTCTGCATTTATCGCATGACATTATTATGGGCTCTGGAGCGTATACCTAGTATCCACAGCTGGTACCACATACAATAAGAGGAAC